>CM035837.1:37275343-37719634 GCA_020510985.1 Pholidichthys leucotaenia | reverse complement strand
CTCTCTCTCTCTCTCTCTCTCTCTCTCTCTCTCTCTCTCTCTCTCTCTCTCTCTCTCTCTCTCTCTCTCTCTCTCTCTCTCTCTCTCTCTCTCGTGCGCATGCGTGGGCGTTTGTGGGAGCAGGGGTGTGGAGTGGTGTCGAGTGAGTACTTTAAACTTTGTATTTTCTAACTTTTTCTCTATCTTGTGTGTTTGAGGTGTGTGTGTTTAATATAGTGGGTTGAGTGTGTGTGTGCTGGGGTGTGAGTGTTGGAGTGAGTGTGTTGGGGAACGGTAGCTTCTGCTGCCGGTTTTTCCCGGCCGGCATCATGCCGGTGATTGATGGTGGTGTGGAGTTTGAACGCTTAACCCGGCGTCATGGTGTGAGAATCCTCCCGACAGTTCCCTGTTCTGTGGAGGAGGCCAGCCTCGCTGTAGGACAGGTGGTTGGGCATGGCAGCATAAAATCAGCATCGAGGATGAACAGCGCAATTGTGATCTTTCTGGATTCGACTGAGAAAGCTGATCAGGTGGTGGCACAGGGAGTGGTCATAGGTGACACTTTTACTCCCGTTTTACCGCTGGCGAACCCGTCTAGGAGGATCACCATCTCAAACGCTCCTCCTTTCGTTAAAAATGATCAGCTGATTAGAGAGTTGTCCCGTTTTGGCCAGGTTGTGTCCCCTATCAGAATGGTCTCTCTGGGTAGTAAATCACCCCTGCTGAAGCATGTTGTATGTCATAGGAGGCAGTGTTTCATGGTGTTGAAAGACAGCTCTGCTGAACTGAATGCGTCTTTTAATTTCAGGATTGACGGCTTTAGCTACTTGGTGTTTGCAACATCTGAAACCATGAAGTGTTTTGCGTGTGGCGCAGAAGGCCATCTTATTAGGTCATGTCCTGAAAAGGCGAACACAAAGAGCACTGGCGGTAAGAAAGGTGACGCCGCTGTTTCTGGTGGTCCGGAGGGTAGCGCTACATGTGGTGCGGCGGATGCCGCTGCGGCGCCCGCTTCTGCTGGGGCGGTCGCGGCCGCAACTGCGGCCGCGGCCGCGTCCGCATCCGCGTCCGCGTCCGCTTCTACTTCTGCGGGGGCGTCCGCGTCCGCGTCCGCGTCCGCGTCCGCGTCCGCGTCCGCGTCCGCTTGTGCTGGGGCGGCCGCGGCCGCCTCTGCTGGGGTGGCCGCGGCGGGCGCGGTAGTTGCCCCCCCAAACAGTGATGGTGGGGAATTTCTGTCTGGCGGCAGCTCTGATCATTGTGACGAGCCTGTCGCCCGGGGTAAACAGGTGGAGGGTGTAAGTAAAAGTGCAGTTAAACGAAGGAACGTAAATGAACAGACTTTGCAGGCGGGGGAGGAGCGGTTTGAGGCTGTAGGGGACACACAGAGCAAACACTGCATGACAAACGTTGCAGTTCATGAAGAAATGCAGGAATGTAGTTTTGCTGAAGAGGATCCTTTTAAAGCTGCACAAAAAAGAAAAAGTGCTGAAAACTTACAGAGCTCTGCTAAATCTAGTAGGGTTGGGAAGTTAGATTTACTAGATGAGAGCGTCTCTGACGAAAGTGGAGCTGAGTCTGAAATGATGCAGACGCAGACGCAGGAGGAGCAAAGCTCCTATTGTTTTTCCAAAATTAGGCAATTTCTCCAGGTGACCAAGGGTAGCAGAGCTGTGAAAGTGGAAAATTACTTTCCAGATCTGGAGTTATTTGTGGCATCAGCTCGCAAGCTGATGAAACTGAATGATGGGAATGAGACTTTTACTGATCAGGAAATTTTTCGTTTAAAGAAACTGGTTGTCAAACTGAAATCACAAATTACTAACAGTCATGTTGACTCTTAGTTTGTTTCTTCCCTTTTATGCTATGTGTGTGTTTTTTTTACTGTACCCTATTTTTATCCTTTTTAATGCCCCACCTTAGAATTGGCACTCTTAATATTAATGGGGCCAGGGATGATGTAAAAAGGGCCTCTTTATACAAGCTTTTTAATTTAAAGAAACTTGACGTGCTGATGGTCCAGGAGACTCACAGCACTGTGGACATTGAGAGCCATTGGAGAAAAGAGTGGGATGGCTGCATTTTTTTTAGCCACAAATCCAGTAGCAGTGGGGGGGTGGCTGTACTTTTCTCTAGGGGTTGTGTGCCTGTCTCTTATGAGGTAGAAGAGGTGGTGAGAGGTCATTTCCTCTTATTAAAGGTACAGTTTGAAAACGTGAACTTCGTTTTTATAAACGTGTATGTGCCAACACAGAGAGCAGAGAGGATCAGGGTCTTTGACGTGCTTTCGGATACGGTTAAGTCCTGTGATCCAAATAGTTTTTTATTTCTGGGGGGTGATTTTAACTGTACATTAAACCACAGACTAGACAGGAACCATCAGGAGCCTCACCCTGCTTCTGCCAATAGGCTGAGAGAACTGGTGAAAACACATGGAATGGCCGATGTGTGGAGATCACATCATGGGGACCAGAGGCAGTACACCTGGAGCCATGTCAAAGATAACCTTTTATCTATGGCTAGGTTAGACCGTTTTTATGGTTTTAAACATCAAATGAGTGTTTTTAAAAATAGTTGTATCTGTCCTGTTGGTTTCACTGATCACTGCCTGCTGTTTTGTTCTGTGTTTATTGAAAATGTAAAGTGTAAGAGTGCTTTTTGGCATTTTAACAATACACTTTTAAATGATGTGTTTTTTAAAGAGGTTTTTCATGATGTTTGGAAGTCACACAGGGAACAAAAACCCTCTTTTAGTTCTCTCCAATTGTGGTGGGATTTTGGTAAGGCCCAGATAAAACAACTCTGCCAACAGTACACTCAAAATGTCACTCGTAGCTTGACCCAATCCTTGAAAGTTCTGGAGACTGAGGTGGTAGAACTAGAGGAGTTGCTCAGTTCTACAGGAAAACAGGAGCACTTAGAGGCTCTCAAGTCAAAAAGGTCAGCCTTGGCTAGCTTGCTAGGGGTCACCGCACAGGGTGCTCTGGTCCGCTCACGCTACATGGATGTAGCTCTGATGGACTCGCCCTCCCAGTACTTTTTTGGACTGGAGGGGAAAAATGGACAGAGAAAGCTCATTCACTCCTTGTTGGGCGATGACGGGAGAACAATCTCCACAGCAGCAGAGATCAGGAAACACGCTGCTAGCTTTTACAGTAAATTGTTTAGAGCAGAGTGGAGGGAGGACACGGCACTGGGCCAGGTTTTCCTTGATGGTCTTCCAGTGCTCTCAGAGGACCTTGTTGCCGGCTTGGATGCTCCACTGTCTCTGTCTGAGCTGCATACGGCGCTAATGAGCCTCCAGAATGGAAAATCACCAGGCATAGATGGTCTCTCTGTGGACTTTTTTAAGGAATTCTGGCCCCTGCTTGGTCCAGACCTGCTGGAGGTTCTCCAAGATAGCTTGGAAAGGGGGACCCTACCCACGACCTGCAGGAGGGCCATCATCACACTGTTGCCGAAAAAGGGGGACCTCCAGAGCCTAAAGAACTGGAGGCCAGTCTCTCTGCTCTGCACAGACTACAAGATTCTCTCAAAAGCTCTGGCCCGAAGACTGAGAAAGGTGATGAGCGAGCTCATTCATGTAGACCAGACTTACTGTGTGCCTGGCAGGCTGATTAGTGACAACGTCACTTTAATTCGGGATATTTTGGAGGTCTCTGGTTCATTGGCGGTAGAAACTGGTTTGATTTCAATTGACCAGGAAAAGGCGTTTGATCGGGTTGAACACCAATATTTATGGACAGTTTTAACAGCTTTTGGGTTCAGCCCAGGCTTCATAGCCAGGATACGGGTCTTGTACAGTGACATTGAGAGTGTGCTGAAGATAAATGGGGGCCTGTCTGCCCCTTTAAAAGTCCAGAGGGGGGTTCGGCAGGGCTGCCCTCTCTCAGGGATGCTGTACTCCCTCGCCATAGAGCCTTTGCTTCACTGCCTGAGAAGGGATCTATCAGGAGTTACTTTTCCTGGCTGTGACACCACGTTCAAGCTGTCGGCCTATGCAGATGATGTAGTCATTCTGCTAAACAAGCAGAGTGACATTGACGTTCTGGTTAGGAGTGTCAATCTTTTTGGCCAACTTTCCTCTGCAAAGATAAACTGGGGGAAAAGCGAGGCTCTGATGGTGGGGGAGAAACTAGAAAATCAGCTTACGCTGCCGGGTGGGTTGATTTGGAAAAAAGGAGGTTTTAAGTATCTTGGCGTCTTTATTGGAAATCAGCAGTTTGAGCAAAAAAATTGGGATGGGGTCATAGAGAAGATTAACGGGAGACTAAACAAGTGGAAGTGGCTAATGCCAAGAATATCTTTTAGAGGAAGAGTGCTCATTTTAAATAATCTTGTTTCCTCATCCCTGTGGCACCGCCTCATGTGCATGGACCCCCCTGCTGGTTTGTTGTCCAAAATTCAGTCTGTTTTGGTGGACTTTTTTGGGGGGGGTGGACTCCACTGGGTTCCTCAAGCCCTGTTATTTCTTCCCAAAGAGGAGGGGGGGCAAGGAGTGATTCATTTAGCTAGTAGAGGTGCTGCTTTTAGACTGACTTTCATACAGAGACTGCTGACGGGCCCCCAGGACCTGGTATGGAGGCCTTTGGCCTGTGTTATTTTACAGAGAGTCCTTGGGCTTGGGCTAGACCTCCCTGTGTTTTTAATGGATTTTAAGAACTCTAATGCACTGTCTTTACCCAGTTTTTACCGCAGTCTCTTTTCAGTGTGGACTCTTTTTAAAAAACAAAGAGGGCCATGCGATTCCCTCTACTGGTTGTTGAGGGAGCCGCTGGTTTTTGGTGGTCGCCTTGGTGTCCTGCCGGGAGTTGGAAGGACCTTCCTTGATAGGCTGTGTTCCAGGAACGTTCTCACTCTGAAGCAAGTGGTGGAACTGGCTGGTCCTGGCCTCAACAACGCCTCAGCTTTAGCAGCTCATCTTGGTGTCAGGTCAAATCGTTTCATCGATGGTCTTCTTGCACACTGGAAACAGGAGCTTCATGGACTTGAGCACTCCCTACTCTTGGACTTTAGCAATGGCACGCTGCAGCCAGAAAGCACTGACCCCTTTCCCTCTCTCACGCTCTATATGGACTTTGACGTCGCTCCTTGCTCCTTACTGGCATTCTGTGCTCCCACTGGTGTGGACTTTGGAGGAGCCAGTGGTAAGGCACTCTACAGACTGGTGGTGATGGCACTCAACAAGGACCGATTGAACACCTGTGTGGACACTCCTTGGAGAGCCTATTTTAAACTAGGAAAAGGACATCGGCCTGCCTGGAGGGCTCTTTATAAAGCCCCTCTCCCTAAGAGACATGGAGACTTACAGTGGAGGGTCCTGCATGGTATTATAGCTGTCAATGCTTTTGTTTCTGTGATTAACAGCAGTGTCAGTGATCAGTGTGTTTTTTGTTCCTCTAGGGAGACTGTTTTTCATTGTTTTATTGAATGTCAGCGCCTGAGTGGCCTCTTTGAACTTCTCACAAAACTTTTTCATATTTTTAAGGAAGTTTTCTCTAAGCAGGTTTTCATTTGTGGTTTTATGTACAATCGTCGTTTTAAGCAGAAGTGTCAACTACTGAACTTTGTTTTAGGGCAGGCAAAGTTGGCTATCTATGTAAGCCGGAGAAGAAAACTTGAGAATGTTGAGAGTGATGTTGATGTCAAAATTTTATTTGTGAGGCTACTTAAAGCCAGAATCAGGCTGGACTTTCAGTTTTTTATGGGGAATGGGGATGTGGAAGGTTTCAGGACCCTCTGGTCCCTGGAGAATGTCCTCTGTTCAGTTCATGATGGACAGCTTTTTTTGGGGCGTTTTTTGGGGGATTAATTTTCTGTGTAATATAGCATGACATAGAAATTGTATTGACTGATGGACAAGTGTGTTTATTAAAGATCCTTTAAAAATCAAAATCAAATCTCTCTCTCTCTCTCTCTCTCTCTCTCTCTCTCTCTCTCTCTCTCTCTCTCTCTCTCTCTCTCTCTCTCTCTCTCTCTCTCTCTCTCTCTCTCTCTCTCTCTCTCTCTCTCTCTCTCTCTCTCTCTCTCTCTCTCTCTCTCTCTCTCTCTCTCTCTGTGTGTGTGTGTGTGTTCGTGCACGCGTGTGTCTTACGAGAGATGAGGTCGAAGCATTTCTTGTCCTCCACGCTGGGTTTAACCTGACAGGTGAGCAAGTTGAGTTTGGTTGGAGGTTTGTTGGGCTGAGAGAGAGAGAGAGAGCGGGGTGGGAGGTGTCAAGGGTCAGAAAGGTCAGCAAAGTGAATAATGAGAGCTTCACATTAGCAGCTGATCTGCAGTGGTCCTTTCAGTCAGGACACAGTTGGTGCTGCGCTGTTTTAGCCAGAGGCGGATCTAGGCTTTTAGGAGATCCGGGGCTTGGCCCAGAGGACTGCCACCGTGGCAGTGTTATTCAACATTCATAAATTAGTACCTGGTGGTGACAGTGTTATTTAACATTGATAGATTAGCAATTTTAATATTTTATCATTCTGTTGTGTTGAAAACATTCTGTACTTATTTGAAGAAACTGTTGGGAGAAGCATGGGGTGAAAGCATGGGGTGTTTTAAATTGTAATCGCTCTTGTCTTGTTTTCTCTTTTTTCTCCTTTGAATTCTTGGATGGAATATGGGTGGGCAATATAAGCTGCGGCTTCAGCCATCACCCATTTCGGATAACTCACGTGGAATTGTATAGTAGAAGGAGTCTTTGTCTAATTTGACCTTGTTGTTATATTATACAGTTTCTTTTAACCTGTAATGTACTATCCGAAATAAATAAAATTCATTCAAATTCATTCAAAATTCATTCAAAGACACCTGGGATATAGACTGGTTTATTTTTTTAATGCATTTGAAAACAAGTGATTATTTTAAGTTGGTAAACAAAGAGTTGAATGTTAAAAACAAACATTCTAAAAACAATTGTCATATTTACAAATATGAAATACTCAGTTTTATAAAATGGCTCACTTGAAATTAATTTAAAAAAAACCTAACTGAACTATTAACAGATTATATTTTCTATCCTTTGTAATTCTATTGTGGTTCAGGAAATTCATTTTATTTATAACTGTCTGTATATTAATCTGATTGTTTTACAGAGTACACATGTATAGTTTGTATTTTTTCCTCATGTTTAAACTTTTAAAAGAAAAATGTAATGTTTCCAAAATAGTTCACAAATGTGTGCATAAAAAGCTAGAATGAAAAAAACTTTCAAATTTAGTATAAAAATACATAAATCTGTAAGAAAAAGTAATGATTTTTAAAAAAAACTAAAAAACAGCCACATTTCAATTTGAAAACAGTGTCAAATATACAATAAAAATCAGAGTTATGAGAGAGAGAAATACAATATTATGAGGAAAAAGTAGCAAATTTATGTGAAAAAGTAAAATTTAGACTAAAGAAGGTAGTACATTTAAAAGGAAAAAAAATGCACAATTCTGTCAGAAAAATGTTAATGTTAATGTTGCTTGTTTGTATTATAATACAGTTATATCTGTTCATTATAAGTTTAACAATATACCTACCGATAAGCATTTTGAATATTTACCTCTTATGGCTAAAAAATGTTTTTTATACCGCAGATCAGCACAGCTTCCATTCACACGCCATTATAGAAAGGCGATTGTTTGGAGCTATTTGGAGCTCCATGAACCACATGACCGGGCAGCGGTGAGTTCAAATCGTATCGCAACTATCATACTATATGGCTATGGGTATAGCTATCAGTTTAGCATACTTTGTCAGAATCAGTTGCACTGCAAATATGCCACTAACATCATATAATTGTTTACCTTCCGTAAACTGGGTACCGCGGCCCAGCATACCACGGTGCTATTGTTTACCTTCTGTCAGCTATATTGAGCAGGAAATATATACAACATATAAAGTGGTGTGAAAAAGTGTTTGCCCCCTTCCTGATTTCTCATTTTTTTTTTATGTTCGTCACACTTAAATGTTTCAGATCATCA
This sequence comes from Pholidichthys leucotaenia, assembly GCA_020510985.1. Classification (NCBI taxonomy): domain Eukaryota; kingdom Metazoa; phylum Chordata; class Actinopteri; order Cichliformes; family Pholidichthyidae; genus Pholidichthys; species Pholidichthys leucotaenia. Next base: position 37,711,700 of record CM035837.1, on the reverse strand, counting down.
AACAAAATTAAACATTGGGCAAGGACAACACAAGTAAACACAAAATGCAGTTTTTAAAAGAAGGCGTTTATTATTAAGGGTAAAAAATATCCAAACCCGCATGGCCCTGTGTGAAAAAGTGATCCCCCCCCCCCGTTAAAACATAAATTAACTGTGGTTTATCACGTTTTTGGAAAGCTGGGTTCAATTTCTCTAGCCACACCCAGGCCTGATTACTGCCACACCCGTTCTCAATCAAGAAATCACTTAAATAGGACCTGCCTGACAAAGTGAAGTAGACCAAAACATCCTCAAAAGTTAGACATCATGCTGTGATCCAAAGAAATTCAGGAACAAATGAGAAACAAAGTAATTGAGATCTATCAGTCTGGAAAAGGTTATAAAGCTATTTCTAAAGCTTTGGGACTCCAGCAAACCACAGTGAGAGCCATTATCCACAAATGGTGAAAACATGGAACAGTGGTGAACCTTCGCAGGAGTGGCCGGCTGACCAAAATTACCCCAAGAGCACAGCGATGACTTATCCAAGAGGTCACAAAAGACCCCACAACAACATCCAAAGAACTGCAGGCCTCACTTGCCTCAGTTAAGGTCAGTGTTCATGACTCCACCATAAGAAAGAGACTGGGAAAAAATGGCCTGCATGACAGAGTTCCAAGATGAAAACCACTGCTGAGCAAAAAGAACAAAGGCTCGTCTCAGTTTTGCCAGAAAACATCTTGATGATCCCCAAGACTTTTGGGAAAATACTCTGTGGAATGATGAGACAAAAGTTGAACTTTTTGGAAGGTGTGTGTCCCATTACATCCAGCGTAAAAGTAACACAGCATTTCAGAAAAGGAACATCATACCAACAGTAAAATATGGTGGTGGTAGTGTGATGGTCTGGGGCTTTTTTGCTGTTTCAGGACCTGGAAAACTTGCTGTGGTAAATTGAGCGGTTGAATTCTGTGGTTTACCAAAGAATCCTGAAGGAGAATGTCCGGCCATCTGTTCGTGACCTCAAGCTGAAGCGCACTTGGGTTCTGCAGCAGGACAATGATCCAAAACACACCAGCAAGTCCACCTCTGAATGGTTTAAGAAAAACAAAATGAAGAATTTGGAGTGGCCTATTCAAAGACCTGACCTGAATCAGATTGAGATGCTGTGGCATGACATTAAAAAGGTGGTTCATGCTCGAAAGCCCTCCAGTGTGGCTAAATTACAAGAATTCTGCAAAGATGAGTTGGCCAAAATTCCTCCACAGTGCTGTAAAAGACTCACTGCCAGTTATCGTAAATGCCTGATTGCAGTTGTTGCTGCTAAGGGTGGCCCAACCAGTTACTAGATTTAGGGGGCAATCACTTTTTCACACAGGGCCATGTAGGTTTGGATTCTTTTCCCCTTAATAATAAACACCTTCATTTAAAAACTGCATTTTGTGTTTGCTTGTGTTATCTTTGTCTAAGATTTAAATTTGTTTGATGATCTGATACATTTACGTGTGACAAACATACAAAAAAATGAGAAATCAGGAAGGGGGCAAATACTTTTTTTTACATCACTGTATAAATAGATACACTGAAAACACACCACATTTTTTGAATCAGCCAATCATGGTGCAGTAGCGTCAGCTGTTTCCGTCAGCCGTATGGTATGAGCGAAATCGTATTTCCTGCTACTATGCATGCGTGTGCATGACGCACATGCGTAGTAACCCAGGGTATGGTAAAATGGCAGAACAACGACCCCTGTTGGAGGAGAGGGGCTGCCCACCCACCCCCCCTTCTTTCACAATGGTATGATCCGAGTCTGTCCTTGCATGTGATTGGCCGTATTGTGTGCAGTTCTCGGCTCTTTTCAGCTCTCTCCGATGGGACACAGTTCTCGTTTGGTGTACTCGGCAGACCAGACGTTTTTATTGTCAGAACCGGGGCTTTTGGGAAAACATTTGGGGTTTGAGCTCATGAAGCCACCCCCTAAATCCACCTATGGTTTTAGCCATGTCTCCAAGATGATACTAAACATACTAGTGGATTTTTTTTTCTGTCTGTGATCAATGAGTCACTAAGTAAACATGTAAAAGGTCAAAGGTCAGCATCCCTTTCACATACATGCAGGGTCACTCACAGTAGCATGTGCGATGGTCAGGTAACAGTTGTGAACCGAACATTTCCTCTTCTGCCACATCTTCCTCAACCTGAAACACAGACGGGTACATTTACTGTACTTGTTCTTCTAAAACACATTTCAAGGTGCAGAATTAAAGTATTTATATTCTTCAAAAAACAATATATTGATAAAAATACACTGAAAACTTTTTATGGGTCCAAAATAATCAAAATATTTACATCTGTGCAGTTGGATGACGATACTCCGGTGGCTGGTAAGGATGTCAGCCAACAGTATATTAACTAGATAGATGTCATGTTTCATCACCTCATATTAAGTTCATACCAAAAAAGAGATCTCGCTTAACATGCTATATCTAGCTCATTATCATCAAAGAACTGAGATTACAGAATAGTCTGTACTGTGTGTTGATGTTTGTCTCTACCAACCAGTACAATAGTAGTGGGGTAAAAGTAAACACAACCCCTACTGGCCAGGAGGGTACAATGCTGTCTCTATCACCTTTAAATTATGTGAGGAAAAAAGTTCAAACTTGAAAAAGGCAGCAAGTTTAAGATAATTATAAGCTTAAAAACAGGCAATTTAGAAAAAAAAAACAGAAGATAAAAATTATAAATTTATGAGAAATGTTGTAAATAAGTAAGACATTTAAAAGGAAAAAATCCCAAACTTATGAGAAAAAAGACAACATTGTGTGTATATACGAGGAGGGGCTGAAAAGCTCATAGGCTGACTAAGGAGTTACAGTGCATCCAGAAAGTATTCACAATGTTTCACTTTTTCCACATTTTGTTATGTTACAGCCTTATTCCAAAATGGATTAAATTCATTTTTCCCCTCATAATTGTACACACAATACCCCATAATGACAACATGAAAAAAGTTTAAAATAAAAAAAACAAAGAAATCACATGTACATAAGTATTCACAGCCTTTGCCATGAAGCTCAAAATTGAGCTCAGGTGCATCCTGTTTCCACTGATCATCCTTGAGATGTTTCTACAGCTTAATTGGAGTCCACCTGTGGTAAATTCAGTTGATTGGACATAATTGGATAATAGGTCCACCTCAGATGCCATTGTTGCAGCACTCCATTATTCTCTCTCCCACCTGGAAGATAAAGACTTCTACATTAGCATGCTCTTTGTCGACTACAGCTCCGCCTTCAACACGGTCATCCCTCACAAACTCACCAACAAACTGTCTTCACTTGGCCTGCACCCCACTCTCTGTGACTGGCTACTGGACTTTCTGACTGGCAGGACCCAGTCTGTCAGGATGGGTAACAGGACCTCAGCCAGCATCATCACGAACACAGGTGTCCCACAGGGTTGTGTTCTCAGCCCCATCCTCTATAGCCTCATCACCCATGACTGTGTTGCCTTCCACAAGGACAATATCATCTTAAAGTTCACGGATGACACAGCAGTGATAGGACGCATCACTGGTGGTGATGAAGCATCCTACAGGAGGGAAGTGGCCAGCCTGGTGTCATGGTGTGAGGAGGACAACAACCTCACCCTCAACACAGACAAGACAAAAGAGATGATAGTGGACATGAGGAAGGGGAGGAGGCGACCCCATTGGCCGCTGTTCATCCGGGAGCTTGAGGTGGAGAGGGTGAGCAGCTTTAAACACCTGGGCATCCACATCAGCGAGGACCTTACGTGGGCACAAACCACCACAGACAGGGATGAGAATGGGGTTTGGGGAAAAAAAGAGAAAACTAAGCCGGGGGTGTTGGGGGACGCAGACCCCCAAGCCGGATCCAAGGCGGAGCCTTGGTGGGGGGTCTGGGGTGCAACGCCCCCCAGAAGCTAACGAAATCTGGTGTTTTAGAATGCTCAAATGTGGTCTTATATTTAAAGTTAGAAGTAAGTACAAAGGCATTTATAGTTTACCTTTTTAATCTGCTGCTGCATCACGTGTAAATTTATGATATCTGAATGGTATGTTGATGTAATAATACTAAATTATATTTTACTACTATTTAATATGTTTAGAACTGACACAGAATTACATTTACATAGTTCTAGAACAGACAAAATAATTTAACCAAGTAAAATAAATTATAAATATTAACAAAATTCCATTACCAAGTCCATCACCCATTTATTAAAATATACTGACATTCTGCAAACATTTTGATTACCTCCGCCAGGCCGAAAAGGCCAGGAGGAGGTAATGTTTTTGCCGGGGTTTGTCTGTCTGTTTGTCTGTTGGTTAGCAAGATAACTCAAAAAGTCTTGGACGGATTTCCATGAAACTTTCAGGCGTTGTTGGAAATGGTACAAGGAAGAACTGATTAAATTTTGGGGATGATCCGGATCACCGTCTGGATACAGGAATTTTTTAAAGCATTCTTTATTTAAAGCATTCTTTAACACTGTGACATACGGCTATTTTCAACATGTGCGCAGGCGCAATGGAGGGCGCTGGTCATCGTGTCTGACCAACATAAACTCTGCGTTCTTCAACGTTTTAGGCACAAAAGCACGCGGAAAACACTGGTGGCCTGGGCCCGCCACGTGCCTGTGTTTGCGCGACGCTGCAAAAGCTGAGACGGGTAGCTGTCCGCCGCCGGATTATTTGGCAGAAATTCCCCGGCCAGCCATAGGCGCTGCGCAAAAACGAGCTGCTTGGCAGCATGCTGTGTGCCTGTGTTTGCGCAACGCTGCAAAAGCTCAGACGGCCAGCTGTCCGCCGCTGGATTATTTGGCAGAAATTCCCCGGTCAGCCATAGTAGCTCCGCAAAAAGAAGCTCTCTGCCGGGGAAGTTTCCAAATCATCTTTGGCCGCGGAGCGCAACCCCAATAAAGATAAAGATTAGATGTACCACGAAGGTCGAGTGCAAGCAAGATGTTTGTGTCTGTGAACATTCCGTCTTTTGGCGAGTTGATACGTAACAATGTTTACAGTTTGATGAGAAGGTTGCTGCCATGTAACAATCATCTTATATCAGCAATTGTCAACTCGTCACTCACACTTCACTCCAGCATTTGGAAGTGGTGGCGTTCCATTTTATACTGAGTCCAATATTGTATGTTATTGTTGTTACAAGACCGCCGACTGTCTGCTGATCTGTATATACTTTTATTTATTTATTTATTTATTTTCTACTCCTTTTACTTCTGCATTTAATATGAACCCTGAGTTTGAAATAAACGTTTGAATTTTGAATAAAACCCACGCCAACCCGTCTACCTAATTGGCATCCGTCAGTGAAGCCCTCAGTGCTGTTTTCCGTGATCTAAACGCTCACATAACCCATTGCCCTGTGGGTTGTACGCAGTTGTGTCATGACTTCTTTTGTTTTTTCTTTTGAATTCTTGGATGGAACATGGGTGGGCAATATAAGCTGCGGATTCAGCCATCACATATTTCGGATAACTTATGTTGAATTGTATAATCACAGGAGCTATTGTCTAATTTGACCTTGTTGGATTTTATTACCCCCTTTGTTATATTATTCACATTCTTTTAACCTGTACTCTTAATCTATTCAAAATAAAGATTAATTCATTCATTCATTCAATTGCAACGCCCCCAGCCTGGGAGTTTGCAGATGCAGGACATGGACACAACACCAACACTTCAGTTTATTACCTCTGCCAAGGAGGTAATGCTTTTACTACTGAACCACTAATCCTATCATTGTGAATCCAATTGCTACTCAGATGTTTTCATGGTCAAGGAATCTCACAACGTACACACAAACACTGTATGGGGGGAACTGTGGCGCTTGGCAGAGGTCTGCGCTCTCCGAGTGCTTTTCTAGTTTATTAATGTGTGCATTTGTTAGTGTTACTAGGAATATAAAAAAGTTGCATATTAGTATATTTTAATATTTGAAAGATAATCTAAGAAAGTAAGTAAAACCTAAAAGATGTTTAATATTTTTATGTAATGACCATAAAGAAATTATGTTTACTAATAAAAGCAAAGATATCTTAGGAAAGGCAACCCATCACCACATGACAAAAAAACTTACACATGCATTATGTAACTCCTCCTAGTGAAACAAAAAATGATAAATTATATTCAACATTCTTAGATTGCATTTCAAATTGTGAGAAAATATGTAATAACATTTATCTATTAACAATCGATAACCAGCATTCAAATGCAATTAGTGTTTCAAAACAGGCATGACGTCACAACTTACACATGCTATTTCATAACAAATTCATTACGCGAAAATTCTCAAGTACATTACTTATAACGAGAAAAAAATCTTACCTCGGAATGTGTCTTCCGATCACTAATTGCTGTAATCGGGGCCGATTGTGATGAACTTTGATTGACTGGCATCTGAATTTGACAGTGTCCATCGATCGTTTTGAACGCAGCACGAGCAAGTAGTTCGATCTCCTTGTTGCCACAATTTTGAGATGTTTCTGTTTTGAACAGTGTTCGACTAAGGCAACACAACCACGAGATCCATAACTCAAGAAATCTTTGCAATAAACACACTGGGCTTTCCCTGGTACTTCGCATTTCGCTATGAAGTCGGCCATTTTTTCAACCACAACTTCGGTATTTTTACCGATCTTTACAGTCATTGACACAGTTTTTTCGAGCCATTCCCAACAAAACTTGTTCCTTATCCCTTTGTCGATTTCTAAAATTCTTGCTTTGTTGTCTTTCGTGAGTTTTAGGTTCACCATTTTCACGAAATTGGGAAAACTCGGTTGATTGAACTGTCCGCCATTTGCATTTCGCTTCGCGTGTTGGATATGACAAAGGAATAACAAAATCGCCGATTGGTTACTTCAATAAGTATCAGCCAATCAGTGGCCTTGTTACATTACATTACTGATCTCGCTGGGTAGCGCGTTCTGCGTGGTGGATTTTAGCAGCCGATCGAAAATACGACTCGCCGCTTATAACAGACCTCACCCCCCCCCCACTAAAATTTTCTCCTCGAATTTAGACGATTCACAAGAATGACCCTAGACATGATCAAATCCGAGGAATTCCGTGGATCCGCGGAGGATTCTCATCCCTGCACAGAGCTGGTTAAGAGAGCTCAACAGTGGCTGTACTTTCTGAGGAGGCTGAAGAAGATTGGCATGTCCTCCAGGATCCTCAACAATTTCTACAGCTGCATCATTGAGAGCATCTTGACCAACTGCATCACTGCGTGGTACGGCAGCACTACTGCCCTGGACTACAAACGCCTGTAGAGAGTGCTGAAGACAGCGGAGAAGATCATCAGGACTCCACTCCCCTCTCTGCAGAGCAACTACCACCGCAGAGTCCAAAGGAGAGCTGCTGCCATCCTCCAGGACCCCACCCACCCCCAGCAGAGAATGTTCACACTTCTACCCTCAGGCCGGAGGTACAGAAGTGTGAAATGCAGGACAACCAGACTAAAAAACGCCTTCTTTCCTACTGCCATCAGACTCCTGAACAAATAAACTCCCAAAACTCCGCAAACACAGCTTTGCAAATAGGAACTCACACACTGGTTGCTAAATTTGCATATTGCTCACTTGTACAGGGTACTTAGTCTCATCCCGTCTCATGCCCATATCATCTCTGCTGCTTAATTATCATTGTGCAGTCTACTGGGTATTATCATTACAGAGAAATTCTAACACTGGGTGCTAACTTGTAATTTGCACACTGCTCATTTGCACATTGCTCATTTGCACACTGTACATAGGCTTATGCCATCTCAGGTTCATATCATCTCTGATATTAATATACCATTGTCCGTTATAGTCATCCAGTGAATTTTCAATTTTCATTCTTCTTGTTTCCTCTAGTTTCACTGCTTTAACTGTCCTAATTGCCTAATGTGTGTTATTAGTGTGTGTTATTAGTATTTATTAGTATTAGGTGTGTTATTACCTTATTAGTATTGATGTGTATCTATTACCTTGGCATTTTTTTCAGAGAGCAGAGTCATAATTTCATTGCTCAGGAAATGTTGCATTTCTTAATCTGTGCACATGATAATAAAGCTTTTGAATCTGGAAAGGCACATACCTGTCTATATAAGGTCCCACAGTTGACAGTGCATGTCAGAGCACAAACCAAGCATGAAGTCAAAGGAATTGTCTGTAGACCTCTGAGACAGGATTGTCTCGAGGTACAAATCTAGGGAAGGGTACAGAAAAATTTCTGCTGCTTTAAAAGTCTCAATGAGCACAGTGGCCTCCATCATCTGTAAATGGAAGAAGTTCGGAACCACCAGGACTCTTCCTAGAGCTGGCCAGCCATCTAAACTGAGTGATCTGGGGAGAAGGGCGTTAGTCAGGGAGGTGACCAAGAACCCGATGGTCACTCTGTCAGTGCTCCAACGTTCCTCTGTGGAGACAGGAGAACCTTCCAGAAGGACAACTATCTCTGCAGCAATCCACCAATCAGGTCTGTATGGTAGAGTGGCCAGACGGAAGCCACTTCTTAGTAAAAGGCACATGGCAGCCTGCCTGGATTTTGCCAAAAGGCACCTGAAGGACTCTCAGACCATGAGAAACAAAATTCTCTGGTCTGATGAGACAAAGATTGAACTCTGTGGCATGAATGCCAGGCGAAATGTTTGGAGGAAACCAGGCACCGCTCATCACTGGGCCAATACCATCCCTACATTGAAGCATGGTGGTGGCAGCATCATGCTGTGGGGATATTTTTCAGCAGCAGGAACTGGGAGACTAGTCAGGATAGAGGGAAAGATGAATGCAGCAATGTATAGAGACATCCTGGATGAAAACCTGCTCCAGAGTGCTCTTGACAACGACCCTAAGCACACAGCCAAGCTATCAAAGGAGTGGCTTCAGGACAACTCTGTGAAGGTTCTTGAGTGGCCCAGCCACAGCCCAGACGTGAATCCAATTGAACATCTCTGGAGAGATATGAAAATGGCTGTGCACCAACGCTTCCCATCCAACCTGATGGAGCTTGAGAGGTTCTGCAAAGAGGAATGGGTGAAACTGCCCAAAGATAGGTGTGCCAAGCTTGTGGCATCATGTTCAAAAACACTTGAGGCTGTAATTGCTGCCAAAGGTGCATCAACAAAGTATTGAGCAAAGGCTGTGAATACTTATGTACATGTGAGTTCTTAGTTTTTTAGTTTTAATAAATTTACCAAAATCTCAAAAAAAACTTTTTTGACACTGTCATTATGGGGTATTGTATGTAGAATTTTGTGGGAAAAAATGAATTTAATCCATTTTGGAATAAGAAAAGAAAATCACAACTTTTCAAGAAAATAATGAAATTCATTCTATATAAAGGATATTCCGTGATTAATACTAAATATATTAAAATATTAACTGTGCACTGCTTTTAAGATCTTTTTATTATTTGTTTAAGTTTGGTTTAATTTTTTTAAAGGATCTTTATTTTTTAGAATGAGTCTCTATTGAAGAAATGTTCAAACCGTAGAATATGTCATCCACAGAGATTCATGGGCTATTTTTGTTTCGAAAACAAATCAGGAAATAACAGATTCAGATTTGTACCCGTCACTCTTCTTGTAGAGGAACCCGGTTCTCTCTGTCCCGTACTGTTTGTCCCCCAGCAGCTGATGCATACTGTACACCGGCTTAGGCATAGACTCCTACATAAGCACACAAACATGTTAATCATGCATTGGTCCTATTAATGTTTGTGTCAGTAATGCTGTGGTTGTCTCTGACCTGCTCCGTGTGGACGGCTGGCCTCAGCTGATCTCGGAGAGCGCACAGCTGCCGTTTCTCCTCCTCCTGACGCTGCTTCACCTGCAGACACACAAACAGTTCAAATAATTCAGCCCCGTATGCTGTGTTGGGTTGAAATACTGCCACTTACACCTGTCCAGCTAATATGAACCTTCTCTGTGGTCTTCCTCTTTCCATCCTGCCAGGCAGCTCCATCTTCAACATCCTTTGTCCAATATATCCACTGTCCCTCCTCTGCACATGTCCAAACCAGCTCAGCCTTGGCTCTCTTACTTTGTCTCTAAACCGCTCAACCTGAGCTGTCCCTCTGATATACTCATTTATAATCCTGTCCCTCCTAGTCACTCCCACTGAGAATCTTTGCATCTTCAACTCTGCCACCTCCAGCTCTGCCTCCTGTCTTTTTGTTAGTGCCACTGTCTCCAAATCATACATTATAGTAGGTCTCGCTACTTGTCTTGTAAATCTTTCCTTTCACTCTTGCTGCTATCTTTCTGTCACAAATCACTCCTGACACTCGTCTCCACCCACTCCACTCTGCCTGTACTCTCTTCTTCACCTCTCTTGTGCACTGTCCATCAGTGTTGGGAGTAACACGTCACAAAGTAACAAAGTAACAAAGTTACGCGTTACTGTAACGCCACTACTTTTGCAGTAACGTGCTGTGTAACAGAATTACTGTTTAAAAATTCAGTAATGCATTAAAGTTACTGAAATTTGATTAGCTGCATTACTTGTGACTCATTTTATTAATATGGATAGATATTTTTAGCGCAAATACAGTAAATGAATATACAAACTACCCTACTGTAGCTGAGACGAGCCATCAGTCGACGTGACCTGTTGCAAGGAGCCTGAGTCATCACTACTGAGCAGAGGAAAAGATGAAGCTACTTTCTTTTTTTGGAAATAGACAGATTATTTTTCCTTTGTCGTGGTTAAAGACAAAAGCATGTTGGTGGGTTGCAAATTAAGTGCCGGTTGAGACCTACAGCAATCTTCAGAAGCGCCTGAAAACAGCAACAAGCTCCGACAAAGCTAGTACTAAATAACGGCTAGCTATGCTAACAACTAACACTGTGTTAGTGGATCTACTGTATTCTGAACAGCCACAGCTGGATGTAAGGTGGAAATACTCATGTCTCAACAGCCAAAACTGGATTTCAAGCACAAATATGCATCTGGACAGTTTGTGACTGAGTAAGAATTAAACCGACTGATTGCCAGATACGTCATTACAGACTGAAGACGTGATACAGTGGTGTGAAAAAGTGTTTGCCCCCTTCCTGATTTCTCTTTTTTTTTTTTGTCACACTTAAATGTTTCAGATCATCAAACAAATTAAAATATTAGACAAAGATAACACAAGTAAACACAAAATGCAGTTTTTAAATGAAGGTGTTTACTATTAAGGGTAAAAAAAAAAATCCAAACCTCCATCGGCCCTGTGCGAAAAAGTGATTGCCCCTAGGGCTAGCCCTCACGAGCCAGCATAAGACGCCACAGTCCAGTGAAGTTGCACAGATGTTTATTAACAGTTAGGGAAAGGGAAGGACAAGATAACCAGCCACGTGGACTAAACAACAGGGCTACTTATTAACATACAAAGCGAACGTTGACAGCTGAGACGAGGAGCGCTCGCTCAGCGTCTGATAAGGGAAAGGGTGACAGAGTACGACAATAATCACAGGCGAATAACAAACTTACAAATGAGATGAGAAGGAATCGTTGACGCTCGTTAGACGAACATTTGACAAACGTTTGACGAGACTGCCAAAAGATGCTGCGGCTGACGCCGGCTTTTAAAGCCAGCCGCTAACGACCGCAAATGCAGCACTGCTGTTCAGGCCTTGACAGTAGGAAGCTCCCCCGAGCGTTGTCCAATCAGAGCCCGGGAAGCCAGAATAACAACACCGCTGTCAAAGCCTGACAGGAATGGTGCGTGGCCCGAGCGCTCGGGTTATGACAGGACCTCCCCCTCAAGGGCGGACTCCCGGACGCCCGTTAACATCCAAACCCCCCCCCACCCCACCCCAGGGCGGGTGGATGGGGGAGCAGGCAAAGGGGGGACAGAATCGACCTCACCGAAAACCAAATCAGCCCGATATCCTACCACACAAATCACAATAAAGACAGGGCAGGAACAGAAAACAACCAGGGCATACATTCATAGAAAAAAAAAAACTATACAGCACAGGAGCACATACGGGGTACGAGAAAAGAGAAAAAAAAAAACCCCACAGGGTAACACAGTCTCATCCCTCCAACAGGAGAGGGGGAAAAGAAAAAGAAACACACGCTAATTCAAGCAAGCATAACCAAAACATAATGGTATAGCCTGTTATAAAGCTGGAAAAAAAGGGCAATTACAGACACGATAACAGAAAATACGGCACTCTCAAATGCACATATCAAAACTGAGCCGCCACAAGACAAACTAAGAAATTAAATGTGCAAATGGGGAAAGAACAGCATAATGGCTATTGGCTACATTAATTAATTAAATAGCTGCAGAACTGAGGGGCAGAGAAAGAAACCGGGATGACAGGCATAATGTACAGTTCAGGGGGCCTCCCCGCACCCCGCATCTAAGCCGCTAACCGGTGTAACGGGAAGAGTTCTGGCGGCCTACCCGAGTCCCAGGCCGAGGATGACCGAACCTCCGGCGGCTGCACCAGGTTGCCAAAAATAGGGTTCAGTTTATCAGGGGGCCGGCCCAGGACGCCAAACGGGAAGAGCAGGCTTCCAGGTGGTCGACCCGCATCAACCTGCCAACAGGACCACTGGAGAGAGCTCGGCGATGGCCTCCCAACGGAGAGAGGAAACAAGGGAGAGCCGGGCCAACTATGGGTAATCCCCGCAGTTCCTGGTGCGAGGGAAGAAAAAATGTGACGAAGATAAGGGATCATTCAGCGTTACTCAGCGGCGGGTCTGCAGCTCCTTCTCCGGATCCCACACGAACAGGCACTGATTGGGCCGGCACCAATCCGGTAATGGACCCCGACTGGGCCGACGCTGCACCCACGGTGGACCCCGATCGGGCCGGAACCAAGCCGATGAGGAACTCCGACTGGACCACGGCTGCACCCGCGTTGGACCCCGATTGGGTCGGAACCATTCCTGTGACGGGCCCCGACTGGACCACGGCTGCACCCGCGTCGGACCCCGATTGGGTCGTGGCCGCACCAGTATCGACCTTCAACTCCGAACCCGGAAGCCCCGGCACAGCGATTGGCGTCTGCTCTGCACCGGCGACCCTGGGAGAAGGCTCAGAAGGGAAAGAAGAAGAACCGGGATCAGGATCACCGGCAGCGCCAGAACCCGGCGAGATGAGCTCGGACGCAGTGGACGGCTGCACCCGGTTCGCCCCCCCAAGAGACAGGCAAAAATGCTCAATAATAGAAAAGGCAAAGACAACACTGAGCACTTGCCTGATCTCAAGTTCGGACGCCGTCCAGGACTTCGACGATCCGGGCTCAGACGGGAGGAGGTCGTCTTCTGGCTCCCACTCAGCTGCGTCGGGCTCCGCAGCTGGCATGATGGCTTCTGCAGCCTGAGGACCCTCCGGCACCGTCGTCCACGCTGGCAACCCGTACGGCGTGGTGGCAGGGGGCCCCTGGCCCACTGGGTCGGACTGTTCATCCGTAGAGACCCCATACAGCAGTCCGCTCTCCTCCTCCGTCCTTGACGTGGCTGCGGGGCTGGAATTACATGCTCCAGGGCCGCAGGCCCCCTCCTCATCCGATGACGCTTGGCTGACGTCGAGGATCGCTCCGTGGAGGGAGACACAGAGGCAGCGGGTTTAGTTATTATCTCAGCAGGTGGAGGCTCGGGGGGCTGCGAACCCCGAACTTCACCCCCAGGAGTCAGACAAGACAATCACTATTAGGAGAGGAAGAGTGAACTTGTACTCGCCTGTCTCCTGGAGGGAGGATGTGCCTGCTGCAGGGAACGTTGCTCCTTCTTCTTGCCGAATGGTGGCAGAAGGCTCCCTGGAAGGACGAGGGGGAGCCGCTCGTGATGGACTCGGCTCCAGGCTCACCGAAGCAGAACTCCTTGTACATCCAGCAGCTGGAGGAGGCGTCGGAGAGGAGGAGGCGACAGCCGAGACGGGCCGGGCATGGCGTGCTGACGGGACAGTGGGGGACGATGGCCCGGGGAGAGAGGCTGTGGGGGTTCCCTCCTGGCGAGACGCTGAAGAGACAGCTGTCAGGTTGATGGGGTCATTCCGGCGACCCAGAACCGGATCCGGACGGGGTTCTTGCTGAGGTTGTCTCTGGCCGCGGCGCCGACGTCTTCGACGGGCCTCGGATGGTGCGAACTCCTGGCCTGGATTGAGGAGAGGATCGGGATCCCAAAGCGGGGAGCGGGGATGCCTTCTCCTCCACTTTCGATCATATTCCTCCTCATACATCCGGAGTATCTCTCGTTAGGCAGCGATGTCATCCCTCCTTATGTCGACTTCTGGGTGGTCGGCGTAGCGGGGAAAATGGTTCAGGATGTCCTCAGCACTGTCCAGGTACCAGCGTACGTCGGGGTGATAGTCGAGGAGGGAGGCGGCGATGAGGATTTCATCAACTTCATCCAGCGCCTCGGTCAGCTTGTGGCTGGGACTCCGAGCGCGGCCCCTCCGCGATGGCATACTTCCAGCACACCGAACCCAGACAGGAAAGAGCAAAGTTCTCCTGAAAGCAACTTCACCAAGAACGGCATCTCCTTCTGGTGGCAGTCTACTGTCAGGGCTGGCCCTTACGAGCCAGCATAAGACGCCACGGTCCAGTGAAGTTGCACAGATGTTTATTAACAGTTAGGGAAAGGGAAGGACAAGATAACCAGCCACGTGGGCTAAACAACAGGACTACTTATTAACATACAGAGCGAACGTTGACAGCTGAGACGAGGAGCGCTCGCTCAGCGTCTGATAAGGGAAAGGGTGACAGAGTACGACAATAATCACAGGCGAATAACAAACTTACAAATGAGATGAGAAGGAATCATTGACGCTCGTTAGACGAACATTTGACAAACGTTTGACGAGACTGCCAAAAGATGCTGCCGCTGGTACCGGCTTTTAAAGCCGGCCGCTAACGACCGCAAATGCAGCACAGCTGTTCAGGCCTTGACAGCAGGAAGCTCCCCCGAGCGTTGTCCAATCAGAGCCCAGGGAGCCAGAATAACAACACCGCTGCCAAAGCCTGACAGGAATGGTGCGTGGCCCGAGCGCGGACAATATTAGTGCTTGGGTTATGACAGCCCCCTGTTAAAACATAAATTAACTGTGGTTTATCACATCTTTGGAAAGCTGAGTTCAATTTCTCTAGCCACACCCAGTTCTGATTACTGCCACACCTGTTCTCAATCAAGAAATCACTTAAATAGTGACAAAGTGATAAGGTGAAGTACACCTAAAGATCCTCAAAAGTTAGACATCATGCTGTGATACAAAGATATTCAGGAACAAATGAGAAAAAGTAATTGAGAAATATCAGTCTGGAAAAGGTTACAAAGACATTTCTAAAGCTTTGAGACTCCAGCAAACCACAGTGAGAGCCATTATCCACAAATGGCGAATACATGGAATAGTGGTGAACTTTCCCAGGAGTGGCCGGCTGACCAAAATTACCCCAAGAGCACAGCGACAACTCATCCAAGAGGTCACACAAAAGACCCCACAACAACATCCAAAGAACTGCAGGCCACACTTGCCTCAGTTAAAGTCAGTGTTCATGACTCCACCATAAGAAAGAGACTGGGCAAAAATGGTCTGCATGGCAGAGTTCCAAGACGAAAACCACTGCTGAGCAAAAAGAACATAAAGGCTCGTCTCAGTTTTGCCAGAAAACATCTTGATGATCCCCAAGACGTTTGGGAAATTACTTTGTGGACTGACAAGACAAAAGTTGAACTTTTTGGAAGGTGTGTGTCTCATTACATCTGGCATAAAAGTAACACATCATTTCAGAAAAGGAACATCATACCAACAGTAAAATATGGTGGTGGCAGTGTGATGGTCTGGGGCTGTTTTGCCGTTTCAGGACCTGGAAGATTTGCTGTGGTAAATGGAACCATGAATACTGCTGTCTACCAAAAAATCCTGAAGGAGAATGTCCAGCCATCTGTTCGTAACCTCAAGCTGAAGCACACTTGGGTTCTGCGGCAGGACAATGATCCAAAACACACCAGCAAGTCCACCTCTGAATGGCTTAAGAAAAACAAAATGAAGACTCTGGAGTGACCTAGTCAAAGTCCTGACCTGAATCCAATTAAGATGCTGTGGCATGACATTAAAAAGGTGGTTCACGCTCAAAAACCCTCCAATTTGGCTGAATTACAACAATTCTGCAAAGATGAGTTGGCCAAAATTCCTCCACAGTGCTGTAAAAAACTCATTGCCAGTTATCGCAAATGCCTGATTGCAGTTGTTGCTGCTAAGGGTGGCCCAGCCAGTTATCAGATTTAGGGGGGTGATCACTTTTTCACACAGGGCCATGTAGATTTGGATTTTTTTTACACTTAATAATAAACACCATTTAAAAACTGCATTTTGTGTTTATTTGTGTGATCTTTGTCTAATATTTAAATTTGTTTGATGATCTGAAACATTTAAGTGTGACAAATATACAAAAAAAATGAGAAATCAGGAAGGGGCAAGCATTTTTTCACACCACTGTAGTCTACAGGAACTCTTGTCTGTAAACCTATCCATCATCATGGAAAATAAGAAGGGGCTCAGATCTACAGGGCTTCATCCCTGATGTAATCCCACCTTCACCTTAAATTCATCTACAGCACACCTCACCACCATCTGTCTGTCTTCATACATGCCCTGCTCCAACCCCACATACTTCTCTGCCTCACCTAGCTTCCTCACACAGTACCACCCTTCCTCTCTTGGCACCCTATCATGAGCTTTCTCTGCACTCACTAAGACACAGATTGTGTCAATATCAACAACAATTAAGTGTAATAGTAATGTAATAGATGGAAGATGGCTGCGCGTCCACACACTGAGGCTAGACGCTCCGGATGACTGCTAGTTTTTCCTGCCTTATTTTGTCCTCCTTCTGCAATAGACTAATTACCTACAGTCAGCAGGAACTTCTAGGCACTGGCCATCAACTTAGCTCCGACATCTCCAGCGCTTATTCCAGCAATCAATACCACATCCCTGAGGAGATCACCAGACCTCCGAGTGCTCCGTGGATTGTTATTAGGTCCCACAAGAGGCACAGACGGCACCGAGAGAGAAAGAAGAAAGGAGGCTGCAGGGCTGGCCTCCGTGCCCAGCTGCACAAACAATACACCAAACTACAGTTACCTTCAATTTTTCCTCACCATCACCAGATCCCTCACCAACAAAATGAATGAGCTGCGATTGCAGATCGCCTACAATCACTACGTCCGGGACTGCTGTATTCTGATTGCGACTGAGTCTTGGCTCCACTCGCTCATCCCAGTTGCCACTGTGGAATTACCCAGTCAAACTACACTCCGTTTCCACCGCAACACCAATTCTGGTAAGGGCAGGGATGGTGGGCTCTGCGTTTATGTGCTTCAGACTTGGTGTAATAACAGCAGAATAATTCAAAGCCACTGTTCACTGGACTTAGAGGCCATGTCCTTTTTGTGTAGGCTCTTCTATCTATCCCGCTAGCTAACGGCAGTAATTGCAACAGCTGTTTACGTCCTTGCAGATGCTAGCGTCAGCTTAGCACTCAGCCACCTCTGGCACATTGTTAGCAGGCAACAGCAAGATCCCCCCGACACAATCCCCATTATTGCAGGGGATTTTAACAAAGTATGCTTAAAGACTGTACTTCCCAAATTCCACCAACATGTTAAGTGTCCCACAAGGTGGGACAGAACACTGGATCATGTTTACAACAGCATTAAGCATGCCTACAAAGCCACCCCCTCCCTCACCTTGGACAATCAGACCATCTCTCCCTGCTTCTAATACCTGCTTACACCCCCCTTAAGAAGAATTCCCCCCAACCAAATAAGCAATTAAAACCTGGCCTGAAAATGCTCTCCTCCATATATAGGACTGCTTTAGCTGCGCAGACTGGAACATCTTTGAACAGCGGGACCTGGACTCCTACACCGAATCTGTCCTTTTCTACATTAAATGCTGTGTAGAAAATGTGACAGTCACCAAACACATCTGGGTTTTTCCAAACTGGAAACCCTGGATGGCCAGTGAGATCCAGGATCTGATCACAGCTCACAACTCAGCCTTCAGGCAGAGGGACAGCTCTCTGTACAGCACTGCCAGAGCCAACCTGAAAAGAGACATAAAACATGCTAAGAACACCTACAGGAGGAAAGTGGAGGGCTTCCTCACAGACAACAACCCTAGACAGATGTGGAGAGGCATCCAAGCCCTCACCAACTACAGGGGCCAGTGCCCCCCAACATCGGACAGCAGCCTCACTCTGGCAGAGGAGCTTAGAAGCTTCTTTGCCCAATTTGAGCTCCCCCCTCCCCCCTCCCCTCTCTCTCTACAGGTGCATGAGGTGAAGATGCAACTGAGAGCAGTGAACCCCCGTAGAGCTGCTGGTCCTGACGGCATCCCAGGAGTGGTGGTCAAAGGATGTGCAGACCATCTGGCAGAGATCCTCACCGAGCTGTTCAACCTCTCCCTGACGCATGACACTCTCCCCTTCTGTCTCAAGGCCTCCACCATTATCTCCATCCCCAAAAAGTCCACAACTGACAGCCTGAACGACTACAAACCCATAGCACTCGTGTCTGTAGTCATAAAGTGTTTTGAGTGAGTGGTGTCCCAGCACATAAAGGACTGTCTCTTCCCTCCCTTCAACCCCCATCAGTTTGCCTACAGGGAGAACCGGTCTATGGAAGATGCCATCACCACCACACTCCACAGAGCACTGACCCACCTGGAGAACCCAAGGAGCTACGTGAGGACGGTCTTTGTGGACTACAGCTCAGCTTTCAACACCATCATCCCGGACATCCTGATCAATAAACTGCACCTCATCCAGATCCCTCCCCACCTGTTCCTGGATAAAAACTTTCTCACAACCGCCCACAGTCAGACTTGGCCCCCACCAATCCTCCACACTGTCTCTCAGCAGTGGCACCCCCCAGGGCTGCGTACTCAGCCCTCTACTTTACTCTCTGTAAACCTTTGACTGTATTCAACCCACCCAACCACCATCATCGTGAGGTACGTGGACAACACCACCTTGATTGGGCTCATCACCGATGACGATGACAAGGCATACAGGGCGGAGGTAGAGAATCTGCTGCTGAGGTGTCAAGCAAACAACCTGAAACTGAATGTTCAAAAATCTAAAAAACTCACACTGGACTTCAGAAGGAACAGACAGGACCACCACCACCCATAAATGGTGATCACATGGAAACTGTCCCCACTTTCAGGTTCCTGGGCACCCACATCTCCTCTGACCTCTCCTGGACTGTCAACACCAAGGCCCTGGTGAAGAAAGCCCAGGAGCGGCTGCACTTCCTCCATGTCTTGAGGAAGAACAACCTGGACCAGAAGCTGCTGCTGGCCTTCTACCGCTGCTCAGTGGAGAGCGTGCTCACCTACTGTCTGGGTGTGTGGTACGCTGGCTCCACGGATGAGAATAGGGAGGCTGTGCAGAGGGTCATAGGGTCATCAATACTGCCCCCCAAAAATCATCGGCGGCCCTCTGCCCTCCCTGGAGGACATATCCAGATCCTCCTGTCTCAGAAAGATCAAGGTAATCACAGGAGACCCCTTAAATCCCACCCACCACCTGTTTGACCTGCTTCCCTCTCGATGACTGTTCAGATCAATCAGGTCTCACAACTCCAGACTGACAAACAGTTTCTTCCCCTGGGCCATCCCAGCTGCAAACAGTCAGAGGTCCCACCCCTCCCTCCAAACACTCACGAGTACAGAACTGAGGACCTTTTTAATTATCACAATAACACACCCGTCTTTGCACTCCACACTTTCATGTACTTTGACCCATCCGTGAAACCACTACGATTCCTGCGTATATTTTCATTAATCCTTGTGTCATTTTATTCAGTTGTGTGTTCTGCACCCTGCACTCTTATGTACATAGTTCCATCCGTGAAGCCACTACCATACCTGTGTATATTCCCAGAATTGTGGGCTATTTTCATTTCAGTCGTGTGTTCTGTAACCGTGTTTTATCTCATCCTTCTCTCTACTTTATTGCACAGTAGCCTGGTGGAGTACCCACAATTTTGTTGTACTATACAACTGAAGAGTTTGTTTGCAAAAACAGATAAGTCAAATTGTTTTAATAATGAGAAAAACAACTTTTCATCTGTTGGTTTATGTGTGTTAGTATTTCCAATTCAGCTTCTAAGACATGGCCACTTGAAATATGAGTATTTCAGACATCATAAAGCAAAAAATTGAAACATCAACTCTGTTATTTTTTGGCAATTTATGAGTACAAAAACAGATAAGTCCACAACACATACTTTTGCAAAAACAGACATGTCTCGAAAACCATGCTAGTTTGTCTGGTGAACGCATCACTGGTTCATCTGCTTCATCAAAATTATCTATATTTGACATAAAATACAACAAAATTGTAAAAAAAAAAAAAAAACTGGCAGGGAAATGACACAAAGCGAGCAGACCCAAGTAGGGGTCTCTGCAGAATGCTGCTGCAGCAGATAGACACATGATTGGCTGGTCTCAGCATCTAGACACGTGATTGGCTGATCCTCGCTGCACCATTGAGTCACGTCACCCAAATACCAAGTGCTGATTTGCCATGTGTGGAGTTATCTGCTTTTGTAAAAACAGGGTCCCGGCGTTTATCGGCTTTTGAAAAAAAACATGAACTCTGTAGTGTATACAACACCGGATATAGTGGATTTTTAGAAAAAAACAATTTGAGCTTCTATAAGTAGGTAATGTGAACAGTTTGTTGTACAGAGGGAAATTTTCTTGGAAGTGGCGTCAATCAGTTTTTGCAAACAAACTCTTCAACTGTACAATGACAATAAAGCCTATTCTATCCTTGATAGAAAAATTTCATATTAGCCACATTATTATTGTTATTAATAATGTATTATTATTATTATTAATATGTATCATGCCTTTCCTATTTCATTGCAATATTACACAGAGTGAAATATTTGCTGAATCAACCCACACTATACACCTTGTATCATTCATTAATACTCCCATACATCTCATATTGTAATGAAGAATGGGGAAATACATATAAAACAAACATATATCCACTCTTTATGCTTCAAAAGAGAGCTATTAGAATAATAAACAAAGCAGCTTACAGGGAACCAACAAACCCACTTTTTCTTAAACAAAAAACTCTCGAAAGATCTGGTTGACTTTAAAACTGCAATAATAATGTTCAAAGTGAAGAATTTATCACTGCCTGCAAATATCCAAAAGTTGTTCCAAACAAGGGAGAAACGATATCACTTCAGAGGAACATGTATATTTCAAAAGCCTACAGTGAGAACAACCACCAAGCAACACTGTATTTCAGTGCAAGGAGTCAGATTATGGAACGATTTTGGACCTGAATTAAAATCATGTACAACGCTTGGACAATTTGAACAAAAACTAAAGGAAGAAATACTTCAAACATATTTACAAGACGATATGTAAACTCACATAAGGACTGACATATCCAGCCTGTGTTGTGTTGTAGCTTAGTTTTTTTTTTTTTTCTGTTTTTTTTCTTTTTTTTCTCTGTCACATTTCGTCTTAGATTTGTTTTTGAATAGTAACCGCTTAACTTAGCCTAGCTTAGTTTTCTTTTTTTCTCTCAGTCACATTTTGTCTTAGCTTTGTTTTGAATTGCAATCGCTCTTGACTGTTTTCTCTTTTTTCTCTTTTTTCTATTTTGAATTCCTGGATGGAATTATGGGTGGGCAATATAAGCTGCGGCTTCAGCCATCACCCATTTCGGATAACTTACGTGGAATTGTATAATCAGAGGAGTCTTTGTCTAATTTGACCTTGTTGTTATATTATTCAGTTTCTTTTAACCTGTACTGTACTATCCGAAATAAATAAATTCATTCAAATGCATTCATTCATTCATGTCTGATGTTTATATGTGCATTCCATGCAGGATAAGTTCAGACATTCCTTTATATTATTCTTCCATGTTATATTTCATATTATATGTCTGATATGACTTGTGATTCATGTATGGCCTTGAACAGCCCCAGTCTGCATGTGAGTGTGCCTGAGTTAGCAATTGTAATCACCAGCTGTACTGATACATTTTTGGATGTCTAGTCCTGTGTGACCGAGAAGGTACTGGCTTCTTGTTTCCTGGGAGCAAAGATAAGAACTGTTACCCCCCGTCTTGCCAGATGTACTCAAGGACAGTTTCTCCGTCTCCCCATGGATAACACAGCTTTAAAAGCTACAACAATGAATGGCTGATTCAGAGGTATGGATGGTCAGACTTGGGGCTGCTTCTGTATTTCTCCCTCATGAGGAATAAACGTACTTATATCTAAATTTTCTGCCTGATTTTTGACTCAGACTAATTATACTGAAAATTATTCTAACATTTTGGCACTCCGAACAGCAGATCCACATATCTCCGTCTTTCTGGCGCCTCTGCTTGATTTCAGCAAGTGCACAGCTGATAAAAGACCTTCCCAGGCTGAGTAAAGAAAAAAGGCTCAGTGTTACTGCAGTGAAGGCATTTCGAACCGGGGCACTGGAACTGACTGGGTGACGGATCTGAGAATCCTACAGGCGGCTTGGATGTAAGTACATTTGCTGTTATTTATGGATAAAAGATAGTGAGATTGCCTGGACCTATTGACGTTTTGCAAGTGACGTCCCGCGTCACGTGATTTTTGTTGATACCGCCATATTGGACGGCAACTCGGGCGCTGTGTGAGTGCGTTTCAGCATGGCGTCCACTCAGTCAGATGTGCCGGCTTTGTCCGATGTTGCGCAACTACTAGATAAGTAGACAAGTGGGTGGCGCGTTTTGGAGTCCCGTCAGACATTACGTCCGACAGGGGCCCTCAATTTGTTTCCGAACTCTGGTCCGCGATGGCCCGCAGCCTGGGTGTTACAATTCACCGCACAACTGCGTACAACCCACAGGCCAATGGTTTATGCGAGCGTTTTCATAGATCACTGAAAGCAGCGCTCAGGGCTTCACTGACGGATGCAAATGACGGGCTGCACGGTGGCGCAGTGGTTTAGCACTGCGGCAGCACAGTTTACCCTCGGCCGGGGGATCGCGGGGATCATGAGATCGTGGGTTCGATCCCAGCCCCCGACCAACAGTGAGCTGTGTGGAGTTTGCATGTTCTCCCCGTGTTGCGTGGGTTTACTCTGGGATTTCTCCGGTTTCCTCCCGCATACCAAAAACATGTAGGTTTAGGGCGCTCGCGCACGCAGCGACCAGCAGCCAGTGGCTTGTCACCAGACTGCAAACCAAATCTACCTACGGGTACAAATAAGTAACAAAAAAAAAAAAAAAAAAAAAATTGGGTAGACAGGCTGCCGTGGGTTTTATTGGGGTTGCGCTCCGTGCCGAAAGAGGATCTAGAAGCTTCCCCGGCAGAGCTCGTTTTTACGCAACCACTACTCCTGCCCGGGGAATTTCTACCAGATAATCCCGCTCTGGGCAGCTCCTCGTCTCAGCTTTTGCAGCGTAGCGCAAACACAGGCACGCTGCCGGGCCCTGCCCACCACAGTTTTCCACGTGTTTATGTACCTGATAACCTGATTTATAACCAGGAGTACAGGATTAAAACATGGAGTCATTCAGACTCATGCTTTACCATTTACCAGTGTTTACAATGATATAACATTACATCTATAGACACTGATACATCAGACATACCCGATATAAAATGTTGATTGCATAGCCGCGAGTAAGGCGACGGGCCACCCACCTCCTGCGCCTGTCTTTGTCAGCTGGGAACCGGTAAAACTTCAAGTTGGATCCCTTTTTCTGGCGATTTGTACACCCAAAGGCACAGCAGTGAAACACCATAGTCTAATTCAATGCCAACATAAAATAAAACAAAGACGTAGGTTGAAATCAGGTAAATACATCGAGATCTGGTACACCACTGAACAGCTGCTGAATGTGCCGTCCACTCGCTTTTGCCGTCCAATATGGCGGCGTAAACAAAAGGATGTGACGTCACAGCAAATGGTCTATTGAACACTGCGGATGCTGTTTGGGTGTAATGTTGCGGCCTGGTTTCTGGGATTATCCTGCTCGCGGTGAGCAATATCAAAATATTCCCTTGGGGGGAACGAGATTTTCTCTGCCAAACAGTGATCGATTATTGCAAGATCCGGAGAGGCCCTAGAAGTCTGCTGCCCTATACACCCTGTCAGTGCAGTGGAGGTGCCGGAAGTTGCATGCAAAGAAAAAAGGGAAAGATTCATGCTCTTTGAACCACAGACGTTTTATTGTCTAAATAACTAGGCTCTCAACGTCTTTCGGAAGAGTTTACGTGATCCCAGAAAAGTAGATTTTCATGGCAGATTCCTGCCCTTACCATGTCTGCTTATCGCCCATGGGGCTTCCCCCACTACGGTGAGACTGGGGGAGGAGGTCTTACTAGGGCTTTCAGCACACGGTGGAGGGGTTACGTGACCGTTGAAATACTGGTAGATTTTATTTTGAGAATTTGTTGAAGCGCTGGATAAAAGTTACTGCAGTCTGGTTTGTTTTGTCTCTGTGTAATCTGCTCCGGTGTGAAAAAGTGAGAGTTCTCCGCAGAGGTGGAAGGAGCAGGTTGTTGTTGTTTGTGATTTTTTCTGATATTTGTGGAGCACAAAAAGGTTGGTTAGTTAATTGTTATCCTTTTGAGGAGTGTTTAAAATTATAGGTATTTGGAAATAGTAGCCTTGAGCAAATGGAGTGGACTGGTGTTGTCCTTTCACGGCAGTGTAAAAAAAAAAAAAAAAAAAAAAGTGAGCTTCACGCTGCAGTGAGAGTGTGGGGTTGCCACATGTGCGTTTTTGTTTTTTTTCCCCCGCTAAAAGTTGCCAGTTTCGGAGATCAATTGAAGTAATTTTCATGCTGTTTTGGGTTTTGCCATAAACTTAAAAGTCTTTATTGTATGACCTTGTGGAGATAACGCGACAAGACAGCATTACTGTGTGGGCCCTGTGTGTGTGTGTGTGTGTGTGTGTGTGTGTGTGTGTGTGTGTGTGTGTGTGTGTGTGTGTCCTTGGGTGAAAGAAACAGGCAGAGAGAGAGAAGAAAAGGGGAAAAAATAGAAAAGGCTGTGTAGCTACTGATTTGAGTGTGAAAACTTGGTAAAAGGGGGGAAAAACAATCTATATATGGGTATTTTTGCAAAGTTTTGGGGTTTTACTTTTTTCAGTCTAACTGTGGGTTTTCACTCTAATGTTGCGTACGTGATAAACTATTTACATATTTTTAAAGCCAATATTTTCATTTCCTCCACTTTTTCCTTTGGAAAATGAAAAACATTGAGCTATTTTATTCAGTTTTTTGACGTCCCACTGACTTTTATTCACTCAATTGCCTTATTTCTCTGACTGAAGCATAACAGTGAACTTTACAGGGAAAAAAGGACACAGGATTAAAGATCAGCCTCTGGGACCCAGCCTCTCACCACTGTCCATGCCTCCTTCGTCGAGACCACAGGCGCATAGAACATCTAAATTAGGTACAATTGCTTGCATCTTCATCAGTGCTACCAGCATGACAATGACGAAATTAACTGAATATTACAATATCAATTCAATTCAACTTTATTTATATAGTGCCATTTCACAACAACAGTCATCTCATAGCACTATCAACTGTAGGGAGGACCCCCACAGTTGCAGAAAGACCCCAGCAATCAGGCGATCCCCTGTGAGCAAGCACTTGGCAACGGTGGAGAGGAAAAACTCCCTTTTAACAGGAAGAAACCTCCAGCAGAACCAGGCTCAGGGAGGGGCAGTCATCTGCTGTGACTGGCTGGGGGGTGAGGGGACAGAGAAGAAGAAAAGAACAGACATGTAGAGAGCAAACAGCACGATGGGGACTCAATCTATGGGAGAGAACAAACAAATGTTAATGACCAGCAAAAAAAAAATATTTCATAGAGAGTGAGGAAAGGAGTGAGGCCCAGTGCATTACTGGAGGTCCCCCGGCTGACTAAACCTATTAGCAGCATAACTAAGGGAGGGTTCAGAAACACATGATCCCTCCCTAATTGTAGGCTATATCAAAAAGGTAGGTTTTAGCCCTATTCTTAAAAACAGAGATCGAGTCTGACTCCCGAATCCAGATTGGCAGCTGATTCCACAGGAGAGGAGCTTGATAACTGAAGGCTCTGCCTCCCATTGTACTTTTGGAGATTCTAGGTATTACAAGTAAACCTGCATTTTGGGAGCGTAGTGCTCTGTTAGGATGATACGGTAGTATCAGATCTTTTAAATAAAAAGGAGCCTGATTGTTTAGAGCTTTGTAAGTAAGAAGAAGGATTTTAAACTTAATTCTAAACTCTATGGGAAGCCAATGAAGGGAGGCCAGAACCGGAGAGATATGATCTCTCTTTCTAGTACCTGTTAAAACTCTTGCTGCAGCATTTTGGATCAGCTGAAGACTTTTTAAAGATGTTTTAGGACAGCCTGATAATAAAGAATTACAATAATCTAATCTCGAGCTAACAAAAGCGTGGATCAGCTTCTCAGCATCACTCTGAGACAAGATGCTCCTAATCTTGGCAATATTACGTAAATGATAGAAGGCAGTCTTAGAAACAAATTTAATATGTGAATTGAAGGACAAATCCTGATCAAAAATAACTCCAAGGTTCCTCACAGAGCTATTAAGAGAAAGAGTAACTGCATCCAAACTGAAAGTTTGATTTGGAAAGGAATTTCTAAGGTTTTTTGGACCAACAAGAATGACTTCAGTCTTATCTGAATTTAATAGCAGGAAATTACAAGTCATCCAAACTTTGATTTCCTTAAGACAGGCTTCTAACTTGGCTAATTGATTAGTATCATCTGGCTTCATTGACAGGTATAATTGTGTGTCATCTGCATAACAGTGAAAATGTATACAGTGCTTTCTAATAATGTTGCCTAACGGAAGCATATATAAACTAAAAAGAGTAGGGCCAAGCACAGATCCCTGTGGAACTCCATGACTAAGCTTTGAGCTGAGAGAAAACTCATCATTTACATGAACAAACTGGAACCTATCAGATAAATAAGATCTAAACCACTGCAACGAAGTTCCATTAAGTCCAACATAGTGTTCTAATCTATCAAGTAGAATATTATGATCAATAGTATCAAAAGCTGCACTAAGATCTAAAAGGACAAGTACAGAAACTAGTCCATTATCAGATGCAATGAGGAGGTCGTTAGTGACCTTCGCTAAGGCTGTTTCAGTGCTATGATGGATTCTAAACCCAGATTGAAACTCCTCAAATAAACCATTTCCCTGCAGGTGGTCAAATAATTGCATAGCAACAACTCTTTCTAAGATTTTTGAAATGAAAGGGAGATTAGAGATTGGTCTATAGTTAGCTAAAGCTCCTGGATCTAGCGTTGGCTTTTTGAGTAAGGGTTTAATTACAGCCGTTTTAAAAGCCTGCGGTACATGGCCTAAAGTTAATGAAGAATTGATTATATGAAGAATAAAGCTACCAATAAGTGGGAAGACTTCTTTAAATAACCTGGTAGGAATAGGGTCTAAAAGACAAGTTGAAGGTTTGGATGAGGAAACTATTTTGTCTAACTCACAAAGGTCGATTGGAGTAAACTCATCAAGACAGACATCAAT
This sequence comes from Pholidichthys leucotaenia, assembly GCA_020510985.1. Taxonomy (NCBI): domain Eukaryota; kingdom Metazoa; phylum Chordata; class Actinopteri; order Cichliformes; family Pholidichthyidae; genus Pholidichthys; species Pholidichthys leucotaenia. The sequence continues at coordinate 37,684,137 of CM035837.1, read as the reverse complement.
AGAAGGAGTTGTAGTAGTTACAGTATTTAAGTTAACTGTGGGAAGAATCTGATTGATTTTATCTCTGATGGATGAAATTTTATTATTGAAAAAGTTCATAAAGTCCTGACTAGTAAGCTCTAAGGGGATGCTAGGATTGACAGAGTCCTGACTCTTTGTCAACCTGGCTACAGTACTGAAAAGAAACCTGGGATTATTCTTGTTCTCTTCTATTAATGCAGAGTAATAACTCGTTCTAGCTTTTCTAAGAGATTTTTTGTAAATTAAAAGATGATTTCTCCAAGCTAAATAGATTTCATCTAAATTAGTAGAGCGCCATTTTCTTTCTAATTGACGAGTCTTCTGTTTTAAGCTACGAGTTTCTGTGTTGAACCAAGGAGTTAAAAATCTCTGATTAGACTTTTTCTTTTTTAAGGGGGCCACCAAGTCTAGAGCCTGATGCAGAGAAGCTGAAACACTATCCACCATGTTATCAATTACAGAAGGAGCAAGCTGTCTATAGCTTATTTCCGTTGTGTTGACACATGGCATAGAGGAAACAATCTGCATAAATTTGGAAACAGCATCATCTGAGAGGCATCTACTGTGATAATATTTTTCTTTAGGAGCCAAATAGTCAGAAATAGTAAAATCAAAGGTTAACAGACAATGGTCTGACAGTACAGGGTTATGAGGAGACACTACAAGATTTTCTATTTCTATGCCATATGTCAGAACAAGGTCCAATGTATGGTGGAGGTAATGAGTAGAATTTCCTACTTTCTGAGAAAACCCAATCGAGTCTAATATTGAATTAAAAGCCACATTAAGGCAGTCACTATCTACATCCACATGTATATTAAAGTCCCCTACTATAATTATTCTATCAGATTTCAGCACTAAATCAGCTAAGAAATCAGGAAATTCGGATAAAAATTCTGAATAGGTTGATGGTGGACAATAAACTATGGCAAATAAAATTGGGTTTAACCTGGAATTGCTAAAGTGCCCAACAATGAGGACCAGGCCCTCAAAGGAATTATAACATGTTTTTTGCTTTACATTAACTAGTAATTTGGAATGGTAAATTGATGCTACTCCTCCTCCACGACCAGAACTTCTGGGATTTTGACAGTTTAAATAACCAGAGGGAGTTGATTCATTTAAACCAACATAATCCTCTTGTCCTAACCAAGTCTCTGTAAGGGAAATTAAATCAATCTGATGATCAATGTAACCTGCAACATTTTAAAGTTAATATACATGATCATGACATCAGTTTAGCTACAGAATTCAAATACCTTGGCATTGTACTAGATCCTCAACTCAAATTTAATCTTCATATAAAGAAAATTTCAAAAACAGTAAAAAAAAATCTGAACTGCTTTAAATTAATTAGATATTACATACCTTACGAAGCAGCTGCACTGTATATGCATTCTATGGTTTTTTCTCATATATCATACTGTTTGACAGTCTGGGCTCAAGCAGCCCCTTCCACAATAAGACATATAGGTTCATTATATAATCAAACCCTAAAAATCTTGGACAAAAAGCCCATTAGGTGGCATCACTGTAATGTTTTAAAAAAATACAACCTATTGAGTTTTGAGAGCTTCATTGACCTCTGTCTTCTGAAATTAACGTTCAAATGTTTCCATAAATCAGCACCCGAGCCACTTGCTGGTTTCGTCCAAAGACAGGACAGCAGCAGAGCCACCAGGAGTTCTGTTAACAATAACTGTAAAATATTCCACCGCAGAACCACATTTGGACAAACAGCTTTCTCTATAAAGGGCAGTCACATCTGGAACACAATGCCAAATGAAATTAAAATAATAACGGACTTTAAAACATTCACTAAAAATGTTAAAAACTGGCTGAAAAATAAACAAGAATGTACTCATGTATGAATTATTTGTCTGCAAAGTGAGAGTGAATGAAGGGAAGGAATAAATGTGTTTGTTTATAGTGAGTGACGGAGGGAGGAAGGCCTGAAATAGGCAAATGTGAGTTATGTTATATGTGTTAAATGTGAGTCAGGCTGTTATATTTGTGTATTTATAATATTTATGTTAAAGGTGAGTCAGGCTGTTATATTTGTGTATTTATAATATTTATAATATTTATAATTGTGTATTTATAATTTTTCTGCATTGATGTATGTGGTTATTGTGTATATTTTTATCTTGATTCTTTTTTCTAAAGCCCATCCAGGGACAAGAGTTGCAAATTAGCTAATAGCTATACACTCTATGTGCAACACATCAGATTGATTGTCTTTGATTAATTGTCTATGTTTATTGCACTGTCCCTGTCAAATAAACTAATCTACTACTACTACTACTACAATTAACAGATCATGGACTAACAGAGACTTGGGAGTTAGAGACCTAATATTTAATAAACCACATTTAATTTTTAAATTATGAGGAGGAACAGAGGCCAAATCATTCAATTTAGAGGCTTTATGTTTAATTTGAGTTTTACCAATATTTTGCTTTATCACTTTGGGATGCTTATACATTATATTTTTATTTACTTTGGAGGGAGCAGACAACGATTCTCTGATGGGGAAGACAGGGGCTAAGCTGAGGGGTGGCGGATGAAGAGGAGCTGCAGAGAGGCGTGTAAGACTGCGACTCTGCTTCCTGGTCCCAACTCTGAGTAGTCACGGTTTTGGAAATTTGGATAAAAAAGATGCCATATTGTTAGATAAATGAGAAGCACCATCCAAAGTGGGATGAATGCTGTCTCGTCTCATAAGACCAGGTTTTCCCCAAAAAGAGCTCCAATTGTCAATGTAGCCCACGTCATTTTTAGGACACCACACAGACAGCCAGCGGTTCAAGGATGACGAGCGACTAAACATGTCATCACTGATCAGATTGGGGAGGGGCCCAGAGAATACTACAGTGGCAGACATCGTTTTTGCAAACTCACACACCGATTCTATATTAAGTTTCGTGACTTCCGACTGCCGGAGACGGATGTCATTAATGCCGGCGTGAATAACAATTGTGGAATATTTACAGTTACTTTTAGCCAGCATTTTCAAATTTGACTCGATGTCGCCTGCTCTGGCCCCAGGAATGCATGTGACTATGGCCGATAGAGTCTCTAGGTTCACGTTTCTGACTACAGAGTCGCCAATGATCAGAGTTTTTTCCTCAGCGGGTGTGTCGCTGAGCGGGGAAAAACGATTAGAAACGTGAACAGGTTGGTGGTGAACCGGGGCTTTGCGACTAGGCTTCCTTCTCACCGTCACCCACCCAGTCTCCTCGCTGCAGAGGAGAGCCGGGGAACCGCTGACAGTGGGACCTACGCTAGCTAGCTCCGCTGCAGCTAATGCGCGTCCGTCGAGATTAACTGGCGCAGACGGTGTTTCAATGCAGCGGAGCCGGGATTCCAAATCAGACAACCTCGCCTCGAGCGCCTCAAAAAGACAACATTTATTACATTTACCGTTATCACTAAAAGAGGCAGAGGTGTAGCTAAACATCTGACAGAGAGAGCACACCAGAGGAGAGGAAAGAGAGGTAGTAGCCATAACTAGTGGCTCGAGAGCTGAAGAGCAAACCACACAGGCAGACAGCAAAACAGGAAGTGACGATACGTTACCACAAGGAAGTGACGATCGATGCAAGAAGCAGAAAGGGCTGTCACTTAATAATGCCTAATCACTGAAGGCTTTGTGTACACATTATATTACATGACTCAAAGCACAGAAGAGGTTGATGATTACTGTGTTTGTGCATGTGATTTGCCAGAGTCTACTGACTATCAAACACAGGTTTTTGGTAATTCTATGTCATACTGTTGCTTTGTTTCAATAACATTAAACTCACTTTTTTAATAAATGGCATATGTAATCTTATTTATATTTTGATCCTTAGTCTGTCCATGTAGAAGAAAGGGAAAAAGAAATAATACCTTATTTTGCTGTAAGGATTGCAGAACACAGCAAGATGATAATGAAATTTTTGTATTATCAGGAGATGGTAAATTTATGAACAGAAAAGACAGAAATAGCACAAGATTTCTGCCAAAATGGAGAAAGGGAATTTTAATTTCAATGGTAAACTCAGACTGATTTGCGCCGGATGGAGTCAGCCAAAAAGGGTTGTGTCAGACTGACCTAGATAAGGTGATGGTAAAAAGATGGACTCAGCCTTCAAAGGACTCAGATGTTTGTAATAAAAAGAAGGACGCTCAAGGTCTGATGGGTTTTAGGACATAAAAAAAAACACACAGATTGAGGTCCTGTGCCATAAATTCCTGAAAACAGAGATTAGGTCTACACCTGCAGTTACTAATTCTAAATGCTGCATTGGTTTAAGGCTTCTAATATATGACACTGTTTTGTTTAAACAGAATCCTAAACTAGTGATTACCCATGTCAATTGGTAAAACATTTACTGATTCACAGAATATTTAGCAAATACTTGTTGTGAATAGCAAAAACACATTCAAATTGTGGAAGCTTTAGGTGTAATTTAAGGGCTTTTCTGCTATTCTTCATTCTTCGTTTTTCAACGGGAAAGGGAAAACATTCACAAAATGTTTTAGCTTTCACCAGGAATTAGATTTGCCAAATTAACAAGGAATCATAACATCACCATTACCTTTCAATTTAATAAATCCTTGGTGACATATGCAATATGTAATAAAATAATAAAAAACAATAATTCACTTGTGTTTCTTAACATTACACGTTATAATAAACAGTGGGATAAACAACTGGGATAAACATTTAAGGGACACAAAATAATGATGATAACTGGAACATTAGTAAAATCAATTTATGAGGTGATAAAATTTGCACTCCTGTTGATGTAAATACTGACGGACGGACGGGGAAGCCGTGAGGTTTCCCCAAACTTTTCTTTGCAGGATGGCACCGACATTTGATCTTTGTGGGAGATGGGAGGAGGCCGGACAGTGGGTGTGTGGGTGACGGGCTCATTGGCTGGAAGGGGGGGGCGACAGTGACCACAGGGGAAAGGACCTCTCAGTTGACAAGCATTTTTTGAAGCTAAGTAGAACAAATGACATTGCAAATGACATAAAGCATAACAATTTAAATGACTCTGACTTTTAAAATGTAGTGTTCATATGACGTCACACTGCAAGATACATCTGATGCCACTCACCACATAATGGTGTGACAATGTCACATTTCAGAAATGTGACAGTAATAAGGAATGTATTTTCTGTGCTCCCGGTGCTCAGCCACGGCCGAGCTGGGTCTCGGGACTACAGTCCACCCCATAATTTACCAAGGAATATATAAAATGAGGCATTCCTTGTACAAAATTAAGCCAAATTCTAATTAGGCAATATGTCCACCTTTCCTTTGACTGAAGGAGTGTGACACAACCTTTCACAAGGATTCACTTACACAAATTCAACCTGTCTGTGTTCAATTGGACAGACAGATGTGATCTAAGTGACTAACTCAGAATGGTCACTCTAAATCCTAAATCACAGCAAATCTGCACAGACAGCTATACAGTGATCCCTCACTTATCGCGGTTAATGGGTTCCAGAACCGACCGCGAAAAGTGAAAAACCGCGAAGTAGCGTCACCCCTAATGACGTCACCCATAAATAATACGTACGTTCATTCTCTCACTCTCTCTCTCATGATACGTGTGTGTGTGTGTGTGTGTGTAAGTGTACATACATACGTAGATGTAAATAAAGTGTACATAAATATGTTTTTAGAACTCTTTTATTCTTATAACATGATACGTAACTCAAGATGAAGATGATTTACTGCACAGGTTAATGAGCGCTTTACTGCTCCTCAGGTGATGCCTCATCGTGAGGTGCTAGAGGCGCAGCATCGTCGAGGGCAGCTTTCGATAGAGCTGGAGAAGCTGCAGGAGGCGGCGTAGTGGCTCGACGGGAAGACTATTTTGCACAAAATGGCACAAGAGAACAGCAAAAAGTTCCACGCGGCGAGACTAAGCAACACGAGCGATAAAGAGCAATGAATGCGGTCTTCCTTCACTGCATGGGCGTTCGGCAGGGAGAGAAGGTGGGTGAAACGTCTCGGCCAATCAGCTTGCGGGGTGAAACATCTCGGCCAACCACCTTGCGAGATTTCCGAGCCGAGCCAACACGAGAACAGCGAACAGAGAGGTGGATTTTTGAGTTGTGCGGGCTCTCCGTGTTGATACCTGATGTTCTAATGTAGTCTACCTGCCTTCTGCTAGCGCCCGCCCATTATTTCTCAATTTTGAATTTTTGATGAATATTTTTGAAAAATCCGCGATGCACTGAGGGCGCGAAAGGTGAAGCGTGAAGTAGCGAGGGATCACTGTATTACTTTTTAGACTAAGTCAAGAGACAACACGCACAGAAGAAGCTATGACTATTGAAACCTCATTTTGAAGGAGCTATACTACTCACAAATTTCCATCTAAATTAACTGTGTGTAACAAGTAAAAAGTGGTAACATGCTTCCTTCTAGTATAAAGACACTACCCCATCAAACAAATACCCTGTAACTTTGCTGCATGTGCGTCTCCATGCATCAAAAGGGGGGTACCAAAGAAACTAATTAGCAAACAATAATTAGCAATCCTCAGAAAAATAGATAATACATAAAAAAATTATCAATAAATGATCAATAATGAAGAGAAAAATATAGATGAAACCACTTGGTAATGAAATTACAACATTCAATAGGAGAAGTTAAAAAATTTACATCAATAGATTTTCAGGTATTTAAGAAAATCCTGTGCTGAAAAATATCTGCAGGTTATTGTAAAAAGAAATATGTTTAAAAGAAACAAGGTAAACTGAGAATGAAGGAGGAAACTATGCAAATTTATGACAAAAGTTCCAAATGTCTAAGAAAAGTCCAACTTGTGCTGAATTTATGTTTACTGTGGGACTCAATTTAGAATTGACTACAAAGACAATACAGATTCTTACTCAATTATGTAAGAAGAGAACAATGCTTTAGGGAGCTCAAAGCAAAATGATTTGACCTTCCCTGCATAAACTTAGTTTTATCAAAACCTTTGCATGGATCTCATTGAGCTAAATAAGAGTGAAGGTAAAAATGTTTAGAAATTATTTGAGATGAGATGAGATTCAACTTTATTGTCATTACACATGTATGAATACAAGGTAACGAAACGTGACTTGGCATTTGGGCACGCTCTGCAGAGCACATCCAAGGCCGGGGCAGCCGCTAGGCGCCAGTCATTATTATATTTACATACTTATTGAATATACAAAGGCTTTCCCCTGCACAAATCTGAATACTGCTATGGTGACACTGAAACCCTTAACTGAAACAATATCAAGATTTAAAATAGCTGAAATGATTTACTTAGATAATGGAAATGGAATACACTTTGTAAATCAAATCATGTCACATTTAAGTGCAGTTCCTAAATTATTAGTACCAAACATTTACCTAGGAAACCATTTAGCTTACCATCAACAGTCAACAAGATTAGTATAATATACAAATAAGAAAAATAGGGAAATTATGAATGACAAACCCTATTATTGAAGCCATTTAACTTAGGTGATGAGGAAGGGTTTCTGGGTGATTATATGCAAAGAATGACAACTGACAGCGATGTCATCCATACTGCCCTTCCCAGGAGGGACCATGTGACGAAGGAACTGTGGGAGGTGCACCCAACCCTTGGGCAAACCAGGGGATCTGGTCATCAAAGGAAACTGGACCAACACTCCCTGGCGAGGACAGCACAAAGGTTATCTGGCTGACCTGAACAGCCGCGGGAAGCGAAGGACGTGGCACTTGGGTGCATCTAACATTTTACCCCACCTGAAACCCTCAGCAAGAGACTGTTTAATATATATATTGTATACTTATTTGAAAAAAAAAGAAAACAACAAATGACTGTTTAACTGTTTCTCTATGCAAGTGTTGGCTGATGACTTGGTGTCCAGTAATGACCTCTGCTAATAGAGAAACAGGTTGTTTGTTCATCATGACAAGGGAAAAAATACAAGGAAAGGAAAAGTATGGTTAGTGTTGCAACCTTATCATCCTCATCATCCTCTAGTAATACTTAATATTGGTTATTAAGTTGTTCCATTGCTTACACACTGTAGAGAATTGTTATGTTTGCTCCTTAATAACACTAACAGTTAGGCAAAATATCTTTATTGCTAAAATAATGCAGCTACTACAGGCTGTTTGGTTTTTTAAGAGAGGCTATATACAGAAATAACATAGCAAACTTCATTCTGAATCACACCTGACACAACACATCACTCCACTGATTAGAAACATGATGACACTCCTTACTCTGTGAATGCAAGGTTAATTTCATCAGGGAACTCATCTTTTTGAAGTGATGATGTCCCCTTTCCAACAGCTTAACACTCTCTGAGTATGCAACGGCTTACAGTGCGTCTCTCCCCTGTACTGCTACCCTGCTTGACCAACAAAGCGAACAAGCGTTATATCCCAAGTTTCTTTTCTCAAGCCATCACTCTGATGAACTCCTAACATTCACCTAGTCCTACCTGTTGCTGTACTCATGACTTTTCATCCATTATTACATTGCACATAACTCTCACACTGCTTTTTACTTCATTCACATTATATCACTGAATCTGAGTTCACATTGAAATACTGTGTGACTGTATATTTTTTCATATATTTCTGCAAAGTGTGGTTAGTCTGAGTAAATAACTGCATATATTCCTGTATATATTTGCATCCTTTTATAGAAACGTGGACAGACTGTAATTTACTGTACATACTCTGTTGTCATTGAATCCTTATTTAAATCCTCCACCTGAACAATGAGAGCAAGTTTTTAGCCAAAGTCAAATTCCTTGTATGTGTTGTGCATACTTGGCCAATAAAGCTGATTCTGATTCTGATTCTGATTCTGATCAAGGATCTACATTGACAAAGGTCACTGAATCATTGGGCGTATTCGCACCTGGGACACTGGGCAGATTTGTGTACCCAGTTTTGGCAACTGACCATCCCGTCATCATGTTGGCAGGGCAGGTGGGCAGGGTGAAGAGAGAGATGCTTTTCTACCACATGATGCCATTTTTGAAGCATGAATGCGATTTCAGATGGAAATTACAGGAGTGAGGTTTTTGTTCACTGTTTCTTTGGGTGAGAGTGGATGTGAATACCTTAGGGATTAAAACACTTACTTATAGGTTACAGTTATTTACAAAATTATAACAAAGGATAGAATGGTTCTTGATCGACTAATTACCACCCATAGGGGTGTAGGCCCTATTATAGGAGATTATTGTTTTACTGCTATCCATGAAAATGGAGCAAATGGTCATATTAATACCTCAGATACTCATAGAAGTTAGTGTTTCTCTTAATGGAGAAATCTCATTGTAAACTTGGCAATGATTTTTATAACTTCAGATTTTTTTGTGTGAGTCCTTAATATGATGATGAGGATGCTTTTGAAGGTTGCAATATAATTTAAGGCTGTTTCATATTATTTTCTATGTTCTTATTTGACACAGTCTAGAATTAATTTTGATCATATTACACATATTCACTCTTAATGACATATTCTACACACATTTTAACTTGCAAGGACACATAATAGCATGTAAATTCTTACACATATCCTTATATTAATTCATTATCACTTTTGTTATTTTTCTTTTAATCCTGATGCTTTATTAAAGGCCAAATGTCACGTAATTTTTTTTTCTAAATGACAACGAATTTAGATAAAATACACATAGCTTAAACCAAATATTCATACCGGAGACCATATCACCCACCTGTATTTACATAATTGCACAAAATACACCAGGTGAAGGCCCCACCTTGCTTGCTGGCTTGTGACAGCCAGTCCAGACCACGCCCATGTTTTTGACATCACCAGTTGTACCCTGGCTGCCCTGCCTATCCACATTCACACTTATCAACATTGGACAATCATGACGGAAAGTGACAGCGATTGTAAACAAATTAGTTTAGTTTTGTCTTTTTTTTTTGTCAGTGGTTCAGACAGTGACAGAGGCATAGAACCTTACAGGTTTGAGCCGTCCGAGACGGAATCAGATGCTTTGTCTGATGACAACAGTTCCAACGATGACCAGAGAGCAGAACCAGTGGAAAATGTCATTGAACTAGACATTAATCGCCTCCAGAATTGCGAAGCCGAAGGGGCTTCGCAATTCTGCCCTGGACGCCCCATATTTATGGGGCGTCCAGGGCGCCCCATAAATATTGATTTTTCGGAAGCCATTATTATTACAGTGGAGGAGAGCCGCTGCTGTCAAGAAATTGACCAGATCAATATGAAAATGGAGGCGCATACCTGTCAAGTGAGACGTTTTCGCCGTATTTTGGTGCCAAGCGCGGCTGTGGGGGACGGCGGAGTGGTTTGGGACACTTTTCTGGGAAATGTTTTAAATGTAGTTCGTGTTGTTATTGTCAAATATTTTAAGGAAAATACGGGGAAAATGCAATTTTAGCAAAAACGGGCGTATTGCCATTTCTGTACGCCCAAAAGAAAAAATATACTGGAAAAAAAACTGAGTGTGTTGAGGAGCACTCCTGTGTGTGATCACTCACAGCTGGTGCTGTCAGATCGCTCAGCGGGAGCTATTCGCACTACCATGAGAAGTGTGGAGTCACTCATTAGTTTAATTGTCTGGGCGGGCTGATCGCTCAGCTTGAGCTATTCTCACTACAATGAGAAGTCATTAGGACAATGGTTTAACACGTTCAGCTGTGCAGCGGTTGCGGAACAGACAGAGATCGCCTGACAAATACAGAATTCTGCTTTTTTTTTTTATTTTGCGCTGGACGCTGAGTTGTGTTGTTATTGTCAAATATCCATGAATCCTTAAAATATTTGACAATAACAACACGAGTTGCATTTGGGGCATTTCCCAGAGAGGTGTGCCTTGTTGCTCCGCCGTTCCTTATAGCCGCTTTTTACGGTGTTGAAGTACGGCGAAAACGTCTCACTTGACAGGTATGAAAACATTTCCCAGAGAAGTGTCCCTTATTACCCAGCTGTCCCTGATAGTCCCGTTTTAAGGTATGGGTGAAATATCCAATTTTTTCTTTCTTGTTGCTCACTTCAACCTTCCAGTCTCCATATAAACAATCAATTGAAATACCCCAAGCATCAAACTAGGGTACAATTGATTTCGTCACTTCCGCCTTCTTCCCCAGGCGATTCCAGGGGCCGTGTCAGGCCAAGCGCGGCAGTTTTAAATTAACGAATATTCCGTTGTTACTGAAGCATATGCACCAAGACTCGAAGGGATCGGTTCCCTTTTATATCTAGTTTCAAGATATTTAAAGTACCCTGTTACGTGACATTTGGCCTTTAAGCATCAAGGGGGAATATGATAGAAAAATTCCATATTATCCACATTATTATTACTGTTATTAATAATGCATTGTTATTATTATTATTATTAATAATATGTGTCATGCCTTTCCTATTTCATGTCTGATGGTTGTATGTGCATTCCATGCAGAATAAGTTCATACATTCTTTTATATTATTCTTCCATATTATATTTCATATTATATGTCTGATATGACTTGTGATTCATGTATGGCCTTGAACAGCTCCAGTCTGCGTGTGAGTGTGCCTGAGTTAGCAATTTTAATCACCAGCTGTACTGATACATTTTTGGATGTCTAGTCCTGTGTGACTGGGAAGGTACTGTCTCCTTGTTTCCTGGGAGCAAAGATAAGAACTGTTACCCCCTGTTTTGCCAGATGTACTCAAGGACAGTTTCTCCGTCTCCCCATGGATAACACAGCTTTAAAAGCTACAACAATGAATGGCTGATTCAGAGGTATGGATGGTCAGACTTGGGGCTGCTTCTGTATTTCTCCCTCATGAGGAATAAATGTACTTATATCTACATTTTCTGCCTGATTTTTGACTCGGATTAATTATACTGAAAATTATTCTAACAATCCTATAGTAGTATAATAGTTGTGTGGTCACTGCTGTACCGTGGTGAGGACTCCGTTGAGCTCCTCCATGTACTGCTTCAACTTCTGAGTAGTGGAGACCCACTCCTGCAGGAAACTACACACACAGATACAATGAGTAACATGGCAGTTTACTGCATATGGATTTGTCTGTGTTCGTGTGTGTCCCTACTTGTTGTGGCCGTGGAAGTGTTTGATGAGGTTCTGTAGTAGGTCAACTCCCCTCTTCGTCTTTATCTCGTTGACTTTAATCAGATACTGAACAAAAACAAAGGAAAAAGGCTACACGTGTCAAATGTGGAGGCCAAATTCTTTCGGAGCACTAGGAAAAGGAAGTGAAACAAACAATATCGAGGGAGAATAAAGAGGGTGAAGGCAATGGTGGAGTCACTGACCTCACACATGCTCAGCTGGAAGGAGCGTCTCTCCTTCTCCAGCTCTTCTGCGATCTCCCCTCCGCTCACCTCGCTCCTCACCATCCCGTACTGACGAGCCAACTCCCTCTTCTCCTTCTCCACCTGCTTACTGCGCACACACACACACACACACACACACACACACACACACACACACACACTTTAATTACTATGGTGAGCAGCATGCTTCTCCCTTATCCCAAAAAATATTCTTTCACTGACCAAGCTAAAACGATACCAGAGAGCTCATACTTCCAAACAAGATATCACTGCTAGTTTGAGATTTTAGATAAATTCCAACCATATTCTAGGTCAATACATTCTAAACCGGGAGTGTTAAATTCAATTCTAAGGGGGACCAGCAAGAGGGTAATGAATAAAATTAAGGGGTTTCTATTTTTTGAATTGAAAAAATGCAACTTAAATTAAATTATATATAGCATGCATGCAGAATAAAGCTTCAATTTTATGACAAGGAAAAAGAAAAAGGCACACTTATGAGAAGACTGAAATGTTTCAAGTATTGGGAAATCGTTGGAAATATACGTGGGGTAGGGGAAAGTGGCAATTTTATAAAACTGGTGGAAAGTTGCAAATTCACAAGAGGGTTGAAAAGTCACAAATTCTGTGGAAAATTTGTAAAGTTGCCAGAGTTGGAAGAAAAAAATTATGGAAATTTATGAAACTGGGTAAAAGTTGCAAATTTACAAGAAGAGTGAAAAGTTGAAAATGTAGGGGAAAAAAGTTGCACATTTGCCAGATGGGGAAAAAACTGAAAATTTAGGAGCTGGCTGAAAAGTTGCAAAATTACAAAAAAAGTTTTACATTTATGACACTCAGGGAAAGACATTGCAAATTAATGGGGGGGGGTCACAGTTTTATGAGAAGAGACTGATGAAAAGTTGCAAATTTATGAGACTGGGGAAAAAAATTGTACATTCACAAGACTTGGGGGGGGGGGGGGATTAGGAAATTTATGTTGGAGCTAAAAAGTCACAAGGAAAAATTGTAAATTTATGAGACTGGGAAACTGTCACAAATTCAGGAGGGGACTGAAAAGTCAGCCACTTAGGAAAAAAAAATGTTGCAAATTTATAAGACTAGGTGAAAAAGTAAAAAAAAAAAAATATGAGCGAGAAAAGTCATAGATTTATATATACTGGAGGGTCGTGTCTGTCCCCCGGGCTTTGATTTTGACATCTTTGCTCTAAAATAACATGTACCATAATTTCTAATCTCATCATTTATTTCTCTGTTTTTTGTCAGTTCTGCTGATCTGACAAAGATTCTCTAACAGGGATCAATAAAGCTCACCTTACTGTGACATAAAATGACCATCACTTACAATCTGCTCTCATAATCCCTCCACGCTCTTTCAAAAGGCTTCTTTAGATCCTGCAGGGAGACAGAGAATCAATGTTATTGCAGTTTTCTAAATTTTGAAAAATTAGAGTTCTTACAAAATCCATACTGAAGTTTATGGAAAAGGTTTTGCTTTTCCAGAAACATTGTACGTTTAAAAATGGGCATCTACAGCTATTTCAATATCATGACTAATAATCTAATTTAAAAGCCCATAAGCCATAATTATCAAAATTAAAACAAAAAAGGCTTGAAATGTTTTAGGCTACATGATATAGAATGTTTATGTTTGACACAGCTCAGAACACATACAGATAAAAGTGATATAATTATTATAAGAACTACACTTAAAAACTGAAAAAGTAATTGCAGTGTTATTATACAAAGCTCATATATTAAAGAGCACCTATTAAATCACAATTTAATTATTGCAGCGAGTTTACACATGGGGAAAGATCCCTCCTCAAAATAAGCTGTTTCATAGTGTATTGCTTTAAATGTTGATCAGCCCCAGTTCACCCCACCCTCCCTCTTTTTCATTTCTCTGAGATTTGTGTTTTGGCAGAAACTGTGTTTGAGGTGTGACATTACCTCACACTAACAGCATAACATTAGCTTTTAGCTTTGGTTGTCAGACTGAGTAACATACTAACACATACTGGCTGAATGTTAAAGTTTAATAGCCCAAATAAAGCATCATCAGAGACAGGGGTGTGTGGTTTCGCCTTTATCCTCCCCCAGCTTGTACCTGGCAGGTCAACCTTAAGGTCAGTCAGAAATCCTGGCTGTGGGTGCTCAGACCAGCTAACATTAGTATGGTTGACCTGCTTCCCTCTGGACGACGGTTCAGATCAATCAGATCCCATACCTCCAGACTGACAAACAGTTTTTTCCCCTGGGCCATCCGGACTGCAAACAGTCTGAGGTCCATTCCCCCCACCCCCCACCCCAACAGCTCTCACATACATAGAACTGAGGACCTTTTAATTATTGGGAAAAAAAAACAAAAACCCAGCTCTCACCTGTTTTTGCACTCTGCACTTTTCAGTACATAGATCTATCCATTGAACCACTACCACCAAAGTGTGTATTTTTATACTTCTTATTCATTCTACTTAATCAAAGCCACCTTAATGAATGGGCTAGGCTGGGCTGAAGCCCAGGGGCCTACAAAGATCAGGGCCTATCATGAGCGAATGAAAAAGATCACATTGTTGTTAATTGGTCAAATTCTATGTCCATCACTTGATATTCATGTGTCCCTGCTGATTGGTCTAATTTAGAAGTGCCTCACATCACATGGGTACCACGTAACAACAGCCTATCAGAGGAATTGTTTTGACATGTGACTATGCAAGCGCCAGTGAGAGGTAAGAAGTAATTAGCTCGGTCAAAATGTCCAGAAAAAGTTTGAGAGTGGCACTCATAAAATTATTGAGAGGAAAAGAGCTTAGGGAAAATGAATTGCTCAAAAAATCCCAAAGCATAAAGGATTTTTCAAAGCTGGACCATCAAGTGGAAGCAGAGCTGCTAATTACTACACCAAGGAGACAGGTGGGCCGTTAAAGCACTCACCTGGAGGAGAAGGCCGAAAGCAGAAGAAAGGCCATGACTGCTTACATCAGACAGATGTGTGTGGGACAGTGGACTCCAAACTTGGTAAAAAGTAGGCTGGATCAAGTATGCATCCATAGAGTATGACGATATTCGTGAGCTGGACTTAAAGGGCATAATGAAGGATTTTTCTTTAAAGAAGACCAGAAGAAAGCACTTCTAAAAAGAAAAGACATGTTATTTGCAGTGCTTTCCAGCCACCTGTGCAGGTTTTTGATTGCTGCTGTTGTGCTTGTTTGAATCAGGAACACTTCACTGATGTAATTTTATGCCAAAGGCAGTATCTGTCACACTGTAAAAATGGAAAACTCAGTAAGACAAAATATCCTAAATCAAGGCTTTATGCTCGTTTTTCTCTCACAAGATAATTTGACAAGACAAGAATTTCTTTTTGTTGTGCAGTGTTCTGTAAGATTTTACTTGCTTTATGAAAAGTTTTACTTTTTAAGCAATTTAATCTTACTTTGTCAACAGATATTTTTTCTAATTGTAACTAGAATTTTCTATTGCCATTTTTTTCCCTCATATTACATTATCTGCCAATAGAGCAAGAAAATGTGACTTATCGAATTGCATAAAACACGTTAAAACTATATGAAAGCATGTAAAATTTTCTTGCTAGGGGTGTAACAGTACATGTATTCGTAATCAGATTTTCGGTATGGCACCTTCGGTTTGGTACAGAGGCGTACCGAGGTTCCACATGGACCACGTTGAGTGACGGACAGGAAGTGTAACTGCCTCAAGCCGTACATTTAAACAAACAGTGCAGCCCAGCCTCTGACTAGCAAACGTCATGGCTGGATGTACAGAGAAGCAAGAGCTTAAAGACCCTCTTCACAAGTTTCCTGTCTGGGAACACTTCAGCTTTCCAATGAAATATGTGAACAGACAAAGGCAAGTGAATAAGGTGAAAACAGCATCAGATATGCTTTTGGCAGTATGTCAAACTTGTTAACTCCTTTGAAATGGCACCATGCAAACGTGAATATCAGTGCAGCATGAGAAAAAAAAACTAGCATGGTACAAGCGCAGCCTCCAGCAGCATATATACAGTCTCTCGGGGCTTTTCAGATCGAGCCAAAACAATAACAAATGCCATTGGTGTTTTTATAGCAGCGGATCGAAGGATATTCACTTGTTAAGAACACCAGGTTTAAACACATGCTGAAGGCAACTGAGCCCCGGTATGGTGTTTCTTGTTGTGCCCACTTCAGACAGAAAATAATACCATCCTTTTAAGAAAAAGCTAAAACTGTTAATGCTGCACTTTATGCCAGTGTTTTTCAAGGGTGCCCTGGTATGTTAAGATTTTTGTGGGACATTATTTAATTTAACTTCTTAACTGTCCAAAAAATTGCAAATAATTTGCTGTTGTTGTGCATGGGTGCCTTGAGAACTTATACACAAATGGTAAATTATCTAATTTAACAAGTGAAATCAGATAATTAATTTCCCACAGAAACCTGAACATACCAGAGCACCCTGGTTAAAAACACTGCTTCAGGCAATACAGAACTTTAATTTCCTAAAAAATAAAAGAATAATTCAGACTATTCAAACTTCTATTGTTGCACTTGTCTGCATCGTTCATTTGCTAAAAAGAGAATTTATTTATTTTGTAGCCACTCATGTGACTTACTTAATGCCTTGCATAATGTCTCACATATTAGATAAGAACAAAGTACAGAGTTTCCTTGGAGATAACAGGAAACTGTGAAAGTGTAACCTTTGGTATACAGAGACTGCTTGGGGGGATCCTTTGTGTGCCGAGAGACGGCTTGGAGAATCCTCTGTAGGCCAAAGACTGTGAGGGGGATGCTATGGGATTTAAGAGGAAAGGCATTGTGACTTGTGATTATAATGCAATGTGACCTGTGAGCTTGGAGAGTCCTGGGTATATAAAGGACGAGTTTTTTCTGTGATGTTCTCTTTTCTACTATGCTCATGAGAGAGAATGTGTAATAAACTGCTTGAGATCAGCTTGTCTCATCATTTACACATTCTACACTGGTGACCCAAGACGAAGCATGCAATACGAGGAGAATTCCCCGGAGCCAGCCTCGTTGGGAGCCCCCAGCCAAACGTATGCCGTTACGGTCCAGCTACCGGACTTTTGGCAGCACAACCCGCGCTCCTGGTTCCACCTGGTTGAGGCACAGTTCGCTCTCCGGGGAATATCGGTAGATGACACGAAATTCTACCATGTAATCGCAAAGCTCGATAACCTCACGGCTCAGCATGTGGAGAGCCTTCTGGAGCAGCCACCAGCCAGCGACAAATATGGCGCGTTGAAGGCTGCACTCATCCAGCACTACACTCTCTCGGTCGAGGAGAGAGCAGAGAGACTCCTGGCGCTGACCGAGTTGGGAGATGGCACGCCTGTTGACCTGATGGAGAAGATGCTGAGGTTGAAAGGCTCGGACGATGACCACTTCATTTTCACCCACATTTTCCTCAGGACCCTACCGTCGGAGACGAGAGTGACCCTGGCCAGTTCGCCGTTGTTGGCCCAGCGGGACTTCCGCGCGCTGGCCCGGGAGGCACATCGGATTGTCAACGCCAGCAGACAGCACGCGGCCACGGCGGCAGCGATGGAGCTCGGCGCGACGGCCAGAGATGGCAGGGGGCCAGGGACAGCGGTAGCAGAACCACCGACGACGGCAGCGGCGGGGGCCAAGGAACGCGGAGGAGACACCCTTTGTTTCTACCACCGCCGCTTTGCAGAGAAGGCACGCAAATGTATACCACCGTGCCAGTTCAAAGCGCTCGGGAAACGCCAAGACCGGGGGTCGGTAGCAGCTGCGACCCTCGGGGAGGAGAACAAGCTGCTCTACTTGACGGACGCACGCTCAGGGAGGCATTTCCTCGTGGAAACAGGCGCCCAGTTGAGTTTCATCACACCTTCCTCCGCTGACCGTCTGGCAGGTTCCAGCGGTCCCGAGATGGCAGCAGCGAACGGCTCGAGGATTAAGACCTTTGGTGAGAGAACTCTGCTTCTGTCTCTACACAGCCGTACATTTGAGTGGACTTTTGTCATAGCAGCATTGAATTTCAACATATTGGGGGCTGATTTTTTGTGCTCACATGGTTTGTTGGTTGATGTCGCTAATAGGCGCCTGGTTAATGCACTTTCTTTTGACTCTATTCCCTGTACAGCTCGAGCGGCCCGGCCAACAGCACAAGCCAACGTCACAGCTGCAAGCGGTAAGTTCCACACTCTGCTCACTCAGTTCCCAGCACTCACGGTCCCCACATTTTCGGCAACCGTCGCTAAACATGGGGTGGAACATTTTATTACCACCACCGGACCACCCGTTTTTGCAAAAGCTCGGCGCTTGGACACAGCTAAACTGGCCATAGCGCGCGAGGAGTTCGCCAACCTGGAGAGGTTGGGCATCATCAGGCGTTCAAACAGCCCATGGGCTTCCCCGCTACACATGGTCCCTAAAGCTGACGGTTCGTGGCGACCTTGCGGGGATTTTCGCAGGTTAAACAACGCCACAGCGCACGACCGCTACCCAATCCCTCACATCCAAGATTTTTCCGTTCATTTGGCAGGAGCGGGTGTTTTTTTCTAAAATAGACTTGGTCCACGGTTACCACCAAGTCCCAGTGCGCGCTGAGGACATACCCAAAACAGCGGTGATAACTCCGTTTGGTCTATTCGAGTTTTTGCGCATGCCATTCGGGCTTAAAGGGGCTGCGCAGACGTTCCAACGCATGATGGATGCGGTGCTGCGCGATCTCCCTTTCGTATTCGTCTACCTGGACGATATTTTGGTAGCCAGCGCGTCCGAAAATGAACACAAAGCCCACCTCACGGCGGTTTTCCGGAGGTTGGGAGAGCACGGTTTAATAATCAACCCAGCGAAGTGTCAGTTCGGGGTGACGCAGATTGATTTTTTGGGGCACCGCGTCTCTCCCGAAGGAGCAGTTCCGCTGCCTGACAAAGTGCGCGCGGTAGCAGATTTTCCCCGACCACAAACGGTCAGGGCGTTACAGGAGTTTTTGGGAATGGTGAATTTTTATAACCGTTTCCTCCCCCGCGCAGCGCAGCTCATGCAACCACTGTACGCCACGCTCAAAAAGCAGAAACCCGCGAATAAGATCGAATGGTCCCCGGAGCGAGAGCAGGCGTTCTCGGAAGTCAAGGCAGCCCTGGCAAACGCTGCGTTGCTGGCACATCCAGACCCAACAGCCCGCATAGCGCTCACTACTGACGCGTCAGATGTGGCCATAGGGGCGGTTGTGGAGCAGCGTGTAGCCGGCGCTTGGCAACCGCTCGCCTTTTTCAGCAGGACTTTGCGTGATAGTGAACGTAAATACAGCGCGTTTGACAGGGAGTTGTTGGCTCTCCACTTGGCTATTCGCCACTTCCAGTTCTGGCTGGAAGGGCGCTGTTTCACCGCGTTCGTTGACCACAAGTCACTAACATTTGCAATGGCCAAGGTTTCAGAACCTTGGTCGGGTCGGCAGCAGAGACAGCTGGCCGCGATCTCAGAGTTTACTACCGATATTCAGCATGTCTCGGGTAAACTAAATGTAGTGGCAGACTGCCTCTCACGTGCCGTGGCTTCCCCGGTCCACGTGGGGATAGATTACGCAGCCATGGCCGCGGAGCAGGTTAGTGACGTGGATGTGCGCGCGCTCCAGTTTGGACCAACAGGGTTAAGGCTGGAGAGCAGGGTGCTGCAAGACGGTATGCCCCCTCTAATCTGCGATGTCTCCACGGGGCGACCGCGTCCCGTGGTACCGGCCGCGTGGTGCCGCCGCGTTTTTGACTCGGTTCATTCTTTAGCGCACCCGGGAGTGCGCGCGTCAATCAAGATGGTAGGAGAAAAATTTGTGTGGCCGAGTCTTCGCAAACAGGTGAAAGAGTGGGCAGCAGCCTGCATGGCGTGCCAACGAGCCAAAGTACACAGACACACGAGGGCTCCCTTGGAGCCGTTTCACATCCCGGCTAAGAGGTTCGACCATGTTCACGTGGACCTCGTGGGCCCCCTCCCGCCATCACAGGGGTGCACGCACCTTCTGACAATGGTGGACCGCACCACGCGATGGCCGGAGGTGGTTCCACTGGCGTCAACCACAGCCGAGGAGGTAGCGCGCGCGTTTTTAACAGCATGGGTGGCGCGTTTTGGAGTCCCGTCGGACATTACGTCCAACAGAGGCCCTCAATTTGTTTCCGAACTTTGGTCAGCAATGGCCCGCAGCCTGGGTGTCACAATTCACCACACAACCGCGTACAATCCTCAGGCTAACGGGTTATGCGAACGTTTTCATAGGTCATTGAAAGCGGCTCTCAGGGCGTCACTGACGGATGCAAATTGGGTAGACAAGCTACCGTGGGTTTTATTAGGGTTGCGTTCTGCGCCTAAAGAAGACTTAGAAGCTTCCCCAGCTGAACTCGTTTTTGCGCAGCCACTTCGGCTTCCCAGGGAGTTTCTCCCGGATAATCCTGCGCCAGGCAGCTCCCCGTCTCAGCTGTTGCAGCGTAGCATTGACACAGGCACGCTGCCGGGCCCCGTTCATCACAGTTTCCGCGCGTTTTTGTGCCTAAAACTTCGAGTTTGTTTTCGTCAGACATGACGCGCATCGCCCCCCACTGCGACCACCTTATGATAGACCGTTCAGAGTGTTGGAAACAGGGGACAAGCATTTTTTGCTAGATTTGGGGGGCAGGAGGGAAAAGATTGGCATAAACAGACTCAAACCCGCTTTTGTGGTGGCGGACGAGCAAGTGCTGTTGGCGAGGGCCCCTCGGCGAGGAAGACCCCCACGAGGAGCTTCCCAGAGTAATATTCCCCCAGAACACCCGCAGGGACTGTCAGAAGGTTTTCACCCCCAGACAGCAGCTCCCCAGCATGACAGCGCCGCGGAGGAGGTGAATCCTGGTTACAGCAGATACGGGAGAAGACTGAAGCCCAAGCAGCATGTGGACTGATGTGTAATGATTCTATCATGGCATGCAGACTGTTATTCTCTTGTTCGATCTAAATGTTTGGGGGGGGGTGTAGCCACTCATGTGACTTACTTAATGCCTTGCATAATGCCTCACATATTAGATAAGAACAAAGTACAGAGTTTCCTTGGAGATAACAGGAAACTGTGAAAGTGTAACCTTTGGTATGCAGAGACTGCTTGGGAGGATCCTTTGTGTGCCGAGAGACGGCTTGGAGAATCCTTTGTAGGCCAAAGACTGTGAGGGGGATGCTATGGGATTTAAGAGGAAAGGCATTGTGACTTGTGATTATAATGCAATGTGACTTGTGAGCTTGGAGAGTCCTGGGTATATAAGGGACAAGTTTTTTCTGTGATGTTCTCTTTTCTACTATGCTCATGAGAGAGAATGTGTAATAAACTGCTTGAGATCAGCTTTTTTTTTTTTTTTTTTTTTTTTTTTTGTTACTTATTTGTACCCGTAGGTAGATTTGGTTTGCAGTCTGGTGACAAGCCACCGGCTGCCGGTCGCTGCGTGCGCGAGCGCCCTAAACCTACATGTTTTGGTATGCGGGAGGAAACCGGAGAAATCCCAGAGTAAACCCACGCAACACGGGGAGAACATGCAAACTCCACACAGCTCACTGTTGGTCGGGGGCTGGGATCGAATCCACGATCTCATGATCCCCGCGATCCCCCGGCCAAGGGTAAACTGTGCTGCCACAGTGCTAAACCACTGCGCCACCGTACAGCCCAGTCTCATCATTTACACATTCTACAATTTCATTGTATACATTTTATTTATTGGAGAATTTACTGCTAGCAGTTTGCAGGTTTGTTTTTTTTTTTTTGTCAAAGCTGTTCCCGCTTATACAAAAGATAAGCAGTTTAGTTTTGCATTTTGTTTCTTTACTGTCCCGAAAATGAACCAAACCGTGACCTTAAAACCAATGTGCGTACCGAACCATGGTTTTAGGCATACCCTTATACTCCTATTATCTCTCCAAGAGAAACAAAAATGAGACTGTAGTAGCTCAGGAGCTAGAGCAGGTCACCCAATAACTGGAGGGTTGGTGGTTTGAATCCGCCTTACCCCCACCTTGCTGTTGTGTCTTTGGGCAAGATACTTTAACCACCTTGCCTCCAGTGTGTTCATGGTTCATGGCACTGATGTATGAATGTGAATAAATGTTCGGTAGTGGTCGGAGGCCATTGGCATGGATTGGCACCCATGTTTCTGTCAGTCTGCCCCAGGGCAGCTGTGGCTACAGAGGTAGCTTACCACTATCATTGTGGCATGAATGAATAATGGATTCACTGTAAAGTGTCTTTAGGTGTCATGAAAAGTGCTATATAACTGCAATCCATTATTAAAAACATAGCTATTACACATTTTTAAACTGAGATTCTGTTGGGGTTTTTTTTGTTTTTTGTTTGTTTTGGTTTTTTTTGTTTTTTTTTTGGGGGGGGGGGGGGCTAAAAAACCTCTCAACCCCAGGGCCTAACGCCAAGTTAAGGTGGCCCTGTACTTAATGTATGCTATTTTATTCAAATGTGTGCTTTATATCTCTGTTTTTATATTTTCATACTTTTACTACACAGTAATAGTATGAATTTCGTTGTACTTTACAACTGCACAATGACAATAAAGCCTAATCTATTCTATTCTATTATAGCAAGCTCATTAGCTAAGCTAGTTGCAATATAGCGATGTGAGCTCTGAGACTTGGTGGGGAAGCTTCCTCTTCTCCTCTGAGGAGAGGAGAGGTGTACCAGACTATCCAAGAGGCAGGTCTGTATCAGGTTTGTAAATTAATGACATGATAACCTCACAGAAAAGAACAGCAAATCCAACATAATGCCACAGAAATCCTACATAATGCACTAAAATAAAGGGAAACACCAAAAAGCCTAATGGGGGCTCTTCAATGTAAAAGAGAAAGAAAAAAAATGTAATAGGCAGCGGCATTGTCCTCATGAAGGACTATCTGGTTCTATTAAACCAGTAATACTGAACCAAGATCTCTAAAATATAGTTGATCAATCAAACATGATGACAGCAGTAAGAAACAAAAAAATTCTCACCCCCTTCACCTCCCGCAGGTCTCCTTTAACCAGGGAGTCCAAGAAGAAGTTGAGGTTGTGGAGCATGCTCTGTAACTGCACAAATACCAACACATCATCACTGAGCATACATCAGCTGTGGATAGACTATTTTGTCACAGAAAGATATCTACAATAAAGTTAAATTACATTCTTCCAAAATAGAAAAGTTAAAGTTAGAGTAGGCACAAATCTGAGAAACCAGAAAAAGTTGCCTCAAGTTTAAGAAGAAAAAGAAAACAGCTCCTCCTCCCTTCCCTGTGCAAAGGCTCTCCCTTGCAGGTGTATAACATGTAGGCTTTTGTAGAACAGTCAATAGTAAAGTCTCTGGCTGACAAAGCCTGTGATTGGTCAATGGGTCCATTTCTAGCTTTGCAGGGTCCAAGATTATCTTTAGGGGCCACTATCATACAATACAAGAAATCTCTGTCTGTGTGTCTACAGTATGTGTTCTCTGTATATCTCCCAAACCGTTCGTCAGACTGGCCTCAGAGTTTATACATGCTTTGCTGAGGTTACGAGGGTGTGTATCCCCAAATTTCAGCCTCCCCGGATATGCAGAAGTTTAGGGGGGGGAAATCTTTAATGAACATCCTTAGGGGAGCTATGGGCGTCACAGTCACCATGGTTACTGTGATGTCATAGATCAAAGGCAGGCATCACCATGGTTATGGTTGCCAGGCAGACACATCAAAGATCCAAGGCAGGCATCACTGAACGAGTGATGACGTCAAAGATCAAAGGCAGGTTTCAACATGGTTACTGTTGCCATGGTAACAGTAACTTTGTACGGGCATGCAGAAATGCTTGTTTACACTTGCTTTCTAAAGGCATGCAGAAATACTTGCTTATACTTGGTTTCTACGGGCATACACGGGTATGCACTAGTATTTGTAATGGGGAAGAATTCAAACACTTTAAAATGAAAAAAGTTCCCCTCCCAACAAAACCATCCATCCATCCATCCATCTTCTACCGCTTTTCCGGAGGTCCGGGTCGCGGAGGCAGCAGTTCAAGCAGAGAAGCCCAGACTTCCCTCTCCCCAGCCACCTGCTCCAGCTCTTCAGAGGGGATACCAAGGCGTTCCCAGACTAGCTGGGAGACATAGTCTCTCCACCGAGTCCTGGGTCTGCCCCGGGGTCTCCTCCCAGTGGGACGTGCCTGAAACACCTCAAGTGGGAGGCGTCCAGGAGGCATCCTAATCAGATGCCCATACCACCTCAACTGACTCCTTTCAATGTGGAGGAGCAGCGGTTCTACTCTGAGCCTCTCCCGGATGACTGAGCTCCTCACCCTATCTCTGAGGGTGAGTCCAGCAATCCTACGGAGAAAGCTCATTTCAGCCGCTTGTATCCGCGATCTCGTTCTTTCGGTCATTACCCAAAGCTCGTGACCATAGGTGAGAGTAGGAACGTAGATTGACTGGTAAATCGACAGCTTTGCCTTAGAACTAAGCTCCCTCTTCACCACAACAGACCGGTACAACGTCCGCATCACTGCAGATGCTGCTCCAATCCGTCTGTCGATCTCTCGCTCCATTTTCCCCTCACTCGTGAACAAGACCCCAAGATACTTAAACTCCTCCACTTGGGGCAGGAGCCTGTCCCCAACCCGGAGAGGACAATCCACCTTTTTCCGGCTGAGGACCATGGACTCGGACTTGGAGGTGCTGATTCTCATCCCAGCCGCTTCACACTCAGCGGCAAACCGTCCCAGCAAGAGCTGTAGGTCATTGCTGGATGAAGCCAACAGGACAACATCATCTGCAAACAACAGAGATGAGATCCTGTGGTCACCAAGCATGACACCCTCCATTCCCTGGCTGCGCCTAGAAATCCTGTCCATAAAAATTATGAACAGGACCGGTGACAAAGGGCAGCCCTGGCGGAGTCCAACTCTCACTGGGAATGACTCCGACCGAGTGTTGGCAATGCGAACTAAACTCTCACAACGGTCGTACAGAGACCGAATAGCTCGTAACAACAAGCCCGATACCCCATACTCCCGAAGCACCCCCCACAAAAATCCACGAGGGACGCGGTCAAATGCCTTCTCCAAGTCCACAAAACACATGTAAACTGGTTGGGCAAACTCCCACGAACCCTCAAGAATTCTCGAGAGGGTAAAGAGCTGGTCCGATGTGCCACGGCCAGGACGAAAACCACATTGCTCCTCCTGAATCCGAGGTTCGACCAACGGCCGGACTCTCCTCTCCAGTACCTTGGCATAGACCTTCCCAGGGAGGCTGAGGAGTGTGATCCCTCTAAAGTTGGAGCACACCCTCCGGTCCCCTTTTTTGAAGAGAGGAACCACCACCCCGGTTTGCCATGCCAAAGGCACTGCCCCCGACCTCCACGCAATGTTGCAGAGGCGTGTCAACCATGACAACCCAACAACATCCAGGGCCTTGAGGTACTCGGGGCGAATCTCGTCCACCCCCGGGGCCCGGCCACCAAGGAGATTTTTAACCACCTTGGCGACCTCAGCCCCTGTGATAGGCGAGTCATCCCCCTCGTCCCCAAACCCTGCTTCCTCTGTGGAAGGCGTATCAGTGGGATTGAGGAGATCCTCGAAGTATTCCTTCCACCGCCCGACGATATCCCCAGTTGAAGTCAACAGTGTCCCATCCGCACCATACACAGTGTGGACGGGGAGCTGCTTTCCCCTCCTGAGCCGCCGAACAGTTTGCCAGAATCTCTTTGAAGCCGACCGAAAGTCTTGTTCCATGGCCTCACCGAACTCCTCCCATACCCGGGTTTTTGCTTCAGCAACCACCCGAGCTGCACTCCGCTTGGCCTGCCGGTACACCTCAGCTGCTTCGGGAGTCCCACAAGCCAACCAAGCTTGATAGGACTCCTTCTTCAGCTTAATGGCCCCCCTCACCACTGGTGTCCACCACTTGGTTCGGGGGTTGCCACCACGAGATGCACCGACCACCTTGCGGCCGCAGCTCTGGGCTGCCGCTTCAACAACAGAGGTGGAGAACATGGCCCATTCAGACTCCATGTCTCCAGACTCCCTCGGAATGTGGTTGAAGTTCTTCCGGAGGTGGGAGTTGAAGACCTCCCGGACAGGGGCCTCAGCCAGACGCTCCCAGCACACCCTCACTATATGTTTGGGTCTACCAGGTCTGAATGGCTTCCTCCCCTGCCATCGGATCCAACTCACCACCAGGTGGTGATCAGTTGACACCACCTGGTGCACCTCTCTTTGCACCTCTCTTTACTCGGGTGTCCAAGACATACGGTCGCAGGTCTGATGATACGATAACAAAATCGATCATCGACCTGCGGCCTAGGGTGTCCTGGTGCCAGGTGCACATATGGACACCCTTATGCTTGAACATGGTGTTCGTTATAGACAGACTGTGGTTAGCACAGAAGTCCAATAACTGAACACCACTCGGGTTCAGATCGGGCAGGCCGTTCCTCCCAATCACCCCCCTCCAGGTTTCACTGTCATTGCCCACGTGCGCATTGAAGTCCCCCAGTAGGACAATGGAGTCTCCAGGAGGAGCACCCTCCAGCACCCCAGTCACAGACTCCAAAAAGGGTGGGTACTCTGAAACATCATTTGGTGCATAGGC
Source organism: Pholidichthys leucotaenia (assembly GCA_020510985.1). Lineage (NCBI taxonomy): Eukaryota > Metazoa > Chordata > Actinopteri > Cichliformes > Pholidichthyidae > Pholidichthys > Pholidichthys leucotaenia. Next base: position 37,657,172 of record CM035837.1, on the reverse strand, counting down.
ACAAATGATGGTCAGGACCCGTTTCCCAACCCGAAGGCGCAGGGAAGCAACCCTTTCGTCCACCGGGGAAAACTCCAATATAGAGGCAGCAAGGTGGGGCGATACAAGAATACCTACCCCTGCTCGTCGCCTCTCGCCCGGGGCAACTCCAGAAAAGGCCAAGCTCCAGCCCCTCTCCAGGAGACTGGTTCCGGAACCGGAGCTGTGTGTTGAGGTGAGGCCGACTATATCTAGCCGGTATCGCTCAATCTCGTACACCAGCTCAGGCTCCTTCCCCACCAGAGAGGTGACATTCCACGTACCAAAAGCCAGTTTAGAAAGCTTGGGATCAGTCCGCCAAGGTCTCCGCCTTTGACTGCCACCTAATCCACATAGCACCGGACTTCCATGATCCCTCCTGCAGGTGGTGAACCTACTGGAGGGCGGACCCATGTAACTCCTTCGGGCTGAGCCCGGCCGGGTCCCATGGGTGGAAACCCGGCCACCAGACGCTAGCCTTCGAGCCCCTCCCCCAGGCCTGGCTCCAGGGTGGGGCCCCGGTAACCCCATACCGGGCGGGGTACACTGAATCCTTGATATACAATTTATCATGAGAGTCTGTTGGACTCATTAAAAAATAAACTTAGATTATTGTCTAGATGAACAGAAAAAAATAAACCATTAAACAGAATAAAAAAGTTAACCAGCATCCATATGAACAGTGCAAATTGGCAAGAAAAAAGTTTCAAATTCACAAGGAAAAAGTTGCAAATTGATGAGGAAAAAATGTAGCACGTTTATGACAAAATAGTTGCCAATTTACAAGAATAAAGTAGGAAATTTACAAGAAAAAAGGTACAAATTTATAAGAAAAAATATTAAATTTAGAAGGAAAAAAATTGCAAATTTATGAGAAAAAGCTGCAAATTCACAAGAAAAAAAGTCAGAAATTTATGAGAAAAAATACTATTTTTTAAGAAAAAAGTAGCAAATTTCAGAGAAGAAAGCTGCACGTTTACAAGTGAAAAAGCTGATGATAATTTTAAGCCCCCCCCCCCAAAAAAAAAAAAATGTTCAGAATGAACCTGTAGCTTTGGAGCCCTCTAGTGGGCAAGGGGTCTGTTACATTTGTATAGTCTGCTTTATAGGCAGAAGGGACTCTACTAGTCAAAAAAACCATCAGGGGTGTGAAAATTTCTGCAGACTGAACTAAGCCCAGAGGAGATACTCTGGTGCAGTGTTCCTATCAGATCACTAACATTACAAGTTGCAACAAATTGCTATTTATTTTCAAATTTCAGCCAATTTTTCTGCCTACTACAGCTTTAAGCCCTGGACAGCATACTGCAGAGTTTCCTGGAGATGGCTGCTGGTATGCACACGGTTCAATCTTTATTCTCTGCAGCACAGAGCTACTGTCACTCACCAGGTTCTTCATGGGAGCGAGGAGCTCTTTAGAAAAATCGGCCAGGCGGCAGAAGGCCGAGCCCACCTCTGTCTCTCCATTTGAGTGGCAGTTGACTGACAGCTTCTCCATGGAGTTAATATACTGCTCTAGATGAGACACGTGTTCTGGGTGAGAAAGGGGTTTTAGTCAGAGGTGAGAAGTCAGGAGGTACATTTACTCAAATAACTGTTTTAGTCACTACTCTTAACTTGTACTTTTTTAAAATCATAAGCTAATGCTGCTTTTACTTGGACAGAATTCCAGGATCCTCCTCCCACCCTTAGCATGCACATGTGTGTTTGTACCTTGTCCAGATGTATATTTGGCTTTTGCAGCTTTCTTCATCTTCTGCAGCACCAACCGATCGCTGTCCAGAGCCTAAAGAGACAAACACAGTAATGAGTCTGTTCATTCATGTGTGGCGTATAGCAGAACCAGCGATTCACCTGCTGACTCAACAGGGACACACAGAGGATGAGCTCTGTTCTCTGACAGCAGGCGGCTACATCCCCATGTGCTGCTTAGATTAGGTCTGTGTAACATGACAGCACTCTTGAGGAGATCTACCGTAGATTTATCTTTATTCTGTGATTATTGTGTCAGACCACGTTACCTGGACAAGAAGGCAATCATGGAAAGATTCAGGTTTTATTTGGCGAGTTTAAAAAAAAAAAAAAAAACAGCTGGCGGTTTTCAGATGTTGCCTCCACTTTTATTTCTGCAGACTCCAACTGTCACAAACACAAACATTAGCATGAAAACTGCTAAAAATCATCAGAGCCCCGTTTACTGAAAACGAAACCCGACTGCTTGATCTTGAACTATAGATAAGAGTATAAGAAAATTAGTGGAACCAGTCATTGCATAACCCTGATACTCTTTTTACAAAATATTTTTATCCTTTAATATGAAACAGTTTAAAAAATACTTCAGAAAACACTTTGCACACAATTCAGTGATAGGTCAGTGTCAACTAACAAGATCAGAGAGGATGTTAAGAGCAAGAAAAGAAATACAAAAAGCTGTCTAATTAATTTGCATGGTAAATTAATCTTGCAGGCTGTTTAGGAAAATTTTAACCATTAAGGAACTGCCAGGCCTCTTTGCATCTTCATCGTTACAGCTGCCTCCTTCTCACTGACACACATCTATTTTGTCTTGCTTCTACTGACTTTATTCCTTTTCTCTCCAGGTTCTTTTCCACCTGCTCCCTACTCTCACTACAGATCACAATGTCATCTGCGAACATCATGGTCCATGGGGACTCCTGCCTGACCTTGTCTGTCAGCCTGTCCCTCACCATGGCAAAAAAGAAGTGGCTCAGAGTTGATCCCTGATGTACATGGGCTACATTGACAATTGGAGCTCATTTTGGGGAAAACCTGGTCTTATTAGACGAGACGGCGTCCATCCCACTTTAGATGGTGCGTCTCATTTATCTAACAATCTGGCATCATTTTTATCCAAATTTCTAAAACCTTGACAACTCAGAGTTGGGACCAGGAAGCAGAGTCGCAGTCTTACACGCCTCTCTGCAGCTCCTCTTCATCCGCCACCCCTCAACTTAGCCCCTGTCTTCCCCATCAGAGAATCATTGTCTGCTCCCTCCAAAATAAATAAAAATATAATGTATAAGCATCCCAAAGTGATTAAACAAAAAGTTGGTAAAACTCAAATTAAACATGAAGCCTCTAAATTTAATGATTTGGCCTCTCTTCCTCCTCATAATTTAAAAATTAAATGTGGTTTGTTAAATATTAGGTCTCTAACTCCCAAGTCTCTGCTAGGCCATGATCTGTTAATTGATCATCAGATTGATTTAATATCCCTTACAGAGACTTGGTTAGGACAAGAGGATTATGCTGGTTTAAATTTATCAACTCCCTCTGGTTATTTAAACTGTCAAAATCCCAGAAGTTCTGGTCGTGAAGGAGGAGTAGTAACAATTTACCATTCAAAATTACTAGTTAATGTTAAGCAAAAAACACGATATCATTCCTTTGAGGGCCTGGTCCTCAGTATTGGGCATTTTAGCAATTTTAGGCTAAACCCAATTTTATTTGCCATAGTTTATCGTCCTCCATCAACCTACTCAGTTTTTTTCTGAATTTGCCGAATTCTTAGCTGATTTAGTGCTGAAATCAGATAGAATAATTATAATAGGGGACTTTAATATACATGTAGATGTAGATAGTGATTGCCTTAATATGGCATTTAATTCAATATTAGACTCGATGGGGTTTTCTCAGAAAGTAGGAAATTCTAGACATTATCTCCACCATAAAGCGAGGCAAGGAAAAAAGTAGGAGCAGATCCTACAGTAGAAAACAACATTGCCCTGAAGGCGGTCACTGCAAAACACAGGCAGACATTTATACAGGAAGCTCGTAAGAGATGGCAAGAAAAGACAGAGCAGCTCAACTTGGACAAGGATGGCAACAAGCTTTGGAAACTGGCTCAAGCCCTCAACGACGAGAACAGCAAAAGCTCACCGATCACAGTACAGGCAGATCAAGAACTGCTGACCGGCAAGAAAGCAGCAGACCATTTCATCAACCAGTATGTGAAGACGAGCCATCTTCAGATTCCACCAGAAAGAAGAAAGGTTGTCAGAGGAGCCCAGCGAATTCATCAGAACGCACAGATTGAACCAGTGATGAACTCGCCATTCATTCTCAAGGAGCTGGAGGATGCAATGACAACACTGAAGCTGAAAAAAGCCCCTGGGTCTGACAAGATCACAAATGAAATGTTGCTGAACCTTGGCCCCAAAACTAAGAAGAAACTTCTACAGCTTTTCAATGACAGTTGGAGATCAGGGACTGTGCCTCAGATCTGGAGAGAAGCCATGATGATTCCAGTGCACAAAAAAGGCAAAGATAAGTTGAAGGCTGAAAGCTATCGCCCCATAAGCCTTACAAGCTGCATAGGAAAGCTGCTAGAGCGTCTCATCAACACCAGACTCATATGGCACTTGGAAGGAAAACAACACATCGGCCCAGAGCAAGCAGCCTTCAGGCAGAACCGGTCTACAGAGGACCAAATAACATACATCTCTCAAGCCATAGAAGATGCCTTCCAAGAAAAAAAGCACACCCTCGCTGTATGGATTGATCTAGAAAAGGCGTTTGACAGGGTATGGAAAGATGGCCTCAAGCTGAAACTGCACCAGTGCGGTATCGCTGGGCGCATGTACAAGTGGATTGCCCAATACCTGCACAACAGAAGAGCCAGAGTCCAGGTCAGACAGTACTCCAGCAAGAAGAAGGTGTTGAGGGAAGGAGTCCCACAAGGAGGAGTGCTCTCCCCAACACTCTTCCTTGTATTCATTAAGGACATCATCCAGAGTTTGCCAAGGAACGTACAAGGTGCCATCTATGCCGATGACCTAGCCCTCTGGTGCAGTGAGGAAAGCATCGTGACTGCAAACTACAGAGTGCAGCAAGTTCTCCGGCTGATCGAGGCATGGACCAAGTCATGGCTTGTAAGCTTAAATGAGAGGAAGACTACATACACCGTCTTCACCCTGTCCACCCAACCCCAGAAGGTGAAACTGCAGATCAACTCCCATGAGCTCCAGGCTGAATATGCACCCACATACCTCGGGATCACCATGGATCGCAGACTGACTTGGAAGAACCAGCTGCACAAGAACCAGGCAAGAGCAAAGATCAGGATGGCCCTAATGAAGAAACTGTCAGGAACAGACTGGGGTGCAGACCAGGGTGTCCTGAAGAAGCTCTATGTGGGGAGGATTCGGCCTGTTCTGGAGTATGGCATGGCAGCAACCTCAACAGCTGCCAAAAGCAACACTGAGAAGCTGGACAGACTCCAAAACCAAGCCATGCGAATGATGACAGGAGCCATGCGCAGTACACCTATCAAAGCGCTGGAGACAACAACAGGCCTTGCACCACTGGAAGACAGAAGAAACGTCAAGGTACTGACCCAGGCCGCCAAATTCAAAAGACTGGAAAACCATCCCATGAAGGACAGACTGAACAAGCCAACAAAAGGGAGACTTAAGAGATCGAGCTTCATCCACCAGAGCAGGACACTTGAAAGGAGAGACCCAGAACTGATGGACCACATACCCACACTAATACCACCCATAGCATCTGTTCCCTCCTGGAACCGACAGAACTTCCCAGCCATACGCATATATACATATCGGGCATTGGGAAGAAAGGAACACAGTCAGACCAAGAGAGGAAGTCGCTGGCCCTGGAGTTCATTCAGTCTGCCTACCCTAAAGAGCAGTGGACTCACGTCTACACAGATGGCTCTGCCATGGAAGCAACCAGGAATGGCGGAGGCGGCGTGTACATCAGGTACGCTGACGAGGAGACCCATATTCCCATTGCGACTGGAAAGTACGCCACCAATTTCAGGGCTGAGGCAGAGGCCCTGAGAACAGCAGCGGCCCACGTCAGGGAACATCAAGGCAAGGCACACAAGCGGGTCGTCATCTTCACTGATGCCCTCTCTGTCTTGGATGCACTTCAGGACCCCCGACGCAAAGAACTGAATGAACTCGCCCTCACTCTGTCTCAACTAGCAACACAGGTGAACGTATCACTCCAATGGATTCCTGCCCACTGTGGAATCTATGGAAATGAGACGGCTGACAGACTTGCTAAGGAGGGTGGGCAGCAAGACCAGGAAGACAGGCAGGTCTCTTACAGTGAGGAGAAAACCATTATTAAGGCCCTGTCTCACAAGAAGTGGCAGCAGCAACACCCAAACTTCTGCAAGGATGACAACTACTATAGTCTGAGCAGGGCTGACCAAGTCGTTCTGTTCAGACTCCGAACTGGACATAACAGAATGCATGCTCACATGCACCAGAAACTTAAAGTTGGACAATCGGACAGATGCCCATGTGGTACTGCCCAAATGACCAGCGAACACCTCCTCCAAGACTGCCCAGACCACGCTGCACTCAGACGAGCTACGTGGTCTGACCCCACATCGCTGAACCAAAAGCTGCACGGGGACCTCGGGGACCTCCGCAGGACGGCAGCATTCGTCAGGGCAGCTAGTGTGACCATCTAGTGATCGACGAAGAAGAAGAAGAAGAAGATCTCCACCATACGTTGGACCTTGTTCTGACATATGGCATAGAAATAGAAAATCTGGTAGTGTCTCCTCATAACCCTGTACTGTCAGACCATTGTCTGTTAACCTTTGATTTTACCATTTCTGACTATTTGGCTCCTAAAGAAAAATATTACTACAGTAGATGCCTCTCAGATGATGTTGTTACCAAATTTATGCAGATTGTTTCCTCTATGCCATGTGTCAACACAACAAAAATAAGCTATAGACAGCTTGCTTGTTCTGTAATTGATAACATGGTGGATAGTGTTACAGCTTCTCTGCATCAGACTCTAGACTTGGTGGCCCCTTTAAAAAAGAAAAAATCTAATCAGAGATTTCTAACCCCTTGGTTCAACACAGAAACTTGTAGCTTAAAACAGAAAACTCGTCAATTAGAAAGAAAATGGCGCTCCACTAATTCAGATGAAATCTGTTTAGCTTGGAGAAATCATCTTTTAATTTATAAAAAAAACTCTGAGAAAAGCTAGAATGAGTTATTATTCTGCATTAATAGAAGAGAACAAGAATAATCCTAGGTTTCTTTTCAGCACTGTAGCCAGGCTGACAAAGAGTCAGGACTCTGTCAATCCCGGCATTCCCTTAGAGCTTACTAGTCAGGACTTTATGAACTTTTTCAATAAAAAATTTCATCTATCAGAGATAAAATCAATCAGATTCTTCCCACCAGTAACTTAAATACAGTAACTACTACAACTCATTCAATTGATAGTTGTTTAGATGAGTTTACTCCAATTGACCTTTTAGAGTTAGACAAAATCATTTCTTCATTCAAGTCTTCAACTTGTTTTTTAGACCCTATTCCTACCAGGTTATTTAAAGAATTCTTCCCACTTATTGGTAGCTTTATTCTTCAAATAATCAATTCTTCATTAACTTTAGGCCATGTACCGCAGGCTTTTAAAATGGCTGTAATTAAACCCTTACTCAAAAAGCCAGCGCTGGATCCAGGAGTTTTAGCTAACTATAGACCAATCTCTAATCTCCCTTTCATTTCAAAAATCTTAGAAAGAGTTGCTGCTACGCAATTATTTGACCACCTGCAGGGAAATGGTTTACTTGAAGAGTTTCAATCTGGGTTTAGAATCCACCATAGTACTGAAACAGCCTTAGTGAAGGTCACTAATGACCTCCTTATCGCATCTGATAATGGACTTGTTTCTGTTCTTGTCCTTTTAGACCTTGGTGCAGCTTTTGATACTACTGATCATAATATTCTACTTGATAGATTGGAACACTTTGTTGGACTAAATGGAACTTCGTTGCAGTGGTTTAGATCTTATTTATCTGATAGGTTCCAGTTTGTTCATGTTAATAATGAGTTTACTTTCAACTCAAAGCTCAGTCATGGAGTTCCACAGGGATCTGTGCTAGGCCCTACTCTTTTTAGTTTATATATGCTTCTGTTAGGCAACATTATTAGAAATCACTGTATACATTTTCATTGTTATGCAGATGACACACAATTCTATCTGTCAATGAAGCCAGATGATAGTAATCAATTAGCCAAGTTAGTTGCCTGTCTTAAGGAAATCAAAGCTTGGATGACTTGTAATTTCCTGCTATTAAATTCAGATAAGACTGAAGTCATTCTTGTTGGTTCAAAAAACCTTAGAAATACCTTTCCAAATCAAACTTTTAGTTTGGATGTGGTTACTCTTTCTCTTAACAGCTCTGTGAGGAACCCTGGAGTTATTTTTTTATCAAGATCTGTCTTTCAATTCACATATTAAATCTGTTTCTAAGACTGCCTTCTATCATTTGCGTAATATTGCCAAGATTAGGAGCATTTTGTCTCAGAGCGATGCTGAGAAACTGATCCACGCTTTTGTTAGCTCGAGATTACATTATTGTAACTCTTTATTATCAGGTTGTCCTAAAACAGCTTTAAAAAGTCTTCAGTTGATCCAAAATGCTGCAGCAAGAGTTTTAACAGGTACTAGAAAGAGAGATCATACCTCTCCGGTTCTGGCCTTCCTTCACTGGCTTCCCATAGAGTTTAGAATTAAGTTTAAAATCCTTCTTCTTACTTACAAAGCTCTAAACAATCAGGCCCCTTTTTATTTAAAAAATCTGATCCTACCGTATTATCCTAACAGAGCACTACGCTCCCAAAATGCAGGATTACTTGTAATACCTAGAATCTCCAAAAGTACAATGGGAGGCAGAGCCTTCAGTTATCAAGCTCCTCTCCTGTGGAACCAGCTGCCAATCTGGATTCGGGAGTCAGACTCGATCTCTGTTTTTAAGAATAGGGTTAAAACCTTCCTTTTTGATATAGCCTACAATTAGGGAGGGATCATGTGTCTCTGAACCCTCCCTTAGTTATGCTGCTAATAGGTTTAGACAGCCGGGGGACCTCCAATAATGCACTGGGCTTCACTCCTTTCTTCACTCTCAATGAAATATTTATTTTTTGCTGGTCATTAACATCTGTTTGTTCTCTCCCATAGATTGAGTCCCCATCGTGCTGTTTGCTCTCTACATGTCTGTTCTTTTCATCTTCTCTATCCCCTCACCCCCCAGCCAGTGGCAGCAGATGGCTGCCCCTCCCTGAGCCTGGTTCTGCTGGAGGTTTCTTCCTGTTAAAAGGGAGTTTTTCCTCTCTACCGTCACCAAGTGCTTGTTCACAGGGGATCGCCTGATTGCTGGGGTTTTTCTGCAACTGTGGGGGTTTCCCCTACAGTTGAAAGTGCTATAAGATGACTGTTGTTGTGAAATGGCACTATATAAATAAAGTTGAATTGAATTGAATTGATGCAGTTGTACCCCCACCCTAAATCCATCTGTTTCTCCTACAGCATACCTCACCATCGTCTACTGTCCTCGTACACCACCCTCATACTTCTCTGCCACTCCTGATTTCCTCATAAAATACCACGCTTCCTCTCTTGGCACCCTATCATATGCTTTCTCTAGAGCCACAAAGACACAGTGCAACTCCTCTATACTCCTCCGCTAACACTCTCCTTTTAAACAATTTTAATACCAGCTTAAATTAATGCCTCATCTTCACTTTATCTCCCAGTCTATAGAAGACCAAATGACTTCAAGCAAGTAAAAGGACAGTTCCTTGTCTTGCTGGGAATGCAACAAGAAAAAATGGCCCAACATAGTAGAGTTCATCTGCTGATAGTTCAACTAAAATGGTTCCAGAACTTTGTGGTGGTATGTAGTGTTGGTTTATTTTGGGGCATTTATAAGTGATTTTTAGTGGTTTATTCATATGTTACTTTTAAAGCAATTAGCAAGTATCACAGTCTGTGTAATACACACTTCTTTATGGGTGTAGCTGATTAATAAGACCAATAATCCACAAATATAGGACTCCAGCCTCTCTTCCTAATGCAGTCGTGTCCTACCCAAACAAACAAAATGAAAATGTGAAGCTTCAAAATGCTTTTGAGGCCAGTCTGACAGTGTGTGTGTGTGTGTGGGGGGGGGGGGGGGGGGTCACTGCTGCCTGCTGGTTTAAAGCGAATCTCAGTCCAAACACAGCAGCAGACACAAACTGTTCACAACCATTAGCAGATTAACTGAGTGGTTTAACTAACTGTCTGGACATGGGAAGAACCTGGAACTGGGACACTGTACGGGGTGGGGGGTGGGGGGGCTGAAAAGTTCATAGTGGTCAAATTTGACCAAATGTGGTTTATTTTTCAACATAGTCTCCCTGTCGGGCCACACACTTCTTCCATCCATGCTGCAGCGCTTGGATACCTGCAGCCACATTTGGTCAGATTTGACCACTATGAACTTTTCAGCAACCCCCCCCCCCCCCCCCCATCATCCCCCCCCACCCCTGTACACTGGCCTCAAAATAGATGCAAATCTTCACTATAAAAATGATTAGTTTCTCAGCAAATGTTACCATTACTGAAATGGCAGGAATTTTCATGATATTCTTATATACAGACAGTCATTTGGGTACATTTTAATTCATTTTTCAGTGGATGAAAATTCCAGATTTTCCCTCATAAAGACAAATTGACAGTGAGAATTAAATTTTGAATTCAGCTGTGAAAAAAAGCTGCATTGGTTGAAATTTAAACTGGGAGAACAAAAGATCTTAATTTGAATAATGTAATGTGTAATGTTTAAGTAATGTGCTGTTTGTGCTGCTTTAAATTAAACATGGGCTGTGGATAAATGATTTCAAATGTATCTGTATTCCATGCAGGGTCTCTAGTTAGAAACATTTCAGTAACAACCAAAATAAATATAGCACTTCTTTCTATTAAAGTTTCACCACATCCAGCCAGAGCTTTATTCAGTTTCACCTGATTTCACCAGCTCCACTTTCTCTACATAAAATCACAGTTTTTTTTAGTTTATCTGTTCAAATATTAAAGGGCCTCAATCTGCAGTTTAAAGCAGTACTATGTAACATTCCTGTTACTTGTAGGAACAGTGACAACATGTTTTACAGCCCGAGTCCTAATAGCTCAGGGGTCTGCAGCCTCCATTTTAAGTAAAATTTTGTCCCAATAAAATCTACATGGAGCCACAAATTATGTTTTCCTTTTATATATGATGCAGTTGTGTTAGAATTCAGCTCTTACTAGTAAATCTGCAACTCATTTCCTCAAGAACTGCAATATTTTTCTGGGGAAAAGTTTTTCTGAAAAGTTTGATTTTTCTTATAAATGTATTATTTTTGTCCTCAGATTTATCACATTTTCTTCCATTTTTGTCATAAGTTTGCTACTACTGATACTTGTAAATATGACTTATTCTGAAACTGTAAATTCTTTTTGTTGATTTATTACTTTTTTCTTCTAACTCAAATGTAGAAGTGTGAAGTCTCTCTCATGGTTGCAGTTTTTCCTCATAAATTTGTCATTTGTTTACCTCATAAATGTAACTGTTTTCACAAATTGTTTTAAATTGCAAATTTTCTACTCCTTCCCATTAAATTAGTACATTTTTTGGACATTTTAAACTTTTTCTGTGCAAATTTGTGTTTATTGCAAGTATCTTTTAAACTTTATTTTCCTTAATTCACAGCTTTTTACTGTAAATTTGAAGCTTTTTTCAAAAAAATCTTGATTTTTTTATGTATATTTGCTGTTTTGTGCCATTATATTTGTAATATTTTCTATGATAAATTTGAGTTGTTTCAATTTTATGACACTTTTTTCCAAATAAATTTGAAGCTTTTCCATAGAAAACATTTTTATACATGAATCTGAGACTTGTTTATTCATGTGGATTTCAATTTTTTTTTATAAATTATGATATTTTACTTGCAACAGCAACTTTTTATGGTAAACCTGCAGCTTTTTCCTCCATAAATTTGTAAGATTTTAATGATATTTTTGTCACTTTTTACATATAAATTTGTTAGGTTGTTTTCAGTATTTTTGTCAAACGCACAGGGAGCCAGTGATTATGGGCAAAGGAGCAACGTGTGGCTCTGGAGCCGCAGGTTGCAGACCCCTGCAATAACCAATCACAGCTAAACACAGACCCTATGATCGACTATTGAGACACAGGCCAGTTGTAGTCTTTTCAGTGTTCCTACCCAAAAAGCAAAGGTACAAGTGCTGTTGCAGGGGATGTAGCGGACTCAGGTTATGGTGGAAATAACTTTTACCTGATCAAAGGTTGATACACCATCAGAAAGACTTTGGAAACATTATTTCACAGTGAAAATCTTACGTAGTGTTGCTTTAATATATTAAAGGAAAACTCTGGATATTCCTCCACCACTGGATGTTGCATCAGAGCTCTGCTCGCAAACCAAAACCAAACTGAAGCTTGGCCGCACCTCCTAACACTGGCCATCACTGCATCCTCTTCCGCCTTCCTTCTGCTAGCAGAATCTGTCCTAACTGCTAACCACAACTCTGTCTGCCAGTGGGCAAGCTCTCCGCTCTTTTCTGTAACCTTTGCTGATAGAGGGTCTCCTGTCCCAGTCAGCGAGTCTCCTGTGTAATTACTGTATATTAGTACTTTTTCCAGTCTCAAAGGCCACTTAAAGCACTTCACTAGTACTACCCCTCTATTCTAAGGGCCCATCCACCTTATTCCTGAGGGCGCTGCTGTAGAAACAATTATGGGGGCAACTTCTGGTTTCGGCTGAAGTAGTGTTAAATCAGTCAGCAAGAGCGGGGTAGTGGGGCATTTAAAATAGCATTTTTAAAAGTGTTTCAAATTTGCTTTAATGTATAGTCCACATACCTGTTTTGCAGTCAAGTGGCAGGTAATTTCAGCACTTGTAGTTTTGTATTTTAGAATGTTTTTGGCTGCTGTTCGTAATGTGAGGCTCCTCACAAATAAGCACAGCTAAATCTGTGGCTTCAACAGCAATGAGTAGATCATGCACTGAAAACTAAAAAGGACTGTTGGTGTGATCGGTGGTACAGACACAGGACAGACACAACAGCAGCAGGTATGTTTTCACTGGTATGACTGTCACAGATCTGATGTTTATATATGTCACCAGATGCAAGGCTGCATGAAGTAAAATAATAAATAAAAAACAGTAATAGTTTGCTTCCTAAGGCTTAACGATTTAAGAAAGATATCAAACAGTTTGTTTTTTTGCATTCATTGCACTGCATTGAAACGATATGGATTCGATATTAGCAGCTTCATCATGCATTAATTTTTAAGTTATCACAAAATATAGATCAATAAAATTTTGAACAATTGTGAGAAAATGTCTTTACATGTTAAGTTAAATAACAAGCATTCACAGCATGACAGCAGCATGAGCATTTTAATTTCGGAGTAAAACAAATGTCTGCAGCTGTCTGTATTTACCCCGACATTAAAACACCCAAGTACAGTGTTGTGGTTCTTTTTTGCTCTGACTAGATTCTACGTCTGCTGTAAGGTAAATTTGATTATGTCCAACATATTTTAACAAAATGCAACCAACTTTATTGCAGTGGAGACACTGATATATCTCAAAGGTTTTATTTGTTTACAGCAATAGCGCTTTCTCAGCAGAGCTAACTAACGAAGCTACGGTCTGCAAGGCCATTTTTTTAAAGTCATCTTCTCATCCCTTGATAGCCATGGAAAGTGGTATGATTCTATTACTCTTTTTGAGGTGCAAAAGGCTGTGTTCTCGCATTTTTGATGCCAAAGTCATTGTTTTTTTAACAAGGAAAAGTGTTCCGTTTCCGTGACAACTCCACCTTCTTAACTAGTACCGGAAGTTGCACACATAATTCACGCAAGGCATCATGGGGGCTAGGAATAAGGTGGATAGAAGACAGATACCTAGGAACAATTTAGAATTACCAATTAACCTGACATGCATGTCTTTTGATTGTGGGAGGAAACCGGAGCTCCCGGAGTAAACCCACACAGCACAGGGAGAACATACAAACTCCACACAGAAAGGTTCCTACCCCTGCCAGCCTGGGGATTCGAACCTGTAACCTTCTAGCTGTTAGGCAACAGTGCTAAACATTGTACCACTATGCTGCCCACTGTGGTGGGCACTGGGCACTGTGCTGTACCACTGTGCTGTGAATCATTTGTGGCCTCCAATGGGCAGCGCAAAACTGCTACCCATCAGAAAAGCTTCCAAGAGTGGGCTTGCAATCCCGCATAAGCCTGCTTCCGCCTTTCAACTGGTATCCAGTCTGGGGGCCCAGATATGGCAACAGCTGGGCCTGGGCTTGCTGTGGTGCAAAGACCAGCATCCCCAGGAACTCATGTGTAACAGATGCTGGAAAAAAAACCTCCAGAGACCCACAGGTTGAAAATGAGAGACGGCAGAGGATGGAAAAGAGCAAGCCAGCTTACTACTGATGGACCCAGGTGCTGACAAGGACCTGTCAGAGGAGGGAAAGCTAATAGTAATGCTAACAGAAATAACCGATGGATGCACACATAAATTAATAATAAAATAAAATGTATAAACAACGGGACTAAAGGTGCTTTCAAACCAAACATGAAGCAAATTTTTCTCATGGCACAAATACATGTTAACCCAATGTAAACATGCAAATACATGCAAATTTAAACATTTGCATCCGAGGGATCTGGTAGCAATAGGTAGTAATCAGCCTTGGAATTCTGCCGTTACCAGAGTAAATGTATCAACAATGAAATGAGACTGCCACTCACCTGCAGACAGATGAACTGGGAGCTCTGGAGCTGAAACAGAGTGTCTGTTGCTTATCCACCTATATACTCCTGCTACAGATGTGCTAACAAAGGTTAGCAGGCTAGCAGTATAAACAGCCATCACCCAGGGGTAGTTTTGGGTGGAGGGAGTGACATTACCCAGTTGTTTGCCTTGCCATATAACAATGGAAACCCAAACATGACTGTGTTTTGGGGATTTCCAAAGCAGGTAGAAAGTAACTACAGAAGTTATGAAGGCAACCCTGTCCCTCTGCAACTCACTCAGATGTGAATTTGCATCTATTCACATGTTTACATTGAGTTAATACCGTATCTCACAAAAGTGAGTACCACCCCTCACATTTTTGTAAATATTTTAATATATCTTTTCATGGGACAACACTGAAGATATGACACTTTGATACAATGTAGTCAGTGTACAGCTTGTATAACAGTGTAAATTTGCAGTCTCCTCAAAATAACTCAATACACAGCCATTAATGTCTAAACCGCTGGCAACAAAAGTGAGTACACCCCTAGTGAAAATGAAAAAATGAAAAAGTGAAAATGTCCAAACTGTGCCCAAAGTGTTAATATTTTGTGTGGCCACCATTATTTTCCAGCACTGTCTTAACTCTCTTGGGTATGGAGTTCACTAGAGCTTCACAGTTTGCCACTGGAACCCTCTTCCACTCCTCCATGATGACATCACAGAGCTGGTGGATGTTAGAGACCTTGCGCTCCTCCACCTTCTGTTTGAGGATGCCCTACAGATGCTCAACAGGGTTTAGGTCTGGAGACATGCTTGGCCAGTCCATCACTTTTACCTTCAATTTCTTTAGCAAGGCAGTGGTCATCTTGGAGGTGTGCTTGGGGTCGTTATCATGTTGGAATACTGCCCTGTGGCCCAGTTTCCAAAGGAAGGGAATCATGCTCTGCTTCAGTATGTCACAGTACATGCTGGCATTCATGGTTCCCTCAATGAACTGTAGCTCCCCAGTGCTGGTAGCACTCATGCAGCCCCAAACCATGACACTCCCACCACCATGCTTGACTGTAGGCAAGACACACTTGTCTTTGTACTCCTCACTTGGTTGCTGCCACACACGCTTGACACCATCTGAATCAAATACGTTTATCTTGGTCTCATCAGACCACAGGACATGGTTCCAGTAATCCATGTCCTTAGGCTGCTTGTCTTACTGTTTGCGGGCTTTCTTGTGCATCATCTTTAGAAGTGGCTTCCTTCTGGGATGACAGCCATGCAGACCAATTTGATGCAGTGTGCGGCGTATGGTCTGAGCACTGACAGGCTGACCCCACCTCTGCAGCAATGCTGGCAGCACTCGTACATCTATTTTCTAAAGACAACCTCTGGATATGATGCTGAGCATGTGCACTCAACTTCTTTGGTCGACCATGGTGAGGCCTGTTCTGAGCAGAATTTGTTCTGTTAAACTCCTGAATGGTCTTGGCCACCGTGCTGCAGCTCAGTTTCAGGGTGTTGGCAATCTTCTTATAGCCTAGGCCATCTTTATGTAGAGCAACAGTTCTTTTTTTTCAGATCCTCAGAGAGTTCTTTGCCATGAAGTGCCATGTTGAACTTCCAGTGACCAGTATGAGAGAGTGTGAGAGCGATAACACCAAATTTAACACATCTGCTTCCCATTCACACCTGAGACCTTGTAACACTAATGAGTCACATGACACCGGGGAGAGAATATGGCTAATTGGGCACAATTTGGACATTTTCACTTAGGGTGTACTCACTTTTGTTGCCAGTGGTTTAGACATTAATGGTTGTGTGTTGAGTTATTTTGAGGGGACAGCAAATTTACACTCTTATACAAGTTTTACACTGACTACTTTACATTGTATCAAAGTGTCATATCTTCAGTGTTGTCCCATGAAAAGATATAATAAAATATTTACAAAAATGTGATGGGTGTACTCACTTTTGTGAGATACTGTATGTAAATGTGCTGCCTGAAAAATTCATGCTTTTACGTTTGGTTTGAACACACCTTAAGACTGATGTTTCAGACTCAGGGATGGAACACGGAGAAGAGTGGACGTGAGTTTGTGCCGCTACAAGAGATGTGATCTAAAACTGCGCTTAATCTGGCTAACCCTGCTCAGTTATTGTCTGGGACGATTAATAATTCAGACAAAACCTTCATACAGTTTTTTTAATCTTAAAATGTCCAATTCTCATGTAAAATCTGAATCCTCAAGAGGAAGCCGCAAAGCAGCGTTACCTGTTGATTTGACCACACCTGAGTTTGCACGCCAAGATCTACCTCCCATGCACCAAGCTACCCTGGACGCCGCATTGCTACAGACCATGATCGACTCATTGAAGAATTCCATATTTGGGAAAATTGACATCTCGGCCTTGAGTCTCCGATCCAAAACAGCATCAGTGAGGCAAGAAATAAAGAACACCATTGAAACACTTGAGCAGAAGATCGAGACTCATTAGGGCTCACTACGAGAGCTTGAGCAGGCGGCTACAGAAATCAGCGCTTGGGTTAGTGAGCTAGAGGTTTCTGTTAGCATGCTAGCATCGCAAGTCCAGCATACGGAAGACTGATGCGAGGATTTGGAGGCTAGGTCATGGAGAAATAATATTTGTGTGCTCGGTGTACCAGAGGGACTGGAGGGCCCCCAACCAACTGACTTTACTGCTCAGCTACTTCAGCACCTACTTGGCCTGGAAGAGAAATTACTGCTGGACCATGCACACTGAGCACTGTGGAAGAAGTCCAAAGATGGTGGGCCACCACGGCCTTTCATTGTTCATGTGTGCCACCTGTATGTGCGGAATTTACTACTGCAGCAGGCCGGAGTAACATCGACACTTAGATTAGATTAGATTAGATTCAACTTTATTGTCATTACACATGTATGAATACAAGGTAACCCCTGTTATCCGGTCTTCTACTCAAGGGATAGAGGATTTTCATATTTCCTGACTATACTTCTACCGTTGCAAAGAAATGTGCTTCCTTCCTTACGGTGAAGCGCGCCCTTCGCTCCTATTCATAGGTGAAGTTTGGACTTCTCTACCTGGCCACACTCAGGATCACCATGCCAGATGAAACTTCACACAGATTTGATGACCCTGCTGCAGCATCACTTTATAAATGCTATTCTCAAGTGAGAAGCATCCTGGACAGATGTTTTTGACTGTGGGTAAGATAGAATTCTGTAGGAAAGTTGTCTTTCCCTTTTGTTTTGATTTTTTTTCCTGTTTGTTTTTGTTTTTTGTATATTTAAGACATGCTTCAAGATGCCATATCCAGTCTCTATGACTTATTCTATTGGTGTATAATTGTGGCTGTGTCTCGTAATACAACCTGCAAACCCTGTGCTAAATGTTACATAAGTTCTTTATTATAAGTTGCATAAATTTCATATATTTATAAGTTGCATGGAAACAGATATTAGATAATAGAAGTATTTCTCCAGGTGTTTTATAAAATACCCCTTTTTTAATTTATTTAATTTATTTATGTCTTGTGTTTACATAGCCGGCATTTTATTATGTTTATGGTACCTAAGTGAGATGGTGGTTGTGAGCAATGTTCACAAGTCTGTTCTTGGTCGCATAGTTGCATGGTCTCAACCCTCGGGGGGGAGGGGGGGGCAGGCAGCACTATGTGGTTTTTGGTGTGTGTGCCCCATGGCACTTCCTGTATTTCTAAAGTTTATCGGGTATTGCACGCATCTCGGTTGGGGAGATGCTAGTGCATGGGTGGGTGGGGGGGGATTCGTTTCTGGTTTGGGGGTTTTTTTGGCTCATGGTGTTCGTCTTGAGTTATTCTTTTGTTTGTCTTTTTGTCTATTTTTTTTTTGTTTTTTACTTGCCTGCCAGTGTTACATTTATCATTATTTTCTCTCTATTAGTTTGCTATGACCCAGCATAGACAAAATCAACAAGAGAGAAATACACTGAAGTTTGCAAGCTGGAACTGCAGAAGTCTTAATTCCCCTATAAAATGTAGTAGGGTCCTACATCATCTTCAGCAACTTAAAGCCCATGTAATTTACCTCCAGGAAATGCACTTGAAGCTGTCGGTTACTCTTAGAAGTAGATGTAGATTAGATTAGATTAGATTAGACTCAACTTTATTGTCATTACACATGTATGAATACAAGGTAATGAAACACAGTTTAGCATCCAATCAGAAGTGCAAAGGACAGCAGTGCAGTATATACAGTAATTGACAGTATGTGCAATTTAAGCAAATATATGCAGCAGTGCAGAAAGTTAAGAGTACTGTTATGTGCAAATAATGTACAATAAGTTAGGTGTGCAGTTATGTACAGGTGAGGATGGTAAGAGATGATGGTAAGAGAGTCAGCGGGGAACTAAGTTCAATAACATGACAGCTGTTGGAAAGAAACTGTTCCTAAACCTGCTGGTTCTAGTCCGAAGGCTTCTAAAACGCCTTCCGGAGGGGAGAAGCTGGAACAGTCCATGAGCAGGATGGTTGGAGTCCCTAAGAATGCTGCGTGCCCGGCGCAGACATCTTTTCCTGTAGACGTCCTCTATAACTGGAAGTGGAGTCCCTGTGATGCGTTGGGCGTTTTTCACCACCCGCTACAGCGCCTTACGGTCAGCGACAGAGCAGCTCCCATACCAGACTGTGTGTGACACAGTTGGTCAGGGTGCTCTCTATCACGCAGCGGTAGAAGTTGCCCAGGATGTCAGTTGACAGATGGTTCTTCTTCAGTGTCCTCAAGAAGAAGAGGCACTGATGGGCCTTCTTGATCAGGCTGGTGGTGTTAACTGACCAGGACAGGTCCTCCGAGATGTGGGTCCCCAGGAATTTGAAGCTGGGGACATGTAGGTGGACTAGACAAGATTACTACTCCACTTTCTGTAAAAAATATAGAGGGGTTGCAATTTTGATTCACAAATCTATCTCCTTCACTTGCACTGATGTAATCTCCGACTCCAATGGCAGATACCTAGTCGTTACTGGCATACTGTGGGGTGCCCCTGTTATCCTAGTGAATGTACAGTATATGTTCCTAACTGGGACAATGTAGATTTTTTTAAACATTTATTTTCTAACCTCCCTGATATGTCTACTCACTTCCTTTTCCTAGGAGGTGATTTTAATTGTTGGTTGAATCCTGCTCTAGATCAGTCCTCTACAAAAATAGCTTCTTCCTCACAATCAGCCAGAGTGATTCAAGCCTTTATGACTGAGTTCTCAATTTCAGACCGGTGGCGTGCTCTCAACCGTACTGGTAAGGCATTTTCTTTTTTTTTTTTTTCCACAGGTACACCATACATATAGTCATATTGACTATTTTCTTCTTGACAACAGAATTTTTTCTTCTGTGAAGTCATGTTCATATGAATCCACTGTAACATCTGATCATTCTCCAGTAGTAATGAATATGCATATGAATTGTTCTATTAACTCACACACCCCTTGGTGTTTTGACACTCACCTTCTTTCAGATTCCAAATTTGTAGAAATTATTAATAATCAATAGGGCTGGGAACGATCCCTAATTTCCAGAATCGATTCGATTCCGATTCTTGAGATTCTGAATCAATTCCGATTCGATTCCGATTCAATCCCGATTCGATCTGGGGAATTACCATTTTAATAGCCATTTTACTTCCCATGAAACAAAAATCTTCGAGACCTAATGCTGCAAATTGTACCAAGAATCTTCTAACTTTGTTAATTCATAAATTATCACATATAGAACTGACCCAAAATCAGTTACAATAATGCACTTTTTATTATTTAACTTATCATTTCATAAAGTGCTCACAGGTGCTTTCTTTAGTGCAAAGGGTGTGTCGTGTCAAGTTCACCACCCAGAGTAAGTAAACAAATTCAATGCATGAACCATGCATTCATAATCTCATTGTATTTCAGTCCCTCCAGGATTTTGTCAGCTGTTTTTGTGATTGTTGTGGCCCAAAAAGCCTGGATTTGTGGGAGCTTTTCCAAAAAGTTATGGCACTTTTAGAGTTTTTTTGCACTCAAAGTTGTGTGAGGAAGTACAGATTTTAAAGCAGCTGCTTTTTCCATAGTTTACAGTGATGCTGTTCTATGTAACACCACAAGAAAAGTACAGGATTGCCAAAAATTTCTTGTTAAACAGTGATTTATTTAGAATTAAATGCTCAGTAAAATTGTATTAAAAAAAAGACCAATATTGTGTTCTTGCTGAGAACTTTAAAAAAAGAAATAAAAGAATTTGTCATTCCAACAACTAAATTGCATTGAATGCATGTTAGTGTGGAGAAAATGATGGCAGCACCTCCTTGAATCTTGAAGTTGAAGGTCTTCTTCTGTGCTGAAATCCACATGAAGCAGGGATGCTCCTCCACTGACGACCTCTGACCTTCAGAAGGTCTCATTGAGAATGAAGCTTCCAGTCTTCACACATCTGAAGGCAGATAAAAAGAATAGATTTCACAGTAAAATTAACATTCATATTTTTAGATCGCCACACCACAGTAGGGTTTAATAATTTAGGTTTTTTTTAATATTTTAACTACAAATTAACTTTCAATGTTGGAAAAGGGTTTCAGTTCATTTCCTGAGAAGGTTTGTTCATTTCAATTTAGTTCTACTGAGTAACAATAGCTTGTTGTACTGCAGCCTTTATTAATTTTATTGTGATTTATTCTCTTCACATCGCTTAAGTGGCAGAAGTCCATAATCTCATAAAATATACCTTAATTCTGCATTTATTCACAGCGCTTAACCAACAGTTTTCTCTGTGTCCATAGTTTGTAAAAGAAACCACCATCATGCCAGATAAATTATTAACTGACGACATAAACGTTAAAACAAACAAATATTATACTTACAGTCTCAGCAGCTCCAAGTCTCTCTCTGCTTCACGGGTTTCAGTCTCCGCATTTTCCCTTTATCAGTCGTCAACTTGATGTTCCAACACAGCGCTGCATGGAGTAAAATTCCGTTTATCCCCGCTTTATGAAAAATATTCAGAAGCTGTTGAGGACAGTCTATACGGTGACTTTTGCTGCTAAATTAAGAGACGCACGTTATTAACTCCGCGTCATGTAAACACAAAAGACGTGTGCACGCGCCGCAGGGAACACAGAAGTTTTATTTATGAAAAATATTCAGAAGCTGTTGAGGACAATCTTTACGGTGACTTTTGTTGCTAAATTAAGAGACGCACGTTAATATCGCCGCTCGTGTAAACACGAAAGAGCACGCGCGGCAGGAAACTCTTGCCGGATGAGAACCGTTTTAACACCACAGAAGAAGAACTAGCATATCCGTTAGCTTGCTAGCTCCGTTAGCGCGTCAGTTGTTTATGGTTCTCGGCCGTTGTTCCTGGCTGACTGACCCGGTTTCGACCCGATTATACTCAGCAGACGTTCACAAACGTAAAAATATTATATTAAAACATATTAATATTAAAAGATCGATCCGCGGATTTTGTGGATCGATATCGGCTCAGTCAAACATGTATCAATACATATCGATATATTGATCTTTTGAACCCACCCCTAATAATCAAACTGATATATTTGTGAGCATTAATAAGACCCCCAATGTTTCAGTATCAACATCATGGGAGACACTTAAAGCTTAAATACGAGGACAGATCATATCTTATTTAAGTCACCAGAGAAAGCGTAAAAGGAAGAAATTGAAAGAATTGATGGATTGTGTAGCCTACATGGATAATGTGTATGCTTCCTCACCGACCCCAGATACATTTAAGGAACATCTTCTGCTGCACTCAGAAATTGACGTGCTGACAGTAGATCATGCCACTGAACTTCTCGTTAAGACTAGAAGTAACTTTTATGAGCAAGGCGATAAAGCTGGCAGACTACTGGCTCATCAGCTCCAACAAATTTCTTCCTCTCACCAGATATCACAAATTCAAACATCTACAGTGGTTACCATGGACCCCAAAGAAATAAATAAAGAATTCAAACACTTCTACTCTCAGTTATATACAGTACGTGTGAGAACTCCTCATTCATTCATAATATGGACAATTTTTTTGACTCATTGGAAATCCCCATAGTACGTCCTGATATGGTTGAGGAGCTAGAGAAACCACTGCCCCTCTTTGAAATTTCTGTGGCTATCTCTTCAATGCAATGTGGCAAATGCCCAGGTTCAGATGGTTATACTACTGAGTTCTATAAAAAGTTCCAACATAAACTGGCTCCACTCCAGTTGGATATGTTCAAGGAGTCTTTTATATTTGGCAACTTACCTCCAACACTTTACCAAGCCTCCATTTCTTTAATATTGAAGAAGAATAAAGATCCACTTTGATGCTCTTCTTACCATCTTTTAGCCTTCTGAATGTTGACTTTAAACTGCTATCTAAGACATTGGCCCTGCAGTTGGAAACCGTATTACCATCCATTATTTCTCTAGATCAAACAGGATTCATCAAAAATAGACACTCCTTTTTCAATTTAAGGATGTTGTTGAATATCATTTACAACCCCCCCCCCCCCCAAACGTTCATACCACAGGCTATTATTTCCATGAATGCAGAGAAGACCTTTGATCGTGTGGAATGGCAATACCTTTTCTACACCATGGAAAAGTTCAGATTTGGCAAAAATTTGATTTCCTGGGTTAAATTACTGTATACTTCCCCTCAAGCTTCAGTTAGGACTAATAACCACTATTCATCATATTTCTGTCTTTACCGCTCTACCCGACAAGGATGTCCTTTAAGTCCGCTTTTATTTGCCTTAGCTATTGAACCGTTTTCTATTGCACTTCATTTTGATTCCATTCTTACAGGCATCGTTTGGAATGAAACTGAGCACTGAGTATCATTGTATGCAGACGACCATCTCCTGTACATCTCAGATCTTTCAGTTTCTGTTCCCAGAGCACTTAGTATTTTAAATTCCTTTGGAGTTATTTCAGGCTATAAACTTAATTTAAATAAAATTGAATTATTTCCTTTAAAAGAGCAGCAAATGAGCACCCATTAAACACTCTACCCTTCAAAATTGTGAACCATAGTTTTACATATTTGGGTGTTGTGGTCACCAATAAATTTAGAATTTGTATAAAGCAAATTTTATCCCTCTTCTCACTTGTACACAGGATGATTTCAAATGATGGTCAGTGATGAATTTGTCCTTGGCTGGTCATGTTAATACAATTAAAATTAATACTTTGCCTAAATTTTTATATATATTTCAATGTATACCAACTTTTCTTACTTTAAATTTTTTTTCGAAGAATTGATGCCACTATTAAAGAATTTGTTTGGAATAAAAAGACCCTGGGGATTAGACAACAACACTTACAGCCTAAGGAGATGGGAGGCATGGGTTTACCAAATGTAAAGTTTTATTATTGGGCAGCTAATTTGAGAATTATTAAACTCTGGCTACAGTCCGATTCAGCTCAAACTTCTATTTGGCTTAAAATGGAATCTGCCTCATGTAGTCAGGTGTCTCTGCCAGTCTTAGCTCGCTCTTCCTCTAAAAGTCTTCCTTCTCAATACACTAAGAATATTATCGTCAAAACAACACTTAAAATCTGGAATCAATTTAAATGGAGTTTTCACCTTCAATCTAATTCACTGTCCGCCCCTATAACTGCTAATCATATGTTTCCCCCATCATTGGTAGATGATGCATTTAAGATCTGGTCTAACTTAGGTATTAACATATTTAAGGACCTATATATAAATGATTCATTCGCTTCTTTTAGTTAATTGTCCAATAATTTTGGACTTCCTAAAAATCATTTTTTTACACATCTGCAAATTCAAAGATTTGTGGCTAATACATTCCCAGAGTTTCCAGATTTAGCCAATATTACCTTCTTGGACACTTTCCTTGAGCCAGCAGATAAATTAAAAGGTATTATTTCACAAATTTATTTGCAGAGCCACTCTCTTGATCTGGTTTCCCTGGAGACTCTCAAAACCTCTTGGGAGGCTGAACTTGGTGAAGCTATTTCAGATGACTTTTGGAGAAACACCCTCCTTAACATACATAGATCATCTATTTGTGCAAATTCAATTTAAAATCTTGCATCGCCTTCACTTCACTAAGCTTAAATTGTCAAAAATTTACAAGGACACAGATTCACCCTGAAATAGTTGCCATCAGGACCCAGCAAACCATATGCATATGTTTTGGTCCTGCCCAGACCTGCAATTTTTTGGGGGAAAGGTTTTTAAGTTCCTGTCAAGTATTACTGGAAAACAGGTTCACCCCAATGCTTTGACGGCTTTGTTTGGGATCTCCTTAGTTACAACACTCTCATCAACAGAATTTGCTTTTTTTGCTTTTGTCACTTTATTGGCCAGACGTATAATACTTCTTAAATGGAAATCTCCTGAAGCTCCTTCACGTATTCATTGGGTTAGGGAAGTTCTTATGTGCCTTAGATTAGAGCGGATCTGTCATTTCCTACGAGGATCAAACAAAAAAAATTCATTAAATATGGGACTGTCTTCTTCCCCATGTAAAACAATTGGATTTGTCCAGTGTGTCAGAATCTAGATAAACTCTATCTGAACATGGCAGGCGTTTTTTGTTGTTGTTGTTGTTGTTGTTGTTGTTTTGGGGGGGGTCCTTTTATGTTTGTTTATGATATGCGTTTCCCACATTTGGCTTATTCAGCTTGGAAAGCAATTAAAACATTGTTTTATACTTCAGATTCTCAATAATGCTGTATTCTTTTGTCTCAGTCCAATGATTTGCGCTGTAGCCTACTGCTGAATACAATTTTTTCCTCTTTTTTATTACTTATGTTGTCCTGTTTAAAGTTGGAAAACTTAATAAAAAGATTTGTTTAAAAAAAAGACTGATGTTTCCACTGTTGTTTCACAGGTTGATTGGAACCCATGCATTGTTATTTGGAATGGATAAATGATGGAAACAACACAATGGCTTGGCTAGGCACACAAACAACATCATCCATGATACACTGTGAAAAGTAGGAGGATAGGGGCCAGCTATGAAAACGATGCCTGAGAATCAACAGAAAGACAGCCAAGGGGAGTCTCATCACTGGCTGACAGCTCACAGCTACTGATGAACATTTCAGTTTGTCACACTGCATGGGCTCATGTTGTAGTCAAGACCAGACCAAGACCACAGTGTAGAAAAACCAAGGCTAAAGAATCGAGACCAAGTCAACACCAAGACCAAACCAGGCAGAGACCAAAGCTACGTTACGATCTACAGTGTACTTCCAACTGGATTCCCTATTCTCTGCTCCGTTCTCAGGGAATACCAGTGAAGTTAAGATAAGATAAGATAAGATAAGCCTTTATTAGTCCCACAATGGGGAAATTCCAGGATTGCAACAGCACAGGGATAGCAACACTCAGAGCAACAATCAGAAGGCAAGAAAAAACAAAAGCAGGGAGTATACATATGTACATATAAACATAAATATATAGACACACGATGCGGAGCATTGCAGCTAGATGGAATAAATATATAGATATATAAACACACAGTGCGGAGCATTGTAGCTAGATGGAACAAATATGCAAACACATAAACACACAGTGCAGAGCACCGTAGCTAGATGGAATAAATATGTAAATATATAAACACACAGTGTGGAGTGTTGTCGCTAGATGGAATAAATATATAAATATACAAACACACACAGTGCGGAGCATTGCAGCTAGATGGAATGAAACAGCATAACCGTCTACTTAGTTATCCTACATGGTATGATTATGTACCCATACATATTGTCACCCTCCGTAGCTACCAGTATTTTCCTAGTTGTATACTGGAGGGGACCATTGTGTAAGTCTATGGCGTCTTTTGCATTCAATACTATTAGGTTGTCACGTCTTTTTGCTATCTCTGCGAGCAGCCCTGCTTAGGTTATACAGTCTGACAGCCGTTGGTAGGAAGGACCTGCGAAACCTCTCGGTTGTGCACCTAGGATGATGTAGTCTGCTGCTAAATGAACTCTTCAGTGTGTTCAGTATGTCCTGCATAGGGTGGGACTCGGACTCCAGCAGAGATGACAGTTTAGCCACCATCTTGCTCTCTCCTATCTCCTCCACTGGGTCAGGGCGCTGCCCCAGGACAGAGCTAGCTTTCTTGGTCAGTTTGTTCAGTCTCTTCCTATCGGCTGCTGTAATGCCACTGCCCCAGCAGACCACTCCAAAAGTGATGGCTGATGCCACCTCCGTGTCGTAGAATGTCTTCAGCAGCGCCCCTTGTACACCAAAAGACCTGAGTCTCCTCAGTAGGAACAGCCTGCGCTGTCCCTTCTTGTAGAGTGTGTCAGTATTGTGTGACCAGTCTAGTTTATTGTTCAGATGAACACCCAGGTACTTGTAGGATGTCACCATCTCAATGTCTGTTCCCTAACAGTTAAGTTAACTGCCCTTCACAAAATTTCTCCATTTGAAACACCCTGTAACCTCCTCCGTGCATTACCACGGTAACCACAGACACCTACTGATACCTACTGATACTTCGGTGGATAATTTATATTTCTTAAATAAAATATTAATACAAATATATTTTTATTACAGTCAGCTGATATAAACAATAACCAACATCAATTTAGCTTGTTAATATTAGCAACAATAGTTTGTTTTACTTGTATTTGAGGTGCAATGGCTTATGGGTAATTGTCTTGTCAACTTCTGGTGATGTACAGCTGTTCACTTCTTTCCTGCTCAGTTCTCATTTCCCTTTGAACTGAAGAACGTTCACGCTCTTCGGTTTGGAATCTCAGTTAATATGGCAGAATACTCTGTGCTGTCCACTTCGGAGTACACTATTGGGCGATCAGAATGCAGCCCAAGACCACTGTACGTATATGAAGGTCTTGGTCTTGACTCGGTTTTGACTCCTTGGTCTTGGGAGACACTGGTCTTGACTACAACACTAACAGTGGCTCTGATGAACCTGTGATAACTTTACCAACTGTACAGATGTTTTTCTTCCATTAGGCTATTTCAGTGAAGGAATGAATGGGGGGGGGGGCACAGCTTTTCCCTGGGGGACCATGGACTGTTAAATCTAACCATGAACGTCTGATATGATCACTTTACAGTGTGTGGGCTGTCCCATTCATCAGGTGCATGTTGAATCTGAATGAACACACATATCATTATGCTATCCATGCAGACCACAACCACCACATCTCCACCGCCCCCCACCAGTACTGACCTCTTCCAGCAGGTAGACGGTGTTCCTGCAGCTGATCATCTTGGAGGTGAAGGAGGAGGTGGTGGGGGAGCTCCAGTCCTCCTGAACCTCCTGCACGAACTCGGGTACCGACACACACTCAGGCATGGTGCTCCTCTAAACCGGGACAGGACTGGGGACAGTAAAACCGGGACAAAAGACCGAGGACACCCGGTGCAGAACAGATCCACAAATTATTTAAAAAAAAAATACAAATATTAAAATTATTATCTTTTTTTAATCCACAGTATATGGGAGTAATAGTCCCACTATGAAAGAGTCCACTCCGCCTGCGTCCCGTTAAGACAAACCGGAATTAACGGTGGTTCAGTGAGACCAAACTGCTGCATCAGCTTCTTTAACCAGAACAAAGGTGACCAACATCCAGCTGCAAATCTGCCCAAACACCGCAGAGAAATCACTAACACAAACGGTACCGGCTCACCGACTGTATAAATTACCGGCTGCTTCTCCGGTGGAGAGTCTTCATTCAGAAAAAGAATCCCTCACACCCGCCCCGGTGTGGTCTCCGTTTTAACCGGTGACAAAGAACGGTGGAGCCGAGCGGAAAACCGAGCCCACCGGGCCACCGGGACCGGCTTCAGGTGAGACAATAAAAACCGCCCTCTGTTCTCCGCTCCGCCCACAGATTCGTGTCTTTTCATCCCCGGTTGCGTTTTATTTAAACCCTCCGTTTTTTTTTTTCCTTTATTCAAACCGCATGGAGGCGCGTTCACGGTGTGCAGCGGCAGAGCCCCCTGCCGCGGCGGCGCGCACTGCTGACCGAACAGAGGTTCAACACCGGAAAACCGGAAAATCTGGATCTAATTTAATTAACCCTCATTACGGCAGAGGCAGCAGGGGCATTTCTAGATTTTTGGGGGACCTATGCATGATTGTGTTTGGGGTGCACTATTTTTTGAATATAAACCTTAAAAAGTATCTGTCCTTCCAACAAAAATAAAATATAAACTTGGGCAATTGTCTCAATAAGAAAAAAAATTAAACCATCACACAGAATTAAAAAAAAAAATCCATCTGAGCATTGCAAACTCAAGAAAAACTTGAAATTTACAAGAAAAAAATCATAAATTTATGAAAAAAATCTATAAGCTACAAAGTTGCCATGAAAAAAGCAGTGAATTTAAAAGGAAAAGGTGCAAATTTATAAGGAAAAAAGTTTAAAATTTACAAGAAAACTTGAAATTTACAAGGAAAATCATTGCAAATTTATCATGGATCGTGACCTTATCATGGTGGGGGGTTTGCGTGCCCCAGTGATCCCAGGAGCAATGTTGTCCAGGGCAATTTGCCTCTGGTAGGGTCACCCAAGACAGACTGGTCCTGGGTGAAGGGCCAGACTAAGAACAATCCAAGACTCTCATGATGAACGCTAGAACAAGGATTCAGTGTACCCCGCCCGATATGGGGTTACCGGGGCCCCACCCTGGAGCCAGACCTGGGGGGGGGGGGGCGGGGGGGTTCGATGGCTAGCGTCTGGTGGCTGGGTTTCCATCCATGGGACCCAGCCAGGCTCAGCCTGAAGGAGTTACATGGGTCAGCCTTCTAGTGGGCTCACCACCTGCAGGAGGGATCATGGGGGTCCGGTACTATGTGGATCGGGTGGCGGTCAAAGGCGGAGACCTTGGCAGTCTGATCCTAAGTTTCCTAAACTGGCTTTTGGGACGTGAAATGTCACCTCTCTGGTGGGGAAGGAGTCTGAGCTGATGCATGAGGTTGAGAGATACCGGCTAGATATAGTCGGCCTCACCTCAACACACAGCTCCGGTTCCGGAACCAGTCTCCTGGAGAGGGGCTGGAGCTTGGCCTACTCTGGAGTTGCCCCGGGCAAGACGCGCCGAGCAGGGGTGGGTATTCTTGTATCCCCCCACCTTGCTGCCTCTATATTGGAGTTTTCCCTGGTGGACGAAAGGATTGTTTCCCTGCACCTTCGGGTTGGGAAACGGGTCCTGACCATCATTTGTGCCTATGCACCAAATGATGGTTCAGAGTAATAATAATACATCAGATTTATATAGCGCTTTATCATAGACACTCAAAGATGCTTTTACAAATAGATACATTATTCATTCAGACAGACAATGGTAGTGGCAAGCCACTACTGTAGCTACAGCTGCCCTGGGGCAGGCTGAGGGAAATGTGGCTGCCAATCCACGCCAACGGCCTCTCTGGCCACCACAGAACATTTATACACATTCACACCCAGTGTTATGGACACTGGAGGCAAGGTGGGTAAAGTGTCTTGCCCAGGGACACAACGGCAGGATATCTGGGGAGAGCGGGATTCGAACCGCCAACCATCCAGTCATTAGATGACCTGCTCTACCTCCTGAGGCACTGCCATACCCACCCTTTTTGGGGTCTCTGACTGGGGTACGGGAGAGTGCTCCTCTTGGAGACTCCACTGTCCTACTGGGGGACTTCAATGCGCACGTGGGCAACAACAGTGAAACCTGGAGGTGGGTGATTGGGAGGAACGGCCTGCCCGATCTGAACCCGAGTGGTGTTCAGTTATTGGACTTCTGTGCTAACCACAGTTTGTCCATAACGAACACCATGTTCAAGCATAACGGTGTCTATATGTGCACCTGGCACCAGGACACCCTAGGTCGCAGGTTGATGATCAGTTTTGTTATCATGTCATCAGACCTGCGACCGTATGTCTTGGACACTCGGGTAAAGAGAGGTGCAGAGCTGTCAACTGATCACCACCTGGTGGAGAGTTGGATCTGATGGCAGAGGAGGATGCCATTCAGACCTGGTAGACCCAAATGTATAGTGAGGGTGTGCTGGGAACCTCTGGCTGAGGCCCCTGTCCGGGAGGTCTTCAACACTCACCTCCGGAAAAACTTCAACCACATTCCGAGGGAGTCTGGAGACATGAAGTCTGAATGGGCCATGTTCTCCACCTCCATTGTTGAAGCAGTGGCCCAGAGCTGCTGCCTCAAGGTCATCGGGGCATCTCGTGGTGGCAACCCCCTAACCAAGTGGTGGACACCAGTGGTGAAGGGGGCCATTAAGCTGAAGGAGTCCTATCAAGCTTGGTTGACTTGTGGGACTCCCAGAGCAGCTGAGGTGTACCGGCAGGCCAAGCGGAGTGCAGCTCGGGTGGTTGCTAAAGCAAAAACTCAGGCATGGGAGGAGTTCGGTGAGGCCATGGAACAAGGCTTTCGGTCGGCCTGGAAGAGATTCTGGCCGGCGGCTCAGGAGGGGGAAGCATCTCCCTGTCCATACCGTGTATGGTGCGGATGGGACACTGTTGACTTCGACTGGGGATATCGTTGGGCGGTGGAAGGAATACTTCGAGGATCTCCTCAATCCCACTGACACGCCTTCCACAGAGGAAACAGGGCTTGTGGACGAGTGGGACGACTCACCTATCACAGGGGCTGAGATCACCAAGGTGGTTAAAAATGTCTTTGGTGGCTGGGCCCTGGGGGTGGACGAGATTCGCCCTGAGTACCTCAAGGCCCTGGATGCTGTAGGGCTGTCATGGTTGACACGCCTCTGCAACATTGCGTGGAGGTCGGGGGCAGTGCCTTTGGCATGGCAAACCGGAGTGGTGGTTCCTTTCATCAAAAAAGGGGACCGGAGGGTGTGCTCCAACTTTAGAGGGATCACACTCCTCAGCCTCCCTGGGAAGGTCTATGCCAAGGTACTGGAGAGGACAGTCCGGCCGTTGGTCGAACCTCGGATTCAGGAGGAGTAATGCGGTTTTCGTCCTGGCCGTGGCACATTGGACCAGCTCTTTACCCTGTCGAGAATCCTCGGGGGTTCGTGGGAGTTTGCCCAACCAGTTTACATGTGTTTTATGGACTTGGAGAAGGCATTTGACAGCGTCCCTCATGTTTTTTTGTGGGGGGTGCTTCGGGAGTATGGGGTATCGGGCTTTTTGCTATGAGCTATTCGGTCTCTGTACGACTGTTGTGAGAGTTTGGTTCGTATTGCCAACACTCGGTCGGACTCATTCCCAGTGAGAGTTGGACTCCGCCAGGGTTGCCCTTTATCACCGATCCTGTTCCTAATTTTTATGGACAGGATTTCTAGGCGCAGTTGTGATGGGTTAAAAATGGGGATTAATGGGTTAATTAAAAGCGTATCATACATGGGTTAAGAAGCAGATTACAGGTTAAAAAGTCAGTTAAAAAGCTGATTGTAGACAATAAATATATACAGTTAAAAATGAGAGTTAAAAAGATTAATATTTCATTATTATTTTTGTACATGATTGTTACATTTAAAAACATTAATACAGTGCTAAAAAGGTTTGAATGCTGTGTACACTATTTACAGTTTGTTGAAAGTCCGATGATTCACAGATCGATTGCTTTTGCCCAGAGAGAGAACTGTGTTGTACGCTTGCGCAGAAGTTTCCTTGCTCTTTTGAATAAAGCAAAATTGAGTGAAGACGTAGACCGCGACTGCTCATTATTTTTTGTTCAAAAGTACCACGTACCTCTCCCAAACTGTGGAGCAGAGGGCACAACACAGCCAGGGAATGGAGGGTGTCATGCTTGGTGACCACAGGATCTCATCTCTTTGTTTGCAGATGATGTTGTCCTGCTAGTGTCATGTGTCTGAGCCAGTGCTCAGACTCTTTATGTATTTTTGAGTATTTTATGTCTGTTATTATTTTCTTGTCTGTTTTCTGTCTTTTTGGTTGATTACTCTCAGAGCCTCCTTCTCCTCTCCCAGACACACCCATCTTCACTCACAGTTTGTTCCTCAGTTCCCAGCTGTGACCGATTGTCTAATTAGGTCACCCTGCCTGCTCAGCTCACACCTGTTACTCGATTGCTGCCACTATTTAAGAAATGCTGTGTTGTCTCTCAGTGCGGCAGCATTACTTGGACTTCACTCCTTGGACTATTCCTCTCTCTTCCCCAGAGCATGCCAAGCTCTGGATTGCCAATCTTGTAAGTTGTTTTTGTTGCATTTTCATGGACTTCTTTTCATGGACTGCATTGTCTACTCCTCCACCAGAGCACAGTCTGCTCTGGTGAAATCTCACTGTAAGTAACCCTGCACTCACCAGTTTGTTTGTCGGGGTGCTTTGTAGTTTTCTGTCTTTTTCACCCGCTCACCAGTTGGTTTGGGAGCGCTCAATATTAATTCTTTATTTTCACTCGCCAGATAAGCCTGTTGGAGCACTGTGTATTTTTCCCTTATGTTAATCAATACACAGCACCATCCTGCATGTGGATCTTGTTCTCTATGCCCCGTTGGGGCACTAAACATGACAGAATGAACCTGCCAGAATAATATCACCCAGCTGTTGTGTTAGTGGACATTATTTGTCTGTTTTATGCTTTTTCTTTTTTTTACTCGCCCGTGATTGGAGTTCATCATGTCCCTGGAGAGGTTCACCATGGGCTTGAATGAGATGGAGCGGTGGACAGTAAGCGTGCTGGAGGGCATTTTGTTACAGGCTCAAGCCTCTTGTACCCCCGAGGCAGCCCAAGAGTGTGTGGAGGGTGCGGTGCAAGTGCTTGAGGCATGTCCCAGCCTGTGGGACCACCCAGAGCTCACTGATTTACTTCTCTCCATATTCCTCCCTTCACAATTGAGCAATGAACTGGGGGAGGCTACTCCAATGCCAGTGCCTGTGCCGGTAAAGAACAAACATTCACGCAAAAAGAAACCTCCAGTCTCTCCCCACTCTTCAGCGGTGGTTCCGCCTTCTTCTCCTGAGCCTTGGAAGGAGCGCCGGCAGGCCTTGATGGCTGAGACCCACTTCCGCCTGGAGGTGAAACCATGGCTTCTCCCAGACCTGGCTCATGAACTGGAGATGTTTTCACCGATGGAACCGGAGGGTGAGAGTTTCTCGGCTCCAGAGCCTTCTCGTCCCTATAGTGAGCCTACGCCTCCGCCTCCCGATTCGTCAGCTCCATCTCCAGTCCCAGCATGCGCACTGCAAGCTTCCCGGCGGCGCCGTCACCGGGGAAAGCCTTCTTCCTCCTCGGCAGCCATTTTTCTGACGTCGAGCCCAACAATTCCCGCAGCAGCCCCTCGCTCCTCCTCTTCCTCTTTGTCGACTGTCACCTCAGCCTCATCTCTCTCCATGGCTGCTACGATTCCCGTTCCGTCGGTGTGTTCTCCTGCTGCTGAGAGGTCCTCCAGGGTTCTCCGGCTATGCCCACCTCCGTGATTAAAGGGGCGGCTCCTCCACCATCTTCAGAGGGGGCAGGCTTACCTTGGACACGGAGAGGAATGATTGTCCACCTCCTGCTGCAGATAACACCACGCACTGGGATGACAGGCAAGTTTCATTTCATTCTTTGTCAATTTATAATGATATGTCTTGCCTAATTCCCGGTGATGAGGGTCAGGGTATGCATTCCCCTGAGCTCTCACTGCCTGCAGCAGCAAATAGTTTTTCACGTGCTCTCTCCGTGTCTCCTCCTGTTAACCCTGTGTGTCTGCTGGTCCCAGAACTGAGCCACCAGATGATGGAGGAGCTTGTGGCCCTGGAAGAACCTACTCTAGTGCCAGTGCGGAGCCGATCCCCAGCAGCCATGCTGGGCGAGCCACCAGCGTGGGCCTCTTCATCTGGGGAGACTGAGACTGCCAACACCATCATTCCTGCTGAGGAGGCCGCCACAGCAGAGTCACAACCGGACCTCCAGAAGACTGAGCCTGGAGCATTGTTGCCTGGATCGACGGAGTCCTGGACGGCGGTGGAGCTCGAGTTCTGGCAAGTGTCCTCTTCTGTCCCTCTTGTTTCTTTATTGGAGAGGTTTTGTCTGGCTCATGGGGAGGAGAGCCAACTGCAGCCATCAGGTGCATCTGAGCTCACTTCGCCAGGCTCCGCCGCTGCCGGTGAAACTGACCTTGTTTTTCTGCTTGTTTTCCCTGAGCCTTCTCCCAGAGTCGCCGGGGAAGATCCACTTGAGCCAGAAGTCTCCGTGGGTCCAGGCTCGCTGCCTGAAGCCATCATGGGTTCAGCTCCTCTCACTGAGGCCATCGCAGACACTCTGTCCCAGCCTGGAATCTCCGTGGGTGCTGCTTCCCCTCTGGCTGATGTCACTAAGGGTGCGACGTTGGTCCTGCCCAGAGTCACTGTGGATGCTGCAATGCTCCAGCCCGGAGCCACCACGGGCACTGCAATGCTCCAGCCCGGAGTCACCGCGGGTGCAGCTCTGCTTCAGCCCAAAGCCACCGCGGGTGCGGTGTTGCTCCTGCCCAGAGCCACCGAGGGTGCAGTGTTGCTCCTGCCCGGAGCCACCGAGGGTGCGGCATTGTTCCCGTCCAGAGCCACCGAAGGTGCGGCGTTGCTCCTGCCCGGAGCCACCAAGGGTGCGGCGTTGCTCCTGCCCGGAGCCGCCATGGGTGTTGCTGTGCTCCAGGCCGGACCATCCGAGGGTATCAGGGCCTCCTCTCCTCTACCAGGCACCATTGTGGTTCCTCCACCGCCGCCTAAGGCTGTAGTGGGTCCTCCCATGGGGAGGCTGCCTCCTGGGTCACCCCTGCAGTCCTGGTGGCTAAAGAACTCAGGCCGGCCACCCGATAGACTGAGCCATTGGGTTGGGTGGCCCTTGTTCTCTGGCAGGCCACCCAACTCATACCATCTTTCCATCCGGCTGGCCTGGGACTTCGGCTGGCCACCCAAACAGCTGGGTTTTATTTGGCCTAGGGGGGCCCAGGGACTCGGTGTAGCATTGGTGTGGGCCTGAGAGAGCTCCAGACCTTGGTTCCCTCCTAAACTGTTTCCCTACCTCCCACCAGGGTTGAATTTCAGATTTACCCCTTTCTCTGGTGAAAAGGGGGGTTCCTTTTTGGTGTTGCCTTGGGGTGTCTGGGACCACCCCTTGAGTGGGGGGGTCTGTATTGTGTCTGAGCCAGTGCTCAGACTCTTTATGTATTTTTGAGTATTTTATGTCTGTTATTATTTTCTTGTCTGTTTTCTGTCTTTTTGGTTGTTTACTCTCAGAGCCTCCTTCACCTCTCCCAGACACACCCACCTTCACTCACAGTTTGTTCCCCAGTTCCCAGCTGTGACTGATTGTCTAATTAGGTCACCCTGCCTGCTTAGCTCACACCTGTTACTCAATTGGTGCCACTATTTAAGACCTGCTGTGTTGTCTCTCAGTGCGGCGACATTACTTGAACTTCACTCCTTGGACTATTCCTCTCTCTTCCCAGAGCATGCCCTACTCTGGATTGCCAATCTTGTAAGTTGTTTTTGTTGCATTTTCATGGACTTCTTTTCATGGACTGCATTGCCTACTCCTCCACCAGAGCACGATCTGCTCTGGTGAAATCTCACTGTAAGTAACCCTGCACTCACCAGTTTGTTTGTTGGAGTGCTTTGTAGTTTTCTGTCTTTTTCATCAGCTCACCAGTTGGTTTGGGAGCCCTCAATGTTTATTCTTTTATTTTCGCTCTCCAGATAAGCCTGTTGGAGCATTTCATATTTTTCCCTTATGTTAATCAATACACAGCACCATCCTGCATGTGGGTTTTGTTCTCTCTGCCCCATAGGGGCACTAAACATGACAGTTGGCTTCATCCAGCAATGACCTACAGGTCTTACTGGGACGGTTTGCCACTGAGTGTGAAGCGGCTGGGATGAGAATCAGTACCCCCAAGTCAGAGTCCATTGTCCTCAGCCAGAAAAAGCTGGATTGTCCTCTCCGGATTGGGGACAAACTCCTGCCCCAAGTGGAGGAGTTTAAGTATCTTGGGGTCTTATCCACGAGTGAGGGGAGAATGGAACGAGAGATTGACAGATGGATCGGAGCAGCATCTGCAGTGATGCAGACATTGTGTCCGTCTGTTGTGGTGAAGAGGGAGCTAAGCTCTAAGGCAAAGCTGTTGATTTACCAGTCAATCTACATTCCTACCCTCACCTATGATCATGAGCTTTGGGTAATGACCGAAAGAAGGAGATCGCGGATACAAGTGGCTGAAATGAGCTTTCTTTGTAGGATTGCTGGACTCACCTTCAGAGATAGGGTGAGGAGCTCAGTCATCCGGGGGAGGCTCAGAGTAGAACCGCTGCTCCTCCACATTGAAAGGAGCCAGTTGAGGTGGTATGGACATCTGATCACGATGCCTCCTGGACGCATCCTACCTGAGGTGTTTCGGGCACATCCTTCTGGGAGGAGACCCTGGGGCAGACCCAGGACACGCTGGAGAGACTATGTCTCCCAGCTGGTCTGGGAACGCCTTGGTATCCTCTCTGAAGAGCTGGAGCAGGTGGCTAGGGAGAGAGAAGTCTTGACTTCTCTGCTTGAACTGCTGCCTCCGCAACCCGGACCTCCGGAAAAGTGGTAGAAGATGGATGGAAGGCCAAAAAAGTCACAAATTAATCAGAAATTTCTGAAAATTTATAAGAAAAAACATGAAAAGTTCATTTGGTTCAAAAAATTGTGAATCTGTAGCTTAGTGGCCCTGATGGCGATTTTATTAAGACCCATTCCTGATAAAGCATCTGATTTAAAAAAAAAAAAAAAAGTTGTATTTAAATTTAAAAAAAAGATCAATTCAAGTAAAAAAAAAAAAAAAAAAAAAGGAAAAGGAAATCACAAAATATTCCCTGGAAAAATCAGTGGATAGCAGTAAAATTACCAAATTATCTGAATTGTATTTGCTGGCAGGATGCCAAATAATGAGTTAATGAAGCTACAAACAAAATATTATAGGCCTAAATTATATTTTGCTAAGAATACTGATTTATTTATTCATTTATTTATTCATGGACCAATTTTCTGGATTTGAAATTAATCCTAATTTTTCAAAAAAATATATTATTGTTATGAATCTGGTTTAAAAAATTTCCACCATTTTTAATGTTGTGCAGAGCTAAATGCAGCAAAAATGTTGCTGTTAAATTCAACATGTGCTTCTTTACAATCGGTGGCCCATAAACTACATGAAACACTGAATAATAACAACAAATATGGCAGCAGAAGCCATAAGAGTGAAGGAAAAAAAATGGAGGAAATGAGAAACAAAGAGATGAGGAACAGGAAAGGAGACAAGGACAGAGAAAATTACTGAAGTGGATTTTGTTTGATTTTTTTTTCATAATATTTCCAGTGTTACACAGTTAATCTGATCATATTTTTCTAAATCAACAAGGCTTTCTGGAAGGACAATGCTGCCCAAAGCAGAGATCCGCTGCCAGCGATGCTCTCTGACAACAGGAGTAAATGTTGGCTCAAACTAAACTGCACGCAAAAGTGCTGACATGATTCCCTCTGCAGTGTGAGAACCAAAGAGCTAAAGTTTGTGTTAACATTTCTGTTAACATGATCCAGCATCATCAGCCTTAATGGGAACAATCAGTGAGAAATGCCATGTTATCAGTGTAGTGTTTCAGCTTCCAGCAGTTCTTCAAACTACATGCAAATGGACAAGTGAACAATACAACTGACGAGTTGTACACAGAAGAAAAAAAATAAGGGTTGGAAAACAGGTGGGTGAGGGTGTAAAACTACTGTCCCCTGCAAACTATTTATGACTTCCTGTTGCTCAGCAGTTACATGGCCTGGTCAGAGCTGGATAGAGTATTCGGAAGATGTACTCAAGTAAAATTAGCATTATCATATCAGTTATTTAATATATGGAAGAGTGGCTACCAAAAAAAATAATCAGGCAAAAGTAATAAACTAACTACTAAAAATATACTTGTGTAGCTTTCACCGATTTGTGACATTTTCCATAAATTACTGACCCATTTCTTGTAAATTTGTAACGTTTTCTAATAAATTAGGGACTTTTTTCTCATAAAGTTGTGGGGGTTTTGCCCCACAAATTGTGTCTTTTTCTAATAATTTTACTACTTAATTATTACTTGTTATTAACTCCTGAGCTACAGTATGTTACAAAATTATTACAAAAAAGGACAAAAGAAACATGTTACTACATACCAGCAGAAGACCATAGTGAAAAAAAACATCAAATCCAGTGAGTTCTTTACAAGTTTTTTTTAATTTTTTCTGTCATGATTTATATTTGTTATTAATTTATGTTCTCAGAAATACAAAATAACATTCTGTGTGTGATTTCACAAAAATACAGAAATATATAAACCTTAAAAACAAAGTCAATAATTAACAAACTTATTACAACAGATAAAATATATTTAGAAAAAGTTCTAATTTACCAAATGTGATTTGTGCTTTATAGTCACACCAGATTCAATCTAGCTTTATTTTAATTATTTGTGGCTAAAATCTGAAGTAACAAGTGTTCAGTGATCTCTTCTGATGATGATTAATCTCTAATTAAACTAAGATTATTTCTCCCAGTGTTGATATCAGCAAGGATTTTGGGAAATGTAGTATACTTCAGATCAAACTATTAAATCCATGTATTTACAGGGAAATATTAAAGAGGAGTAAATATGACAGCAGGTCAGGATCAGAAACATAAAACTGATCTTCATCCTTTCACAATGAGAGCAGAGATCTGCTGTGGAATGGTGTAGAGGATGAGGACAAGGAAGAGCGTCAGGATGGCGATGATGACCAGAGCAATGATGTACTTCTTGTAATTTCTCCAGATGAGGAAGATGAAGGTCTTCACTGGGTTGACAAACCAGTTGAAGCTGGTGGTGGGACGACTGGAGTGATGAAAGGAAGACAGTTAACATCTGTTCACACCTGGACCGAAGGCTGAAATCACGCCACATTTAAAGGTACTGTGTGGGACATTTGAAAACTCAGGCTTTAGCGAGCAGTCAACATTTATTTCTGAGAAGGACAGCAGGTTCCACCAAAGTAAATCACGCTGCAACTCTGAATCTGTTAAAAGGTCTCATGTTTCACCTCTGTTTAAATCCTCACACTGGCATCCCATCAAATTTAGAAATTCAGAGTAATGTTCTACTTATTGTGTCTAGAGCTCTGCATGGTCAGGGACCTTCTTACATTGAAGAACTTCTGAAGCCTTACAACAGCAGCAGGACTCCAAAGTTCACTGAACTAGACTCAAAACTAACAGAGGCCATCTGTCCTAAACTGTGGAACTGTCCCCAGTTAAAACTGAGGCTTGTTGAATCTGTCCACATTTTTAAAAAGTAGTTGATGTCATGAATCTGGGTTTGGTTGTTCCAAACCCAGTTCTGACTTATTGTTATTTCTTGCCCTATTTCCCGTCAGGCGTGTCAGGGAGCTGTTTGGGTCCTTCGCTCCCTGACAGCTCGGGCACACCCCCTCCTCCTGTCAAATGCCATCAGCTGTGCTTCATTACGGTTGTTCACACACACACACACACACACACACACACACACGCACACGCACACAATCCATTCATTCCCATTCACATGCTCATACATGCTCTCTCACACACCAGGTTCAATTATGTTCAGCCCACGCTTCCTCACACCGGCAATCTCTTTCCTCGTTAGCATCAGGATTATTTATTCACTGCGTTTGTGGAAAGAGATTGTCAGAGCATTCACCCTCATTCATGGCAGTGTGTTCCTCCATGAATGTTGTACAACTCCCTGATTCAGCCTGACATTTACAGACGTCTTATTCCTGGATGTTAGCAGCTGACTCTGCCTCACTTCTTCTTCCACCAGACTGCACGGATAGCCCCGGATCGCTTCAGTTCAGTAAGCTATATTTGCCTTTCTCCCTGTGTCAACGGTAGCTCTGTGGCACTAGGCATTCCCGTCGCCGGGCTGTTGAGCATCCGAGTGGCGCCCTGCATGGCTGGTGGCTTAACTCATCATTGCATCTTCCTGTATTTGTGTGGTCTAAGCTGGACTTGTTATTTTCGTGGTTTAAGTTAATAAATGGCACTTTCTACTCTCGCAATTGGGTTTTCCATTCCTTCCTTCGTGCGCCGCATTATGGCGCACGAGGAATCATGACAGTTGAAGACTCATCTGAAGAAGACTGTTGCAATTTTTTTGTTTTCTTATTTGTGAAACACCTTGTGACACATGTACTTGAAAGGTTCTACACTATGTAAATAAACATTACTTAATTACTTCAATCCAAGTGGTGTGTGTGTGTGTGTGTGTGTGTGTGTGTGTGTGTGTGTGTGTGTGTGTGTCATACTTTGGCTTGTCCAAAGGCTCCGGCTCCTTGCGTCCCCATCCCACAGGGTTGGCCTCCGCCTGCTCCAGTGACACCAGCTGAAGCTCAGCCTCCACTTTCCCCTACACAGACACACACAGTTTTAGTTCAGTCTAAGAATATGTTTCTATCAGTAATGGTATTTTTCCACCTTAGAGGTTCTTTTTGTAGTTCTGGAAAATCCTTGTTTGTAATGACACCTGTGACCAATCAGGCTGTGTTCACATTACTCACCTGAGATGACTCAAATGGGCATGGATCTAACTTTAAGGGATGTCTAAATGCACAAATATGATTTATGTTTCCTCAGACCAGTTCTGTCACTTTTTTACTACAAGTAGTCCTCTTTCCCACATCTGACTATATCTCACCCTATCACTTGCATCCACTTGAGAATCTTACCACCTTCAACTCTGCCACTTCCAGCTCTACCTCCTGTCTTTTTGTCAGTGCCACCATCTCCAAACCATACATCACAGCAGGTTTCACTATTGTGTTATAAATCTTCCCTTTCACTCTTGCTGCTATCCTTCTGTCACAAATCACCCCTGACACTTGTCTCCACTCACTCCACCCTGCCTGCACTCTCTTCTCCACCTCTCTTGTGCATTTTCCATTGCTTCGGATGGTTGGCTCCACGTATTTAAACTCATCTACCTTCACTAAGTCTACTTCTTGCATTCCTAAGGTTACAGCTGTTTCCAGCTGTTAGCTGTACACTCTCAGCAGTATAAGACATTTTGTTTCTGAGTGTACCATTAACAGGAAGGTGTGGCCCATGTTGTCGGTGTACTCGATGTCTTCCTTTTTCAGTTGGCTCCACTTGTTCTTGTTCTTTTTCCTCTTCTTCTTCTTCTTACTGCGTCTCTTCTTCTTGGCTTCCTGCTTCTCCTTCTCCTCCCTCTCAAAGTCCTCTGCCGTCTTCTGCCGGGTCATTGGCCACCAGCCCTTCATCTTCTTGGCACGGAAGATAGAGAATCGAGGGCTGGCACGCTCCTTCGCCATGTCGATCGTACACTTAGAGGACGCCTTTGCTGGCCGCACCATGTCACTGAGGCGAAGCTCTATGGAGCCTGGAAGAAGGAGGTGTGCTTGATTTAAGGGTGAATATTTCACTGTTTTATCGTATTCAACTTACGTGATAAATTCATAAGAACAAAACTGCTCTAATATTGTACATTCTATTTAAAATCTGTAATTTAAAACTAAACTTTCTTAACTGGATGTATGTCTTACCCAGAAAGTCATTGGCTGCGATGCGGTCGTAGTCCCAAACCTGCAGCGTTAAAACAGCCGGCTGTCGATACTCAGACTCCTCAAGGGAGAAGATGGACTCCTTCTTCTTATACACTACCTCTTTCTATAGGCAGAGGAGAAAATAGCTATTTCTACAACCCAGATTTACAGTGTGACTTTTGCAGACATTACAGTTATGAGATAACTAGATACATAAGGTAAATAACAATGTGAATAACATACAGTGAGTCACCTGACAGCTAAATTCTACAAAAAGTGTATATGCTAGTTAAAGAAAGGATTCCACATTACTTTTAGCATAGGTACAGAATGGAGAAAATGGCTCTGATTGGGCCCATGCCACCTGCAACAGCTCTGTTCTTAATAGGAACACTGAAGGGCTGTGCACACAACGTTTTTACCCCAAACTGTGGAAGTTCGTCTACAGTTTAGCTGTCTCTGCATACTACGCCGGGTATTTGGAGGTGTGAAAATGTAGAGATCTGAAACCAGTCTCCAGAGAGGAGAGGTTTTCTCAGCACTCTTTATTCACATTTGTGCACAGAAATAAAGAACAACGGGATGTTAGAGGCCCAATTTACAACAGATTTCAGCCAATCCATACACCAAGGAACATTTATTTCTTACAGAAAAATACAAATACAGAGCTTTTATTTCTGTATTTCTCACAGAAATACAAGCTCCATGATTAAACCTGATGTGTTTATAGTTAGGATTAGATTTAAAAAAAATCATCAAAATAATAACCAAGGAGGCTGCCTACCTTTGCTAAATGATGAAAAAAATCACTGTGGAGCAGCCGCTGTTTCAAATGCAGCTTTGTGCTACTGTGCAAATGATGTGATGTCGGTTGCAACAACATGTCACTTTTTTTTTCTTTACTTGTAATGCTTTTGTAAAATTTATGACTGAAAACTCTTTATCAAATATCGAAACCAGGTGTCAGTAAGGCCCTGCGATGGACTGGCGATCTGTCCAGGGTGTACCCTGCCTCTCGCCCAAAGATGCTGGGATAGGCTCCAGCCCCACCGCAACCCGAAAAGAATTAAGCAGTAGAAGGTGGTTGGATGGTGTCAATAAGTCAGATTTTTTTATTGCCTGCAATTATACAGGTTATTTATTTTTTTAATATAGTAACTACGGGTGTGATACGTCTAATGCCCTCCGCTATACATCGGGTATTAGACTATCACACCCACAGTTACTATATTCATTGATACTGTACTCCCTCTCAAATGTATGCCCAAGTGTGATATTAAAGTTAGTGTTGAACAAATTTTCATCTTTCTAGTGTTAGTTACCTTGACTTCTTAGATTTCAAAAATATATTTTTTTCTACATTTCATAGGACAAATAAATTTTTTACCCTAAAGGAGACCAATGAAAGTCAAATAATGATCAGCTGGTGGGCAGTGTGACGGCGCAGTGGTTAACACTGTGGCAGCACAGCAACTCATCCTTGGCCATGGGATCCCGGGTTCGATCCCACCC
This sequence comes from Pholidichthys leucotaenia, assembly GCA_020510985.1. Taxonomy (NCBI): domain Eukaryota; kingdom Metazoa; phylum Chordata; class Actinopteri; order Cichliformes; family Pholidichthyidae; genus Pholidichthys; species Pholidichthys leucotaenia. The sequence continues at coordinate 37,613,545 of CM035837.1, read as the reverse complement.
TCTGACCAATGGTGATCTGTATGGAGTTTGAATGCTCTCCCCGTGTCTGCGTGGGTTTACTTTGGGATTTCTCCGGTTTCCTCCCACAGGCCAAAAACATGCAGGTTAGGTTAACTGGAGACTCTAAAGTGGCCCTAGATCTGAATGTGTGTGTGAATGGTGAAGGGATGGCACCGTACCATGGCTGCTTCATCCGTCCAGGTGGATGCCCTGAATTTCCTCTCTGGGGATCAATAAAATACACAAAATAAAAAAAAAATATAATTAATTAAATATTCCCATGTACCTCAGTAGGAAGGTAGTCAAAGCGGAAAACGAATCTCCAGTTGAAGTTTCCTTCTCCGGTCAGAGAGTTGAAGTGGACATCCGTCTCCTGTTTGTCTCCTTCTAGTCCTTTAATCCAGCTGCATGGGGAATACAACAGAACACCAAGCTTGTGATGTCATTGAACGTGTTCAAATTTAGGATGGCTGAACTCTGACTTGACTCAGACAAACCCTTTGACGTAGATATCAGAGGAAGGTTCTCCTGTGAACGGGTTGATGTCATCCAGAAAGACGTCATCCATGTTCCAGATGATCACACGTAGCTCATACTGTTCAGGTTGACGGGGCTTGATGTCGACGGGAGGTGGAGGGGGGATATCAGTGGGAAAAATGTCCACCCACATATGGAGGTAACCCTGTAATGTGCACATATAGACACTATTATAACATATAGACATTTATACAGCAATTAGTTCCAACTCAGCAATGTGACTGGACAGCAGGGATTCCAGGAGTGACTATATTTCCAAATAATCGCACAAAGACATGGTACCTTAATTTCCACAGTGAGATGCTGTTTGAAAAGAGACAGGCTTCACAATCCAGAACTTGTTTTTGTGTTTTGAGTTCATGCCAGAGTTAAGCTACGGTCACAAAGATTCTTACGAATGATGGGTTTGTAAGAATCTCCCACTTCCTATGAATTCTGGAGTTCACAGACATTCGTGGAGGGGGGGGGGGCATAGTTTCTTACAGACTTTTTACAGCTGCTGTTCAATTCGCAAGAACAACTTCAGGCATTCTTGAGAAATGAGGTGCTTTTCTGTCTTGCAATGACCCTAGAATTCTTACGTTCTTTGGAAGGGTGCCTTGGGATTTTCCTATGGCATATTTACTGCCATCTTACGAAAATTTTTGTGCAACTCATGGCACTCTCAAGTCATTGATAGGAAGATCTTACGGCTTTTGGCACATATTATCAGCACAAATATCATATGAATGACGTATTTCCACCTTATGAGCGCCTCACTACCGCCTTACGCACACAGTTTCCTACGATTGCTGTAAGGGACCCTCAAGAACAACTTAAGGTTCAATTCAATTCAATTCAATTCAACTTTATTTATATAGCGCCATTTCACAACAACAGTCATCTCATAGCACTATCAACTGTAGGGGGGAACCCCCACAGTTGCAGAAAGACCCCAGCAATCAGGCGATCCCCTGTGAGCAAGCACTTGGCGACGGTGGAGAGGAAAAACTCCCTTTTAACAGGAAGAAACCTCCAGCAGAACCAGGCTCAGGGAGGGGCAGTCATCTGCTGCGACTGGCTGGGGGGTGAGGGGATAGAGAAGAAGAAAAGAACAGACATGTAGAGAGCAAACAGCACGATGGGGACTCAATCTATGGGAGAGAACAAACAGATGTTAATGACCAGCAAAAAAAAAAAAAAATTCATAGAGAGTGAGGAAAGGAGTGAGGCCCAGTGCATTACTGGAGGTCCCCCGGCTGACTAAACTTATTAGCAGCATAACTAAGGGAGGGTTCAGAAACACATGATCCCTCCCTAATTGTAGGCTATATCAAAAAGGTAGGTTTTAGCCCTGTTCTTAAAAACAGAGATCGAGTCTGACTCCCGAATCCAGATTGGCAGCTGATTCCACAGGAGAGGAGCTTGATAACTGAAGGCTCTGCCTCCCATTGTACTTTTGGAGATTCTGTCTTTGGAGGTGTTCTTGAGGCATACTTATGGCCAACATATTGCATAGTTCTTACGTTGTTCTTATGGCATTTGTACGGCTGCCCTACAATGAGGAGTTTTTGTGGGGCGTTCATAGAAATCTTGGACAAGACCATCGATCTGGCCACAAATTTATGAATGGTCTACGAACATTAAGAAGGCCGTAGGAAATGGTCCAAAAATCAGTCGTACGGTGTTTGTAGTCATTCGTAGGGGTATTTGTGACCATAGCTTTAGCTCTGTTAGCTACACTAGCTCGTTTTTAAATTAATAACTCCAAAGATTAGACTAAAACCTCACAGCATACAGTTTCTTCTGAGCCCCATGTTGTGTATGTAAACTGGCTGTATTACTAAGATGGTGGCCGGGTTGGTCATGGGCTAGACCAGGGTGGCTTACTGCCGGTTTCCGGTGGTGATGCCGCCCGGGGTATAAAGAAAGTGGGCAGAAGAGGCTCTGCCTCTGTCATCGTGGGAGCCACCTGGCAAGCAGGCGAGTGCCGTAAGCCTTTTTATGTAAACGACTCTGAATGTAATAAAGCTCCGTAAACTATAACAGTTCTGTGTTTACTTTGACCCAATTATGGACACAACATTTGGCGACGAGGTAAAAGCGGGAATGGAAAAGTTTGCTGCTGAGTTTCAGCCATTTTTGGAGGCCCCGGGCAGGCCGCCCGTGCCGTGGCCTCGTTGGTTCAATGCTTTTACCAACTACCTCGTGGTCTTGAACCTCAGCGAGTGTGAGAGGCTTTGCGCGAGGGCTGTGTTAGTCCATAATTTGAGTACTGAGGGGCAGAGAGTACTAGAGAGCCTGTGGGGGGGGGGGGAGCTGATAGCTTCAATGGGGTGGTGGAGTTGATGGAGTGCCATTTTCGTGCACCAGAGAGCGTGATGGTCCGGCGCATCCAGTTTCAACAGCGCCGCCAGCGGTTGGGAGAGCCAGTGAGGGTGTGTGATTTCGGACGCCTGGAAGAGGAGATGATTCGGGACCAACTAGAGGAGCATGTTCGCTGTACAGCAGTCCAGTCCAGATTGTTGAAGTATCCAGGAGAGTTGACATTGGCCACGGCTATCGAGCTTGCCCAACGGTTCGAGGCAGCAGAGACCATTATGAGAGGCCTTCCTGAAGGGGCTTTTCTGGGTGAGGATGAGTCTTGTGCTAAGGCACTGTTTTGGGACCCTGGTGATGGTGATGCCGGAGAGGAATCGTATGTGTCTGTGGTTAAAATAAGGTCCGCCCCGGGTATGCCATGTTGTTACTTTTGTGGGTCCCCTATTCACCGCTATAAGGCCAGTGTGTGCCCAGGGAAAGGAAAGCATTGTGGCAAGTGTGGTTTGTGGGACCATTTTTCCAGGGCGTGCGCTAACTTCGAATGCAGGAGCTGTAGGAAGGAACTGGGTGCCGCGCAGAAGACTCCGACTATAGTACACACGGTCTTCCCGGAGACAACGGGGAGGATTGGGTGCGATGTCATGCTTGACAGCGTCGTGGTTCCACTGTTGGTGGACACTGGAGCTGTTATCTCAGTGTTGAACCTGGAGACCATGAACAGTTTGTTTCCCCACCGGCAGACTAAACAACAAGGAAGAGATTATCATGGCTATGGATGGAACAGACTGGCAGCTTTGGGGTTTGTGGAAGTTGAAGCCCGTTATAAGTCTGTTGTGGTGCCCCAAGCCTGCATTCATGTCACCGCTGCGGGGGTTAACATCATGGGGTGTAAGCTATTTTATAGCCTGGGTTTTTTGATCACCAACGTGTCAGGTGAGGAGTGGTTGGGCTGCGGACTGTGGAGCTGACCGACTCTGCTGGTGGATGGCGTGGAGGTGAGGGAATCGGACTGGCTGGACATGTGTAATGAGGGAGAGCGCGTTCGGCGTTGCGCGATGCTGCCGCGGGTTGGACTCGATGCCGATCTGTCTGATACTCTAGATGAGGGTGCAGGACGGCACGACGGCGCCCCGGAGGTGGCCTGTAAGTACGAGGCGCCCACGCTGGATCCAGAAGGGGTGGGACCAGAGAGCGGGTTGATAGGTACATCACTCGAGAAGACAGTCTACCATGGATGGCACAGACCGGGCCTACAAGTCAACCTGACCGTTGGTGGAGACCAGTCAGACCCAAAATCACCGGAGGAAGAAGACACAAGCTTCCCTGTGGGTTGGAGACATGGTGCTTCCCAGGGTTGAGGCCCGGATGAGAGGAGATCACGGTTCGTGCGAGTGGCACGATGAGAGGAGACTGTTCCGGGTGGAGGCTGCTCGGAGTGACGGGTATCTGCGCTTGTCTGACCAGACCTGGAGGCATCCGAACGAGTTATGCCGAGTGGAGGGGAAGAAGTGGCGCAATGGGAGCCCTGAGGTCAAGAGACGGAAGTGGCTGGAGAAGGACCTGTCTAAGAACTGAGAGTGCTGTTATGTCTTTATTTTCCGTTTATGTGTGCTTTTGCTCTGGTCCTGATATGTTTGTTTTACTGCTGGTTTGATACCCTGATTTAATTTATTAAAAAAAAGGGAGAAAAGTAAGAAGTGGGGTGTTTTATGGCACCTGGGAGTAAATTTTTTGTTTTAAGGGACCTGAATTGTAAATGTGGGATTTTATTGGCTCAATGACAGTAGTTAAATGGATATGTTGAAATTGGATCTTACTAGTGTGTTAGTGTTATGCCCGAGTTTCGGGTGGTGAGGTGTGTTTACTCCGTTGAAGATGTTTATTCGTGCAGATTTACATACCCAACGTTTAACATGTAGTATGATGTACCCATTGTGGGGGTGAGTGTTGGGGGGGGGGGGCGCCAGTAGTCGTTGTGTATTTTATAGTTTTGTATGTCTTTTATGTGGAGCTGTTCTGGGATTATTTTAGAAACACGGCTTTGTTTTGAATGTTTGGCGGCAGAATAATCCGCCCAGCCATGTGGGGGTGCTGGTAGTCTACCTGGCCCCCCCAGCCTTAGTTGTGTGCATGGATAGCAAGTTTTGTTTCTGTAATTGTTTTATTTTAGAGTGTGAGTCGGGAAGCAAATTGGGGGGGGGGGGGCTTATCTGTGTGCTTGGCATTTTTGAAGGGGGGCGGTGTTGTGTATGTAAACTAGCTGTATTACTAAGATGGCAGCCGGGTTGGTCATGGGCTAGACCGGGGTGGCTTACTGCCGGTTTCCAGTGGTGATGCCGCTCGGGGTATAAAGGAAGTGGGCGGAAGAGGCTCTGCCTCTTTCGTCGCAGGAACCACCTGGCAAGCAGGCGAGTGCCATAAGCCTTTTTATGTAAACAACTCTGAATGTAATAAAGCTCCGTAAACTATAACAGCTGTGTGTTTACTTTGACCCAATTATGGACACAACACCCCATAACATAATGCTTCCAGCAGACTCTTTGCTTCATCTGAAGATGGCTATAAAAAGGTGGCAAAGACAATGTAAACAAAAGTAGAAATACCCGTTGCTAGCTTTTAGCTCACTTTTGTAACTGCTTACCCCAGGGTTTGGCCGGTACCAAAAATCTGTGTCAGGGTTACCTGTGGCAGTCCAGGACTGCTCTGGTTCATCAGAGAACGAATCTCCACATGCTCCGGGATCAGCTCCATGGCTCCGGGGAGAAACTCCTTCATCTCCCCCCAACGATGCAGCACGCTCAGGGCTGCATGCTCCTCCATCTCATCCTCTTCCTCTAGAGTCTGCTGGGTCTTCTTCAGCAGTTCTGACGTGTGAGAGGAGTAGGAGTTATACCATGGTTTCAGTATTAAAATAGGTAAATAAAACTCAACTACAAAAACTCAGTAATTCATGAATTTAAAATAATAATCAGACTGCTATATTTTGCATTCAGCCATTACTGTTTTTTTCCAAATAAGAAATTTGTGAAAAGGAAAAAAAAACAAAAAACAACCAGCAGTGTGAATTAATTAAAATTTTCAGCCAAACTTTATACTTCCTGAATGTATATTTTGAGATCAGTTTCCAAAATAAGTAGCTATAAAATAATTGCATAACCATACATTTCCAATATCTGTGGTTTGTAGTATTTTGATTTTCAAATTCTGTAAGCATTAAAAAAATGTGAAAAAATGTTGATTTCATATTGTCAAGGGGTGTCAGAGATATAAGACAGACTAGTACACTAAAGTTTTCTTTTAGGACAGGATAGGATCTTAAATTTGTACAAGTGAAAGCCAAGGAAATATAAAAATTAAAGAATAAGGGATGAACTGTATGTTATTGGTATATAATGATAGAGATGGTCAAAAATAACATAGTATTGGGGAAAATTCTTCCATCTAGTGGTGATAATTTTAAGAATGTCTACATAGTGGACATTTAATCACAGATCACAGGTTAGGAAGAAGTTGTGGAATTACTAATGGAACCAGTACTCATGGTCAGAGAACTAAGGAGCGCTCACTTCCACCTCTTCCATTACATGACACCTCTGTCTGCCTTACCTTCAGGTATGGCATCTGGAGGTATTTTGAAGATCTTGTTGAGGACTTTGACCTCAGACGCTCTGTACTCTGGGGACAGGATACCGTTCTTCCTGCAGAGCTCAGCCAAGATAGTGGATGGCTTCTTTGAGTCACGCCACATGTTGTAACCATCACTAAAGGGAGAGGAAGGCTGTTGATGTCTAAAAATTCCCACACATCTGATCTACAAAAACATGCCCTAATAATGTTTCTCATGTGTCTGGTTCTAACATATCAGAGTGATGACATTAACCAGCTGTTGTTTCCTTCTGTGATAAACAGCCGGTTTGTCCTGCAGTGATAACAAGCTGAATTTAGTTCACAGAAAATACAGAATTTAGCCAACACATTCTTACAGGTGCTGCATGGCTATTATTAATATTATTGCTAGTGTGTTACTCTCTAGCTGCTAAGGTGTCATAGATCTGCTGGAGTACTAACATGTCGTAGTACAGAGCCAGACCGCAGGAGGCTCTGTGGCGGCTGTAGAACCGGTTCTCCAAGTCAATCCGTGTCTCGCCAATAATGTCATCGACCCCGACAAAATCATGGTCTTTTACTGTGATGATCAGCTCTGTCTCCAGCGGGAAAGACACGGTGAGTTCAAACACCCTGAAAGACAAAGTCATATCATCAGATGTACAAGTCAAACAGTGAGGGACACAGGTTGATGCTGGGTACTGACTCTCCAAACGTTGGGTTCAGCTGCTTGGGGATGTAACGGTCTTTGGTGTCCAAACTCTGCTCCCCCACTTGGATCACAAGGTATGGGTCTGCCTTACCGTTGGGGTCAGCGGGAGCCAGGCTGGTGGCCTGCAGGACCCAAACATGGAGAGTGAAATTAAAATACTGATATTAAAAAAAGGTTCAAGAACAACTGATTTCTGTTTAGTCTGAGGTTGAACATGAGGTGCCAAGCCTACAGGTAACTTCCTAATGCTTATTTATTCTATTTCAGTCTGTTTTACTTTATTTTTACAACAGTGGTGTTAAAGGCACTGGAAAATAAGAAATTTAAGGATTAATTAGACAGCTATTCACAGATTTGAAGTTCCGGGATTAATACATTTCAAGATCAAAGAAAAACAAAACTAAACCTCCAATATTTGTCTCACTGGCAGCTCAAAGTCCTCGCTCTACATTATCTTAATTACAGTGGCGTGAAAAAGTGTTTGCCCCCTTCCTGATTTCTCTTTTTTTTTGTGTTTGTCACACTTAAATGTTTCAGATCATCAAACAAATCTAAATATTAGACAAAGATAACACAAGTAAACACAAAATGCAGTTTTAAAATGAAGGTGTTTATTATTAAGGGTAAAAAAAAAATCCAAACCTCCATTGGTCCGGTGTGAAAAAGTGATTGCCCCCCGTTAAAACATAAATTAACTGTGCTTTATCACATCTTTGGAAAGCTGAGTTCAATTTCTCTAGCTACACCCAGACCTGATTACTGCCACACCTGTTCTCAATCAAGAAATCACTTAAATAGGACCTGCCTGACAAAGTTCCCCTGTAAGCTGGTTGCCAACCGCCAATCAAATCTAAAAGAAGAAGAAGAAGAAGAAGAAGTGAAGTAGACAAAAAGATCCTCAAAAGCTAGACATCATGCTGCAATCCAAAGAAATTCAAGAACAAATGAGAAACAAAGTAATTGAGATATATCAGTCTGGAAAAGGTTATAAAGCTATTTCTAAAGCTTTGGGACTCCAGCGAATCACAGTGAGAGCCATTACCCACAAATGGCCAAAACATGGAACAATGGTGAACCTTCCAAGGAGTGGCTGACTGACCAAAATTACCCCAAGAGTGTAGCGACAACTCATCCAAGTGGTCACAAAAGACCCTACAACAACATCCAAAGAACTGCAGGCCTCACTTGCCTCAGTTAAGGTCAGTGTTCATCACTCCACATAAGAAGGAGACTGGACAAAAATGGCCTGCATGGCCGAGTTCCAAGATGAAAACCACTGCTGAGCAAAAAGAATATAAAGGCTCGTCTCAGTTTTGCCAGAAAACATCTTGATGATCCCCAAGATTTTGGGGAAAATACTCTGTGGACTGATGAGACAAAAGTTGAACTTTTTGGAAGGTGTGTGTCCCATTATATCCAGCGTAAAAGTAACACAGCATTTCAGAAAAGGAACATCATACCAACAGTAAAATATGGTGCTGATAGTGTTATGGTCTGGGGCTGTTTTGCTGCTTCAGGACCTGGAAGACTTGCTGTGGTAAATGGAACCATGAATTCTGCTGTCTACCAAAAAATCCTGAGGGAGAATGTCCGACCATCTGTTTGTGACCTCAAGCTGAAGCGCACTTGGGTTCTGCAGCAGGACAATGAGCCAAAACACACCAGCAAGTCCACCTCTGAATGGCTTAAGAAAAACAAAATGAAGACTTTGGAGTGGCCTAGTCCAAGTCCTGACCTGGATCCAATTGAGATGCTGTGGCATGACCTTAAAAAGGTGGTTCATGCTCAAAAACACTCCAATGTGGCTGAATTACAATTCTGCAAAGATGAGTGGGCCAAAATTCCTCCACAGCGCTGTAAAAGACTCATTACCAGTTATCACAAATGCTTGATTGCAGTTGTTGCTGCTAAGGGTGGCCCAACCAGTTATTAGGTTTAGGGGGCAATCACTTTTTCACACAGGACCGTGTAGGTTTGGATTTTTTTCCTCCTTAATAAGAAGCACCATTTAAAAACTGCATTTTGTGTTTACTTGTGTTATCTTTGTCTAATATTTAAATCTGTTTGATGATCTGAAACATTTAAGTGTGACAAACATTCAAAAAAATGAGAAATCAGGAAGGGGCAAACACTTTTTCACACCATTGTATTTTTAATTCCCCATTGCTTTATTACATTCTGTGTGTATTTTGACTAGTGCCTATATGAGGTAACCATGTATTTATTTCCCACCTAAAAGTCACACCCACAATAGCTACCTTTTATTGCATATTTGCACTAAAGACCAATATGTAGCACCTGATTGCATCATTTTTGACGTACTGGAATGTACAGTTGAAACCAGAAGTTTACATACACTGTGTGGTGTCCGGTGAGCAAGCCCTCTGATGGTTCCCAGGTGAGTTGGTTTTTAAAGACTGATTCTAGGAAACTTTCTCCATGCTTTATTGGTCCCTTCCCCATCATTCAGAAAATCAACATCTCATTCCAATTAAAGCTCCCCAACAGTCTGAAGGCTCATCCCATGTTTCACACCTCCCAACTCAAGCCAGTTTCGTCCAGCCCCCTCTGCCCTCCCTCTTAACCTTCACCTCCCCCTAGGGTGATTGATGGGCACACCACATACATGGTCAGCCGAATCCTGGATATCCGTCGATGTGGCCATGGTCTGCAGTACCTAGTGGACTGGGAGGAATACGGCCCCGAGGAGTGGCCGTGGATCCCACGCTCCCACATCTTCGACCATGGGATGGGCCGAGCCTTCCACTGGGCTCCACCGGATAAACCTAAGGGGTTTATCTTGAGAGGGGGATACTGTGGCGTCCGGTGAACGAGCCCTCTGGTGGTTCCCAAGTGAGCTGGTTTTTAACACTCTCTCTCCCTTGCACTGCAGACTGGGGCGGCCCTAATTGGTGACAGCTGGTTAATTGTTGTTGTGTTTAGTGGGGAGTTTTAGTAGGAGCTGTGGACCAGCACAGGACCGGTTGGTAAAGCTGCCAACAAACCTCGCTCCAAGAAAACTTTGTCTAAGTTGTGTTTTGTGTCTTGTCTCAACCTGACCCCTGCTTTGCTCCAGGAAAAGCTGCCTGATCCAGTCTGTCTGAGGGTCGCTCCAGTTCAGGCACGCTCACCTGCCTGCACCACCTCCTTCAACAGCCTGGGCTCCTCAAATCTTCGCTCATGCCACCTTTCAGTCATCTCGTTGGAATCTGTAAGTTCAGGAGAACATCAACTACATCCCTGTTTGGTCTGGTCTGGGCTCCTACCTCTAGATAGTACCTACCTGCTCCCAGAGCCCAATCTCAGTGACTACTGGTACAGGTGCCTCTGGGGTTCCCGGACGGCATCCTGCTCCCTCTACACCTTTTGGAGAAGGACTATTTGTTTCCTCACCTGCCGGGCTTTGCCCGGCCACAGTAAGTTGTTCTCTTCCCTGTGACATTATCTGTTGTTACCAACGAAACAAACTCACTATCTCTATCTCTTCCCTAGGCTGTCTCCTGGTGGCAACTAAATTAGTTACACAATAAATCTTGTTGTAAAACGTTTATTGGTCTCTGTTTCCCTCTGTGATTGTTTTCACACCTAGATCCTAATATCAGACATCATGGCACACTGTACAAAAAGACACATAACCTTTTATTTTTCCTCACCGTCTAGCACAAAAACAGACTAAACTTTTCCTGTTTTGGGTCAATTAGGATTACCAAAATTATTTTTATTTGCTAATTTTTTTAGATAAATTGTTATTACTTTTCCAAAGTCAGAAGTTTACATTAATTTCCTTAGTATTTGGAAGCATTGCCTTTAAAGTGTATGACTTGGGTCAAACATTTTGGGTATCCTTCCACAAGCTTCTCACAATAGTTTGCAGGAATTTTGGCCTATTCCTCCTGACAGAACTGGTGTTGCTGAGTCAGGTTTGTGGGCTGCTTTGCTCACACACATCATTTCAGCTCTGCCCACAAATTTTTTATGGGATTGAGATCAGGGCTTTTTTGATGGCCCACTCCAAAGCATTGACTTTGTTGTCCTTTAAGCCACTTTGTTACTAATTTGTCGGTATGCTTAGGGTCACTGTCCATTTGGAAGACCTATTTGTGCCCAAGCTTTAACTTCCTGTCTGATATCTTCAAAGACTCAAGGTTCAAAGATTCAAAGATTTTTTTATTTGTCAATACTTCCATATGTAGGTGGATGAGATTCGCCCTGAGTACCTCAAGGATCTGGATGTTGTTGGGCTGTCATGGCTGACATGCCTCTGCAACATTGCGTGGAAGTTGGGGACAGTACCTTTGGCATGGCAAACCAGGGTGGTGGTTCCTCTCCTTATAAAGGGGGACTGGAGGGTGTGTTCCAACTCCCTGGGAAGGTCTACGCTAGAGGACTGGAGACAAGAGTCTGGCTGTTGGCCGAACATCAGATTCAGGAGGAGCAATGTGGTTTTCGTCCTGGTTGTGGCATATCTGACCAACTCTTTACCCTTTCAAAAATCCTTGTTCATCGGAGTTTGTCCAACCAGTCTACATATGTTTTGTGGACTTGGAGAAGGTATTTGACTGCGTCCCTTGTGTTTTTTTTTTGTGGGAAGGTGCTTCGGGAGTATGGGGTATCAGGCTTGTTGCCACAAGTCTCTATATTATGAGGAACCCATGCTGTGATATTAATCTCAGACTGGAAGGAAGGGAGAGGCAGTAAATTTCTCTGCCGGAAGAGCATGGGGGATTAAGCAACTGGGGAACAATAGGAATTGTGATGGGAGAATGTATTGTGATACAAGACCTCAGGCAACAGGATTAAGCAACTGGGGGACAATAGGAATTGTGATGCGAGAATGTATTGTGATGCAAGACCTCAGGCAGCAGGTGGAGTGAGTGTTGTAATATAAAGAAGAGACCCTGCAGCATGAGGTCAATGCTTTTTCTGATTCGGAGAGATGTGAGAGAGTGAATAAAGTTCGTCTGCTGTGAATGCCTGGCCTGATTATTGCTCTCTCCACAATATGACCATTGTGAGAGTTTGGTTCGTATTGCCAACACAGTCGGACTTGTTTCCAATGAGAGTTGGACTCCATCAGGGCTGCCCTTTGTCACCGATCCTGTTCATAATTTTTATGGACAGGATTTCTAGGCACAGCCAAGGATTGGAGGGTGTCATGTTTGGTGACCACAGGATCCCATCTCTGCTGTTTGCAGATGAGGAGCCACGCATGATCTGGATGAGTACACGTACATTGTGAACTCATATATCCACTTTTGTGAGGAGAGCATTCTTCCATCGTGCACCAGGGTGAGGTACTCCAATGACAAGCCCTGGTTCACTGCTAAGCTCAGACAGATCAGGAAGGAGAAGGAAGCAGCGTTGAAAAGTGGAGACAGGGACTGCTACAGGGAGGTCAAATATCGGTTTAGCAGAGAGCTGAGGAGAGCTAAATCTGTGTATTCTGAGAGACTCCAGCAGCAGTTCACTGCTAGCGACTCTGCTTCTGTGTGGAGAGGACTGAGGCAAATCACCAACTATCGGCCTCAGGCTTCTAAAGGTCAGGATGACATAGCCCTTTGTCAAAGACTGTCCCAACATTATGCCCGTTTTGACACCTCGTCAGCTGTGTCCATCTCCCCCCTCCCCCCAGTGCCACTGCCTCCACAGTCCCCACTTCATCAAAGGCGCCCCCCCTCCTCCCCCCCTGCCCTTGTCATCAGTGAGCAGGACGTGCACAGACAGTTCTCCAGACTGAACCCGCGCAAGGCCCCCGGTCCGGACGGCGTGTCTCCCTCCACCCTGAGACACTGTGCGGATGAGCTGACTCCTGTCTTCACAGACATTTTTAACACCTCCCTGAAGTTATGCCACGTGCCGACCTGCCTCAAAACCTCCACCATCATCCCTGTCCCCAAGAAGTCACGGATCACTGGACTTAACGACTACAGACCTGTAGCGCTCACCTCTGTAGTCATGAAGTCCTTTGAGCGCCTGGTCCTGCCCCACCTCAAGTCCATCACCACTCCCCTCCTGGACCCGCTGCAGTTTGCCTACCGAGCCAACAGGTCTGTGGACGACGCAGTCAACCTGGCCCTCCACTCCATCCTGCAGCACCTGGACTCCCCGGGAACCTACGCCAGGATCCTGTTTATGGACTTCAGCCCTGCATTCAACACCATCCGCCCCGCTCTGCTCCGGGACAAGCTGTCCCTGCTCAACGTGACTGACTCCCTCTGCAGGTGGATCACTGACTTCCTGACGGACCGGAGGCAGCATGTGCGGCTGGGAAAGACTATCTCTGACTCTGTTAGCATCAGCACCGGATCACCCCAGGGCTGTGTACTTTCCCCCCCTACTCTTCTCCCTTTATACCAACTCCTGCACCTCCAGCCACCAGTCTGTCAAGCTGATCAAGTTTGCGGACGACACCACCCTCATCGGGCTCATCTCCAACGGCGACCAGTCTGTCTACAGGGAAGAGGTAGCCCAGCTGGCGTCCTGGTGCAGCCACAACAACCTGCAGCTGAACGCTCTGAAGACAGTGGAGATGATCGTGGACTTCAGGAAAGTCACAACCCCTCTGCCCCCCCTCACCCTCACAGGCTCTCCCATCACCACTGCAGATTCCTTCCGCTTCCTGGGCACCACCATCACCCAGGACCTCAAGTGGGAGCCGACCATCAGCTCCCTCATCAAAAAGGCCCAGCAGAGGATGTTCTTCCTGCGGCAGCTGAGGAAGCTCAAGCTACCCACCAAGATGTTAGTGCAGTTCTACACAGCCATCATCGAGTCCATCCTCACCACCTCCATAACCGTGTGGTACGCAGGAGCCACTGCCAGGGACAGACTAAGGCTGCAGCGCGTCATGCGCGCTGCTGAGAAGGTGATCGGCTGCAAGCTCCCATCCCTCCAGGATCTGTACATCTCCAGGACCCGGAGGCGTGCAGGCCGGATCATAGCCGATCCTTCACACCCTGGTCACGCACTGTTTGCCCCCCTCCCCTCAGGTAGAAGACTTCGGTCCATTCAGACTAAAACCTCCCGTCACATGAACAGCTTCTTCCCCTCTGCCATCAGACTGCTGAACACTAAGTGACTTATTAGACTCTCGTGCACTATGTACAGCAGCTCAACCAGACTCATGTCAATCATCACTGTTTTCTTTTTGCATTACCGACTGCACTATGGGGTACTCCACAATATCTGCTGCTCGCTAATATATTTAAAAATTGCTTTGTCTAGTATTACTCATTCATATTCTACATTTTATTACATGTATAGTTTTTTATTTCTATCTTTTATTTTTATCATGTTTAATGTTGCAGCATTGCACCAAGACAAATTCCTAGTTTGTGTAATACATGAACAATGGCAATAAATCTGATTCTGATTCTGATTCTGATGTCATCCTGTTGGCTTCATCAAGCAATGACCTACAGGTCTTGCTGGGACGGTTTGCTACTAAGTGTGAAGCAGCTGGGATAAGAATCAGCACCTCCAAGTCCGAGTCCATGGTACTCAGCTGGAAAAGGGTGGATTCTCCTCTCCAGATTGGGGATGAGCTCCTGCCCCAAGTGGAGGAGTTTAACCCCTTGCACTCCGGTCAATTTTCCTAAAAACGCCAAAAAATAATGTGCCCAAAGTAAATCGAAAGCTGTTATTCAACCCTTTGCAGCATCTTCATGGGGTTGGTCTCATTTAAAAGAAAACACTTTGAATTTTTTGGCAAAAAAAAAACATGATCTCTCTAAGTGCCCCGGCCACTGAGTTACAGTCATCTAAACATAGTGAACTTGAAGAAAATAAATTTGGCCTGGGTGTTTTTTTGGATACAAATGCTTGCAAATAACACACAGCTTCAGATCCGGGCTGGAAAATGCAACAGAAATGTAGAACCAAGTGTTATCCAGCTGAGGTCCAAATTTTGTTACAATACCACAAAAAATGAATATTTTACACAGCTTTGTTCTCAGGTAGTTCCCAGGCGTTTTGGAACTGTGCCAAATTGTGCCAAATGGCACAGTTTGGAAAAACGTCTGTAACTTTTGAATGATTCAACATAGAAGCTTCATCTTGGGCTCAAATGAAAGGTCACACTCAGGGCTGTGTCTGTGTGTGTGGGGGGGGGGTTGTCCCCCCACCCCCCCGCTACAGAGGACGGAGATCAGCCCTCGCTACATGACGGATTACACTCGGATGTGCCATGTTTCCACAGCAACGCTGTCACCGCGGCTCCCCCCACCCCCCCGCTACAGAATCGTAGCAGCGTGGGGGGGGGGGGCGTTCACGGTTCGGAGACGGCGAAGAACCGTGTAACGCGGCGCATGCACTTCGTACTTTGTGCGCCGTACAGTTGTAATTTACCGATCGGTCAAAAGTCATTTTTTGATTACAATTTTCAGGGATAAATAAACGTTTAAACGTTATAACACCTTACCTCTTCACAGCCACATTGTCCTGGCAAACTTCTCTTCCCCATTGTCAGACGAACGCGACGCTGGTCCGCTCGTGGATCCCGGTCAAAACATAATTCCATTATTGCGGTTTTGGCGAATGATTTACGACCTTTGTCGTCGGCCTCCGTCGGTCTATGATGACGGAAGAGAATCCTAAATGTCTATTCTGCTGGAATGAGTGCAGGTCGCACTTGTGGGTGGCCTCCGTGCTGCGGGGTCTGCAGCAGGTTCTTCCTGCATCCTTTTTTTTTCATCTGTGGGAGCAGTAAATCTCTCTTCACCCAGCCTGAACTTCTGTGCTTCAATTGGCTCCTGCATTCACAGTAGGCGGGTCCTCCTTCATAGGTTTTCATTCATTGGTTCTTCAAGGTTTCAGAAACCCAATTCAAGGCTCTTATTAGTCGAATGAGAGATCAATCAGATGAACTAATCTGTTCGCGGCTGTGTCTGCAGCTTTTATTTTCAGTGCACGCTTGGACGCCATCACCACCTACATCACCACCATCAGGATCATGCGTCCTAGTGCGCACGAGGGTGCTCTCGTGTGCCCTCGTGCGCACTAGGACACAGAGATTTGCCTGTCCGCGGTACAACGGAGCGCAAGAGGTTAAGTATCTCGGGGTCTTATTCACAAGTGAAGGGAGAATGGAGTGAGATTGACAGATGGCTCGGAGCAGCATCTGCAGTGATGCAGATGTTGTACCGGCCTGCTGTGGTGAAGAGGGAGCTGAGCTCTAAGGCAAAGCTGTCGATTTACCTGTCAATCTATGTTCCTACCCTCACCTATGGCCATGAGCTTTGGGTAATGACCGAAAGAATGAGATCGTGGATATAAGCGGCTGAAATGAGTTTCTCTGCAGGATTGCTGGACTGACCCTTAGAGATAGGGTGAGGAGCTCAGTCATCCAGGAGAGGCTCAGAGTAAAACCGCTGCTCCTCCACATCAAAAGGAGCCAGTTGAAGTGGTTTGGGCATCTGATCAGGATGCATCCTGGATGTCTCCCACTTGAGGTGTTTCAGGCATGTCCCACTGGGAGGAGCCCACGGGGTAGACCCAGGACATGCTGGAGAGACTACGTCTCCCAGCTGACCTGGGAACTTTTTGGTATCCTCTCTGAAGAGCTGAAGCAGGTGGCTGGGGAGAGAGAAGTCTGGGCTTCTCTGCTTGAACTGCTGCCTCCGCAACCTGGACCTCTGGAAAGGCGGTAGAAGATGGATGGATGGATGGATGGATGGATGGACTTCCATATGTACAGGACATACAGAAGAACTGAAATGCCATTTCTCTCTGTCTTAGTGGTGTTTGCAATATATAAGAAAAGAAGGAATAAGGATGAAAAACAACAGCAGTCTATGTACAGTAATGCTACCCGTACTGCAAATAATGATAAAATACAGCAATC
The DNA here is from genome assembly GCA_020510985.1 of Pholidichthys leucotaenia. Classification (NCBI taxonomy): domain Eukaryota; kingdom Metazoa; phylum Chordata; class Actinopteri; order Cichliformes; family Pholidichthyidae; genus Pholidichthys; species Pholidichthys leucotaenia. The sequence goes on along the minus strand of CM035837.1, from coordinate 37,596,548 downwards.
CTATGTACAGTACAGCCATAATACCTGTAATTGCAAGTTCAATGTGGTAGTGGAGGTGTAGACAGTGACAGATTGGACTGCACATGATCAGTAGTGCAATAACAGACAGCAGCAGGTATGGCATTTGAACAAATGATTGCAGTAAGGTGCAGAGACATACAGCAGCAGATGAAGTAGTGTTGGTGTGTCAGATCTTTCTGTGCAAACAATTGAGGTAGTCGTTGTGTCGTTGAGTGTATTACGGTCCAGGGAGGAGTGGGCAGAGTTCAGGGTCCTGATGGCCTGGTGAACAAAGCTGTTTAGCAGTCTTGTGGAGCGGGCCCAAAGACTCCGGTACCTTTTCCCCAAGGGCAGGGGGCTGAAGAGGGAGTGTGAGGGGTGGGAGGTGTTGCCTGCAATGTTGATGACTCTGCGGGTGAGGCGGGTGTGGTAGATGTCCAAGATGGGGGGTAGAGGGGCACCGATGATCTTGCTGGCTGCGTTCACTGTGCGTTGTAGAGTCTTCCGGCAGGGGGCGGTGCAGCTTCCATACCACACAGTGATGCAGCTGGTGAGGATGCTCTCAATGGTGCCCCAGTAAAATGAGCACATGATTGGGGGGTGGGATTCATGCTCTCCTCAGTTTGTGGAGGAGGCTTGAGCCTTCTTGGCCAGTGATGTGGTGTTGTGAGACCAGGAGAGGTCCTCGGAGATGTGCACCCCCAGGAACTTGGTGCTGCTCATCCTCTCCACAGCTGCTCCATTGATGATCAGAGAGGGATACTGTGTGTGTCCTCTCCTGAAGTCGACCACAATCTCCTTGGTTTTTCCCATGTTTAGGAAGAGACTGTTGTCTTTACACCACTGGACCAGTTGGCTCACCTCATTTCTGTAGTTGGCTTCTTCATTATTTGTGATGAGGCCCACCACTGTTGTGTCATCCGCAAACTTGATGATGTGGTTGGTGCTGTAGGCTGATACGCAGTCATGGGTCAGCAAAGTGAAGAGCAGTGGGCTGAGCATGCACCCTTGTGGGGCCCCTGTGCTCAGTCTGATGGTCTCAGAGGTGTTGCTGCTGACCCGCACATTCTGTGGCCTCCCTGTGAGAAAGTCCAGCACCCGGTTACAGAGGTTTTGAGTCCCAAGTGTCTGAGTTTTTGTATTAGGTGCTGGGGGATGATTGTGTTGAAAGCTGAACTGAAGTCCAAGAACAGCATTCACATATAGGAGTTCTTTGAGTCCGGGTGGGTGAGGGCTGGATGGAGAGCAGCAGAGATGGGATCTTCTGTGGATCTGTTTAACCTGTATACAAACTGAGATGGGTCGTGGGAGGGAGGGAGGATGGACTTGATGTTCTGCATCATCAGTCGCTCGAAGCATTTAATTATGATGGAGGTCAGTGCTACTGGCCGGTAATTGTTGTAGCTGAATGGGACGGGCTTCTTTGGAACTGGTATTATGGTAGCAGTTTTGAAATACATGGGGACAACAGCTTGACTCAGGGAGATGTTGAAGATGTCGGCCAGGACAATTTTGAGCACCTCCACACTGTCCTTCAGAACATGACCTGGTATGTTGTCTGGTCCAGCTGCCTTGCATGGGTTGATTATGGAGAGGGTCCGCTTCACGTTAGCTGGATCCAGACTTATAGCCTGCTCGCCTGAGGGAGGAGTGGTCTTCTGTGCTTAAGTTAAGTTGATCCCATTCCACAACATGTGGTGTTTGGGGCGCCTATCTCCGTTTCACTGACCCTAGGCCACACAGCTATTGTGTGAAAGCTACAGTGGGGGGGGTCAGTCCTTCTGGTAGCTCTATGCATTAACTTTCCTTTCCCCATTCTATTATACTGAGCACCAAGCTAGAAGACGGAAAGTACCATTTTTATATGGTCTTTGGTATGACCTGGCCGGGATTTGAACCCACGCCTCCCGGTTGTGGGGCAGATCCTCTTCCAACTAGGCCACCACTCCATTTCTGTGCTGATGTGGTGTTTTGTGCTTCAAAGCAGCCAAAGAAGTCATTTAGGTTGTTAAGCAGTGTGATGTCACTCGTGCAGGTCTGAAGTAGAGGTTTGTAGTTGTTGAGGGTCTGTATGCCATGCTAAAGAGACTGTGCATCTCTGGTGTTGTTGAAGTGGCCGGATATTGTCTTGCTGTCCTGTCGTTTTGCTTTCTTGATGCCATGAGACAGGTTGGCCCTAGCTGTTGTTAGTCCTGCAGTGTCACCAGCCCTGAAGGCTGCATCCCAAGCCCTCAGGAGCTTATGAACCTCTGCTGTCATCCATGGCTTCTGGTTAGCACGAACAGTGATGGTTTTGCAGTGAGTGACGTCATCAATGCATTTAGCTATGTATGCTACAACAACCTCCGTGTACTCCTCTAGGTTTGTGTATCCATTGTGAGTGGCTGCATGCTTGAAAATGTCCAGTCTGTAGTGCTAAAGTAGCATTGGAGGCCCCCTCTGGCCACACATGTACCTGCTTTTCTGTTGGGCTGATGGCTTTCACTCTGGGTCTGTATGCAGGCCTGAGCAAGATGCTGATGTGATCAGGGACCAAGGTGGGGAAGGGGGGAGGCCTTATACAGTATGCCCTCTTGTGGGTTGTGTACACCAAGTCCAGCAAGTTATCTCCTCTTGTGTGAAAGTCAAAGTCAACTTTATTGTCAATTCTGCCATATGTACAGCACATACAGAGGACTGAAATTACATTACTCTGAGACCCACGGTGCAGCAAGGTAAACACTAAGTTTGAAATATGAATATAAAGTAAAAACATCTAATGCCAAACATTCAACACTGAACATCAAACATCAGTGCAAAGAAAACCAACCCCCAACCAGAAACTAACTAAAAATACTAAGGGTGTGCAAAATAACTAAATAGGATAAAAATTAAGACAGCATGTAGTGACTTAAGGCACATATCAGGGCACATAAAGGGTGAAAGTGGCATGTAGTGCAAAGAGAGTAGTCCACTGCTGCATAAAGTGACTGGTGCAGCCCTGAAATCAGTGTGTGTGCGTGTGTTGGAGTGAAGAGCTCCTGGATGACAGAGTTCAGTTGTCCACATGGTCCACATGTTGGTATAGTTTTGGTAGGAGAGCCTTTAAATCTGCATGGTTGAAGTCTCCTGCTGTGATGAAGAATCCATCTGGATGTACTGTTTGTTTCTCACTTATGGCCTGGTAGAGTTCATTTAGTGCCTTACTCCTCTCAGTGGTGGCGGTTGGCGGGACATACATGGCGACTAGCAGGATAGGTGTAAATTCCCTTGCTAAGTAGAATGGTTGGCACTTGATGATCATAAAGTCCACCAACGGAGAACAGTGTTTGTCCACAACAGTCACATCTCAGCACCAAGCGTCACTGATGTAAACACACACACACCTCCCCTGCCGGTTTTCCCTCCTTCCATGAACACTCAATTCGCATGATAGCATGTTAGCCCTGCTAACTGAATGGCAGAGTCTGGGATATTGTCATTTAGTCTTGAGATGTTGCTTCAATATTTCTACATAATGTTCTTTCCTCATGATGCCATCTATTTTGTGAAATACACCTTTCCTTCCTGCAGCAAAACACCCCCACAACATGATGCTGCCACCCCTGTAATTCACAGTTCAATTTTAGTTTCATCAATGCACAGGACATGTCTCCAAAAATTAAGGTCTTTGTTTCTGTGTGCATTTGCAAACTGTAATCTGGCCTTTTTATGTTGCTTTTGGAGTAACGGCTCCTTCCTCACTGTGTAGCCTTTCAGCCCATGTCAGTACAGGACTCATTTCACTGTGGATAATGACACACTTTTACCAGCTTCAGCCAGCATCTTCAAAAGGTCTTTTGTGTTTATTCCTATGGTTGAAACACACATTTCGTACCAAAACACATTCATCTCTGGGACACAGAACCCGTCTCCTTCCTGAGAGGTATAATGGGTGGACATTCCCATGGTGTTTATACTTGAGTATAATTGTTTGAACAGATGAATGTTGCACCTTCAAGAACCTGGAAATTGTACCCAAGGAAGAACCACACTTGTGGAGGCCCACAATTCTCTTCCCAATATCTTGGCTGATTTCTTTTGATTTTCCCATGATGTCACAAGAAAGCAATGTGTTTGAGGTGTGCCATAAAATACATCCACAGGTGTGCCTCCAATTAACTCAGATGTTGTCAGTTAACCTATCAGAAGCTTCCAAAGGCATGACATCATCATCTGGGCTTTCCCAAATTTTTTTAAAGACATATTAATCTTAGCATATGTAACCTTGTGCCTTTGAGGAAAGTAATAAAAAAATCTCTAAAAAAAATGTATCAAATACAAAAATTATTTAGCAAATAGAAATAATTTTAGTAATCCTAACTGACCTTGATTTGATTTAATGTCAGACAGTGAGAAAAAAAAGGTTATGTACAGTGGGGTAAAAAAGTATTTAGTCAGCCACCAATTGTGCAAGTCCTCCCACTTAAAAGATGAGAGAGGTCTCCAATTTTCATCATAGGTATACCTCAACTATGAGAGACAAAATGAGAAAAAAAATCCAGAAAATCACATTGTCTGATTTTTAAAGAATTTATTTGCAGATTATGGTGGAAAATAAGTATTTGGTCAATAACAAAAGTTCATCTCAATACTTTGTTATATACCCTTTGTTGGCAATGACAGAGGTCAAACATTTTCTGTAAGTCTTCACAAGGTTTTCACACACTGTTGCTGGTATTTTGGCCCATTCCTCCATGCAGATCTCCTCTAGAGCAGTGATGTTTTGGGGCTGTTGCTGGGCAACACATACTTTCAACTCCCTCCAAAGATTTTCTATGGGGTTGAGATCTGGAGACTGGCTAGGCCACTCCAGGACCTTGAAATGCTTCTTACGAAGCCACTCCTTCGTTGCCCGGGCAGTGTGTTTGGGATCATTGTCATGCTGAAAGACCCAGCCACTAGGCCATGGGCCAAAATCTGTTGCATGGCTAGAAATTGAGGTTCGTCTTAACTTTCTAGTGGCAACTTGAAATAAAGTGAATTTTACTAATTTGATAATGCTGAATCTGAATACAGTTGTCCACAACAGCCAAACTTGCACATTAAGCAAATATGACCTGTTTTTTCTAGTTTTTTGTCCATTTTTGGTAAAAAACAAGATTTTGGCCATAGTTTTCATTTAACTTTCAATAAGTACAAATTTAACACAGAATTGTTTTTTGTAGTCATACTGCACAACCTACAGTATATTTTGATTTATCAGCCAAAGTCACCAACAGAGGGCGCTATATCTGCTGTTTTGGGGGAAAAACCTTTGTTTTTGTGATTTTTGTCACAAAAGTCAATTATTTTTTTAGCTGCACAGGACCAACATCTATTTTTTAGCATTTTAGAGTTCAGTGGATATTTTGAAATCATGCCAACCAAGAGATGAGGAAGGGATCATTTGATTTTCACCCAAAAATAATGTAAAAAGAAAAACTGTTTCAATAATAAAACATTAAAATGGACATCGCATGCATGTTTCACAGTTGTTTTAGTAGTGCAATCCACATTGTTTATAGTATTTTTTTTCCTGATGTTTCTTGTTTTTGTGCCAGAAAATGTAGTGAGCTTTGAAAGGGCATTTTTCTTCCTTGAAATCTCCAACCCTTAACCCCTTCACATTTTTTCCAGGTACCCCTTTATGAAACCAAATCAAATGACAGAAAGAAAATTTTGTTCCAAGGCGACAGCAGCAAAATCCAAGAAGGCCTACAAATCGATATCTTTAGATTTTGCAAGGTTAGAGTTAAAGAGTTATGTCTCTCATTCATACGCATAAGTGACACAAGACTGGAAGCATGTCTTTTGGAATCACATACTTCAATTAGTTCGATTAGTAGGTCTCCGGATCTGAATCCCCACCATCACTGTATCCGTCATCACTGTACTCATCATCGTCATCATCGGGGGCTGCAAGCACATTTTGGCAATCACTGCATTTGCAGAGTTCGGTGCAAGGAAGATTCGCTTTGTGACAAGAGCAGCTCATTGTGTTGCAGTGAGTTTTCTTGCACCCACAGTGCACGTGTTGGAGTATCTCTGGAGGAGCTGCAGGGATTGACATCCATTTGAATGTCAAATGTTCATTTGTGAGGTCCCAACCATGACCAACGGGGTTTGGTGCAAGGATGTACTGATTCAAACAACGTCTGTAAATGGCGGTTTGATAGGATGCCCTCATCATGTGCAGCTTAAGGGAGTCCTTATTTGGTGGCAAAACATCATCCACTCTGCATCTCAAGGTGAATAAGTTATGCCGAGCTTCATTCACATCAGAAGTTTTTTCATCGTAGAGGGTACATACAAATGACTCAAGTCCTCTTAGCAGCTCTTCATCTGGCATCCACTCGCAGCCAAGTTGCCTGAAGACATTCACTGTCTCAGCTGACTCCAACATAAGACGTAGAGGCCGCACTTTCCCTTTTCCCTTGAAGGCACTAACTGTATCACATCCTGTGAAAACATGCATGCCTATGATGGCTTGGCAAACTTCAGACCCATAGTGTGATGACAGCTGATTGATGTCAAGAACAGTTGTGTCCTGGCCACTTCCAGTTCTGGCATATACACGGCATGGTAAATCATGCACCACTGCTGCACTCAACAGAAAGACATCGGTGTCGCGGCTGTTGATGACAACACCAGGGTGTGTGTTACCGGCATGTGCAGCATGTAAGAGAAGCCTCGTGTCTGCCTCCTGGTGATCACATTTTAACTCCTGAACATCTTGCACCATCATAACTCTTTCACTGCAGTTTAATCGAGTGCACAACTCTCCATGACACAGATAAAGTTCAATTCCGGCAGGAATGGATGTACTTTCACGACTCCAAATGGCAAGCAGGAACTTAACCAGCTTTTCCTTGTTTGCTCCATTCGAAAGGAATTTAGCAAACTGTCGAGGTAGTTTCTGATGAGGTCTTGTGATATCAATCTGCTGAACACCTGAAGCCTCTCGACGAGAATGTTCACAGTCCTTTATTGATATGTCTGGGTAGCGATCAGTCACAAAATCTAAACGCGTACATCTCATTTGTGTGCATAAGTGGAGAGCCTTGGCTAGTAGTACATCTGCAAATTCTGCAAACGTTTCACACTTTGCGTTGCAGGACTGAATGAGGGCCATTCCATCAACCAACAAGGCTGAATTAGCAGGAATTGTCGAGTTGGGCCAAGGTTTCATTTTTTTTCAGCCAGTTCACGCTGTCTGCCATCAAGAAGCTTCCATTTGCTGTTGCAGTCACGAAACTTTTGCCAACTAACTTGTGTAAATGGGGTTATTTTTCCCTTTTCCTCCTCGATCAAATGACAAACACACGTTCGCACGCGTGTCGCCATGTTGGATCCTCGTATTCAGGTCAAATCGTCGACACTGTACATTGCAATGGCAGCGACGGTTCGAGGTTGAAAAATAGCGCCCGCACTCGGCAAGTCACGGAAGGGGAATTACGTGATTAAAGCGTTGATTTTCTTTAATTAATTTCTCATTAACGTGCTAACAGTGCAAATGTGGACAGGTAAAATATCATTTAATATAGTCTAAACTACTTAAAACCGAGAGATAAAGCTGCCACTGCAAAGTTAAGACGAAACTGCACGCCAGAGGTTTTGGCCCATGGCCTACACGTTTCATCTTCAATGCCCTTGCTGATGGAAGGAGGTTTTCACTCAAAATCTCACGATACATGGCCCCATTCATTCTTTCCTTTACAGGGATCAGTCGTCCTGGTCCCTTTGCAGAAAAACAGCCCCAAAGTATGATGTTTCCACCCCATGCTTCACAGTAGGTATGGTGCTCTTTCTCCTCCAAACACGACAAGTTGAGTTTTTACAATAAAGTTCTATTTTGGTTTCATCTGACCATATGACATTCTCCCAGTCCTCTTCTGGATCATCCAAATGCTCTCTAGCAAACTTCAGACGGGCCTGGACATTTACTGGCTTAAGCAGGGGGATACGTCTGGCACTGCAGGATTTGAGTCCCTGGCGGTGTAGTGTGTTACTGATGGTAGTCTTTGTTACTTTGGTCCCAGCTCTCTGCAGGTCATTCACTAGGTCCCCCCATGTGGTTCTGGGATTTTTGCTCACCGTTCTCGGGATCATTTTGACCCCACGGGGTGAGATCTTGCGTGGAGCCCCAGATCGAGGGAGACTATCAGTGATCTTGTATGTCTTCCATTTTCTAATAATTGCTCCCACAGTTGATTGCTTCACACCAAGCTGCTTACCTATTGCAGATTCAGTCTTCCCAGCCTGGTGCAGGTCTACAATTTGGTTTCTGGTGTCCTTTGACAGCTCTTTGATCTTGGCCATAGTGGAGTTTGGAGTCTGACTGTTTGAGGTTGTGAACAGGTGTCTTTTATACTGATAACAAGTTCAAACAGGTGCCATTAATACAGGTAACGAGTGGAGGACAGAGGAGCCTCTTAAAGAAGAAGTTACAGGTCTGTGAAAGCCAGAAATCTTGCTTGTTTGTAGGTGACCAAATACTTAGACCCGCTGCAGGTGACCAAATACTTTGGACCCGCTGCAGTTTGCCTACCGTGCCAACAGGTCTGTGGACGACGCAGTCAACCTGGCCCTCCACTCCATCCTGCAGCACCTGGACTCCGCGGGAACCTACGCCAGGATCCTGTTTTTGGACTTCAGCTCTGCATTCAACACCATCCACCCCGCTCTGCTCCAGGACAAGCTGTCCCTGCTCGGCGTGCCTGACTCCCTCTGCAGGTGGATCACCGACTTCCTGACAGACCGGAGGCAGCATGTGCGGCTGGGGAAGTCTGTCTCGGACTCTGTTAGCATCAGCATCGGATCACCCCAGGGCTGTGTACTTTCCCCCCTACTCTTCTCCCTTTATACCAACTCCTGCACCTCCTCCCACCAGTCTGTTAAGCTGATCAAGTTTGCAGACGACACCACCCTCATCGGGCTCATCTCCAACGGTGACGAGTCCGTCTACAGGAAAGAGGTGGCCCAGCTGGTGTCCTGGTGCAGCCACAATGACCTGCAGCTGAACGCTCTGAAGACAGCGGAGATGATTGTGGACTTCAGGAAAGTCACAACCCCCCTGCCCCCCCCCACCATCACAGGCTCTCCCATCACCATTGCAGATTCCTTCCGCTTCTTGGGCACCACCATCACCCGGGACCTCAAATGGGAGCCAACCATCAGCTCCCTCATCAAAAAGGCCCAGCAGAGGATGTTCTTTCTGCGGCAGCTGAGGAAGCTCAAGCTACCCACCAAGATGTTAGTGCAGTTCTACACGGCCATCATCGAGTCCATCCTCACCTTCTCCATAACCGTGTGGTACGCAGGAGCCACTGCCAGGGACAGACTAAGGCTGCAGCGCGTCGTACGCACTGCTGAGAAGGTGATCGGCTGCAAGCTCCCATCTCTCCAGGACCTGTACATCTCCAGGACCCGGAGGCGTGCAGGCCGGATCATAGCTGATCCTTCACACCCTGGTCACGTACTGTTTGCCCCCCTCCCCTCAGGTAGAAGACTTCGGTCCATTCAGACTAAAACCTCCCGGCACATGAACAGCTTTTTCCCCTCTGCCATCAGACTGCTGAACATTAAGTGACTTATTGACTCTCGTGCACTATATACAGCAGCTCATGTCGTTCATCACTGTTTTTCTGTTGCATTATCGACTGCACTGTGGTACCCCATATTATCTGCTACTTGCTAATTTATTTAAAACTGCCTTGACTAGTATTACTCATTATTATTATTATTATTATTATTATTATTATTATTATTATTACTTATTATTCTACACTTATTGCATGTTTTTAGTCTTTTAGTTTTTTAGTTTATCTCTTTATCTCATCATGTTTTTAATGTTGCAGCATGGCACCGAGACAAATTCCTAGTTTGTGTACTACATGAACAATGGCAATAAATCTGATTCTGATTCTGATTCTGATTCTGACTTATTTTCCACCATAATTTGCAAATAAATTCTTTAAAAATCCTTCAATGTGATTTTCTGGATTTTTTTTTCTCATTTTGTCTCTCATAGTTGGGGTATACCTATGGTGAAAATTGGAGACCTCTCTCTGTTAAGTTTCAGATACAATATATTGTATAGAACTGTCATTTATCAAGTGTTTGTTGTGCTGTTATCCGCAGGGCTTTTATTGTGAAAGCGAGCAGAAGGGGGGGAAGCGGATGTTTTTTTTCTGGGAATTCTCATGTCACTAGTGGTCGGCAATAAAGGTGCAAGCACATACAACGAGTGTGTTGTTCTTATCATCTTTCAATGGTAGCAGAGGATGGTTACCAACTATAGAGTCCCGCCGACGTTTGATGAGGGGAAGTCCTATGAAAGTTGGAAAAATGAAGTCACGATTTGGACCCGAGTCACGGAGCTGGAAAAAAAGAAACCAGCATTCGCTGTGGTTTTGGCGCTATCAGGAAGAGCGCGGGAAGTGGCGATGGAGATACCGATAGATGACCTGAATGGAGACACTGGTATGGACACTTTGCTTTTGAATCTTGATAACTTATTCTTGAAAGAAGAAAAAGACCGAGTTTATGAGGCCTACTCCAATTTTGACCGGATAAAAGACAGCGGTGTGTCTATGGCAGACTATATAATAGACTTTGAGCAACGCTACTCCCGCATGCGTAAATATAAGATGGAGCTTCCTGATGCCGTGCTTGCATTTAAGTTGTTAGACACTGCATGCCTGGATGTTAAAGATCGGCAGCTCGCCTTGACTGCGTGTACAGACTTAACTTTTGCCTCGATGAAATCAGCACTCAAGCGAATATTTGGTGAAAATTCATCTGCCTTAACCACGGGCATTAATCAGGAAACAGCCTATATCACAGAACAAAACCGGCAAACAAGAAATTCTTCCTCCTGGAATAGTAAACAGAAAACACCACAAGCAGGCACCAACCCCCTGGACAGGTATGGCCGGAGATCAAGATGTGCCATCTGCCAAAGCACATTTCACTGGGCTAAAGACTGTCCACACAGAAGTGAACAAGTCAAATTTATAGAAGCGAGTGAAGTAAGTAACACAGAGGAGGAGTGTAACTTTACCCTGTTTACTAAAGAGTCACCCAATGAAGCAGAAATCTTTATGACTGAGTGTTTTGATTCTGCAATAATCGACACTGCATGCACTCGGACTGTGTGTGGACAAGAATGGCTTGATAATTACTTGACAAGGCTGAGTCTGAGTGAGATAAATAATGTGAAAAAAAACGGAGAAGCAGAGTAACAAACCATTTAAATTTGGTGATGGAAAAGTGATTCATTCCACAAAAAGGTTGAAAATACCTGCAAAGATTGGACAGACAAGATGTAGTATTGAGACTGAGGTTATTCCTGTAAAAATCCCACTTCTTCTGAGCAAAACATCTTTGAAAAGAGCAGCAACAGTGTTGGACATGGAAAATGACAGTGCAGTTATGTTTCAGCGACCAGTGAAACTTGACTTTACCAGCTCTGGTCATTACTGTGTGAACATTATGGACAGGAAAAATAGACACAGTCAGCGTGATGATCAGATTTTGACAGCTGATGATGATATCTCTAAACATGAAAATGGAGATGAGAATCAAGAGCAATGGGATGAGGAGATCCTGACAATCACGGACAATTTGAACGTGGCTGAAAAACACAAAATCCTGGTGAAGCTTCACAAACAGTTTGGCCATGCTTCTGCTGACAAATTGCAGAAGCTGTTCGATAGCTCTGGAAATAAAGACACAGAATGCAACATGATCCTAAAAAAAATCATCAGTGAATGTGACATTTGCCAAAGGTACAGTAAGACCAAACCAAGGCCTGCAGTTGGGTTGCCACTAGCATCTCAGTATAATGAAACTGTGGCAGTTGATCTACATGAACTGAAGCCAGGCCTGTGGTATCTTCACATTATTGATCAATTCACGAGATTCAGTGCAGGCAGCATTCTCACTACAAAAAAGGCCTCAGAAATAGTGAAGCACTTCATTCATGTGTGGGTAAGTGTACATGGACCACCACAGAAACTGTTTAGTGACAATGGAGGAGAGTTCAGTAATGATGAGGTGAGAGATATGGCAGAGAATTTCAACATAGAAGTTAAGACAACAGCTGCCTACAGCCTGTGGAGCAATGGACTTCTAGAGAGACATAATCAAACACTCACAGAGATCATAATGAAAATAAAAGCCAGTAACTGCTGTGACTGGAACACTGCTCTAGACTGGGCACCCATGGCAAAAAACACTATGCACAATGTTCATGGATTCAGCCCATATCAACTGGTGTTTGGACAGAATCCCAACCTGCCCTCTGTGTTAAATGATAAACTCCCAGCCTTAGAGGGCACTACAAAGAGTGAATGGGTTGCAAAACACATCTCTGCTTTGCACGCTGCAAGAAGAGCTTTCACAGAAGCAGAATGTTCTGAAAGAATAGGGAGAGCACTACGGAAACAAATCCGTCACACAGATGAAACATATGAAGTGGGTGATAAAGTCTACTATAAAAGAGTGGACTGTCCAGAGTGGAAAGGGCCAGCAGTTGTTATTGGCCAGGATGGTGCAGTGGTGTTTGTTCGACACGGAGGAACCTGCGTAAGAATGCATCATCTCAGACTGAGAAAAGTGAATCCTAAAAGTAGTGAACATCAGACAACAAATGGAAATCCAGAAAACAACACAGACATTGGTGAAAAACAAGGAATGATAGGAACTGCTGAAAACATGGAGAACACAGAAGATGAAATGGAGGTTCAAGAAAACATGCTTCAGCCCCATTGCACCGAAGAAGCTACTGGAGTCCAGAGTGAGATTTCACTTTCCACGAATGGTGACAGAGAGACTCATGAAGTACAACCAGAAATGCCTAACAGAGAAACAAACACAGCTGAAACATCCGGTGTTTGTTTAAAAACGGGGCGGGTCCTGAAATACATAGACAAAGACAGTGGGGTTAAACACACAGCCAAAGTTTTGGGGCGGGCAGGCAAAGCAATGGGGAAATATAAAAATTGGTATAACTTGCTTTGTATGGAGCCTGATTGTCTAGATGGTAACACAAAATCTGTTGATCTAACACAGGTACAGAGTCTTGAGATTGAACCTGCTGTCACTGATGTTAACACTAATGAAGATGTGTTTGTGGCTAATGATTTATCATTTAATAAAGCCAAACAAGAAGAAATTAAATGCTGGAGAGATAACAGTGTGTTTGTAGAAATGAAGGATGAGGGACAAAAGTGTATTTCAACAAGGTGGGTGTGTACTCTCAAAGAAACCGTCTCAGGATTAGTGCCAAAAGCTCGTCTGGTGGCAAGAGGTTTTGAGGAGATGGAGATGTCTGAGCTGCAAAAGGACTCACCCACCTGTTCTTCAGAGTCCTTACGACTGCTAACAGCAGTTATTTGTCAAAAACAATGGTCACTTCATTCTATGGACATAAAATCAGCATTTCTTCAGGGAATGGAGGTGTCACGTGACATTTACATTAGACCACCTCCTGAAGCCAACTGTAATGGAATATTATGGAAGCTCAAAAAGTGTGTATATGGCTTAGCAGATGCATCATTGTACTGGTACAACAGAGTCAAAGAGATGGTGCTGAAAGCAGGTGGACAAATGTCAAAGGTCGATCCGGCTGTTTTCTATTGGTTAGATCAAGACTGCACCGTGTCTGGGGTGCTCGCCTGTCATGTAGATGATTTCATATGGGGAGGCACACAAAAATTCGCCACAACAGTCATACCTCACCTGAAATCTGTTTTTCAGGTTGGGCGTGAAGCACACAAACACTTCTCTTATGTGGGAGTAGACTTTGTGACTCTTGATGGAAAGGTGCAAATGCACCAGGAGAAATACATTCAGCACATGCAGCCCATACACATTGACCCATCGCGAGCAGTACAGCAAGATTCGCCTCTCTGTGAGGAGGAAAAAGATCAACTCAGATCAAAGATTGGTCAGATTCTCTGGGTTGCCAGGCAGAGTAGACCAGATGTGATGTTGAGACTCAGGTCTTTTGGTGTACAAGGGGCGCTGCTGAAGTCATTCTATGACACGGTGGTGGCATCAGCCATCACTTTTGGAGTGGTCTGCTGGGGCAGTGGCATTACTGCAGCCGATAGGAAGAGACTGAACAAACTGATTAAGAAAGCTAGCTCTGTCCTGGGGCAGCGCCTTGATCCGATGGAGGAGATAGGAGAGAGAAGGACGGTGGCTAAACTGTCATCTCTGCTGGAGTCCGAGTTCCACCCTATGCAGGACATACTGAATGCACTGAGGAGCTCATTTAGCAGCAGACTACATCATCCCAGGTGCACAACCGAGAGGTTTCGTAGGTCCTTCCTACCAACGGCTGTCAGACTGTACAACCTAAGCAGGGCTGCTCGCAGAGATAGCAAAAAGACGTAACAAACTAATAGTTTTTTGAATGCAAAAGATGCAATAGACTTACACAATGGTCCCCTCCGGCATACAACTAGGAACATACCGGTCGCTATGGAGGGTGAGAATATGTATGGGCACATAATCATACCATGTAGGATAACTAAGTAGACGGTTATGCTGTTTCATTCCATCTAGCAACAATGCTCTGCACTGTGTGTGTTTATATATTTGCATATTTATTCCATCTAGCTACAATGCTCAGCACTGGGTGTGTTTATATATTTATATATCTACATATTATTCCATCTAGCTACATTGCTCCGCACTGTGTGTGTTTATATACTTGCATATTTATTCCACCTAGCTGCAATGCTCCGTACTGTGGGTGTTTATATATTTACATATTTATTCCATCTAGCTACAATGCTCTGCACTGTGTGTTCATATATTCATATATTTATTCCATCCAGCTACAATGCTCTGCACTGTGTGTCTGTGTGTGTGTGTATATATATATATTTTATAGTAATACGTACATATGTATATTAGCTGCTCTTGCTTGCTTGTTTTTTTTCTTGCCTTCTGATTGTTGCTCTGAGTGTTGCTATCCCTGTGCTGTTGCAATCCTGGAATTTCCCCGTTGTGGGACTAATAAAGGCTTATCTTATCTTATCTTATCTTATCTTATGTTTGATGCTAGTAACCTGGCATCAGCACTGAAAGATGCAACTGTACACACGATCCATGAAGCAAGCAGAATAGTGTGCAAGATAAAGTCAAAGAAGGTTGTGTTAAACTTTTCACATTTGGGCACTAAAAATAACTGTGTTTAGTGATGCCTCATTTGGAAACCTGTCTGATGGAGGCACTCAAGGAGGACATTTCATTGCTCTCATGGGAGAAAAGGGAAAGTTTTCACCTCTTTCTTGGCAATCAAAGAGAGTAAAAAGGGTAGTGAGAAGTACACTAGCTGGTGAAACCCTGGCTATGTCTGAGGGAGTTGACAATGCACTTTTTCTAGCTACACTGTTTTCTGAGTTGACCACAGGAGACACAAACCATGCCCCTCCAATAATCTGTGTAACAGACAACCATTCGCTAACTGATGCACTAAAATCCACAAAGTCAGTTTCTGAGAAAAGACTTCGTTTGGAGATTAGTAGCATCAAAGAGCTTATTCAGATGCAGAAAGTTGAACAGATACTGTGGCAGAGCACAAAAGAACAACCCGCAGACTGTCTCACAAAAAGGGCTGCATCAGCTCACCAGTTGCTCAAGGCACTGAGTGAAGGGCAATGGACTATTGGTTAATAGGGGGTCGGAGTATTACTTAAAAAAAAAAAAAAAACGAAAACTTGAGAACATACAGTTCTATTCATATTTAAGCTTTGTTTAACAGTTATGTTCTGTCTTCAAGCTCAGGGTTTATTTGAGCACGTGTATATGTTTATATGTTATGGCTGCACGGTGGCGCAGTGGTTTAGCACTGTGGCAGCACAGTTTTACCCTCGACCGGGGGATCGCGGGGATCATGAGATCGTGGGTTCGATCCCAGCCCCCGACCAACAGCGAGCTGTGTGGAGTTTGCATGTTCTCCCCGTGTTGCGCGGGTTTACTCCGGGATTTCTCCGGTTTCCTCCCACATACCAAAAACATGTAGGTTTAGGGCGCTCGCGCACGCAGCGACCAGCAGCCGGTGGCTTGTCACCAGACTGCAAACCAAATCTACCTACGGGTACAAATAAGTAACAAAAAAAAAAAAAAAAAAAGTTTATGTTGTTGGATTTAAAAAAAAAAAAAAAAAAAAGGACAGGGAGATGTTTAAGTTTCAGATACAATATATTGTATAGAACTGTCATTTATCAAGTGTTTGTTGTGCTGTTATCTGCAGGGCTTTTATTGTGAAAGCGAGCAGAAGGGGGGGAAGCGGATATGTTTTTTTTCTGGGAATTCTCATGTCACTTTGTGGTCGGCAATAAAGGTGCAAGCACATACAACCAGTGTGTTGTTCTTATCGTCTTTCACTCTCATCTTTTAAGTGGGAGAACTTGCACAATTGGTGGCTGTCTAAATACTTTTTTGCCCCACTGTATGTTTTATAGTGTACGTAAATATCTAGTTTCAACTGTATTCCTGCCACTTCTTTATTTCTTAGTATTTTTCTTTCTTAGCACCATAGTCAAACAGACATTTTTAAAATTCATTTCATATGATTGGTTTCGTATCTGTAACATATGGCAACATTAGCAATTAATTACTTTGACTAAAAGACTAATTATTGAACTAATATTGTTTTTAAAGGTTCTACAAACTCTGCTGCCATTCTGATTTGAGCTGCGGTTCAACGATTCAGGCTGTGAGGTGTTAAGAATGGAGAGTGAATGCATCAAACAGTGTTTAAAATGTAGAATCTGTAGGAACACCTTAACAACGTAGACCCGGACTAAGACTTTGATCGGTGAGTTTTTGGGGATTCCATTCGTGATCTGACAGTTTGTGTCTTCTGAATCTTCCGGATCAATTGGATAAACTAGAAAAGAGCCCTGGAGGTGAAGAGAAGAGAATAATCAACACTTTTCAGCAGAATAACACACAGAGATTGACAGTTCTTAATCTGGATTACCTTGTATTTTCCCATCACCCTCTCCTCTTCATTTTCCTCATAATCCTCGCTGAGACCTCTGCCTTTATAGAGCGGGAAGATCTGGAGCCAGTCCTGAAACTGACTGAACTCCGACTCCAAATCTCCTCCATACAGCTGAACACAAACACACACAAGGGATGAAAAAAGGTCAAATTATTGAGAACACGCAAAGCACATTGAAAGTTTTGAAAGGGTTTGAAATGAAACAGCAGATCACAAAATAATCACTACAATTTCACTTTCTCACGTTTAATACTTATATTTTAAAAAATATAAGTATTAAAAGTCTGTTCTTGCTACTTGACACCCATAATGGATTAACATTTCCCAGTTTGGGATCAATAAAGTCCATCCATCCATCCATCCATGATCCCTGCTGGGCCATTAGATCACGGTCGGTAAATATACCTATCATTCTGGAATATTTTGTTATGTTTAGTTCCGTTAATGTAGCTAGCTCAGCAGTGTGAGTCAGCGGGAACGTGGCGGTTTTCTACCCAACTAGGCGCCCCAGCTGTCAGCATGACCCAATATTTCAGACCATTAGCATTAGCTTAGCTGGCCAAAGGTGGATGGTCTTTTTCAAAACTTTCTATAAGACCTATTCCCCCTACAAACATCCATGATTCCACCCAAATCATCTACCAGCACTTGACCATATACATATTACACTTCCAGGGGCTATTTTAGCTTATTTTACTATAGTTTATTATACACTGGATAGGATCAACAGCAGCTAGATGTTGTTAGCAAATCTAGCCATTCAATTATTCAGGGTTGTTTATGTGCTTATTTCATCCCAAGGACTCGTCTTGTCCTACTGACTACCAAGTCACACACCTCTTTCTCTGATAATGCTTTACTTGGACTTTAACATTTTCACATTCAGCCAATTTTACATTAGCTGGCTTGGGCTGAGTTTGCTAAGGGAGCTATGGGTTGGCTGTACAATGGCGTCATCAGCCACAGAGATCAGAGGTGTTAAGGGGGTGTGGGGTTAACTGAAGCTCATTAGCATTTAAAGCAAAAATCACAAGGAGGCTCCTTCAGCTGAGTGTAAAATGGAACTGCAATAACGAAACCATGATGTCTTTTAACCAAATCTTATTCCAGACATTTCATTATCACATCTGAGAACTGTGTCACCATGTGGAAAATGGGCATGAGTGTAATATAATCCAGAGCAAAATGCTACTGTAATCACATTACCTTCAGTGTGGCAATCTTCTTGCGCTTTGGAGGCTCGATATCCTCCATCTCGATTTCCTCTTCCTCCTCTTCGATGTTCGCCATGGTCAGATTTGCACCATCTGAACACATTAAAAGAAAAAAACCCTTATCTTCACAAACATCACACTCTGGTGACATTTTGTTTTTATTACACACACAGACACGTGCACACCTGCGCATATATATATGTACACACACACACAGTGGTGTGAAAAAGTGTTTGCTCCCTTCCTGATTTCTCATTTTTTTGTATGTTTGTCACACTTAAATGTTTCAGATCATCAAACAAAATTAAATATTGGTCAAAGATAACACAAGTAAACACAAAATGCACTTTTTAAATGGAGGTGTTTATTATTAAGAGTAAAAAAAAAAATCCAAACCTACATGGCCCTGTGTGAAAAAGTGACACCCCCCCCCCCCATTAAAACATAAATTAACTGTAGTTTATCAAATCTTTGGAAAACTGAGTTCAATTTCTCTAGCCACACCCAGGCATAATTACTGCCACACCTGTTCTCAGTCAAGAAATCATTTAAATGGGACCTGCCTGACAAAGTGAAGTAGACCAAAAGATCCTCAAAAGCTAGACATCATGCTGCAATCCGAAGAAATTCAGGAACAAATGAGAAACAAAGTAATTGAGATCTATCAGTCTGGAAAAGGTTATAACGCCATTTCTTTTTTTTTTTTTTTTCCTTCCTCCCCCCCCCCCCCTTGTCCTGTCAGGCAGCTAGGCAAACAGAACAGGGTCTGTCACCCTTACTGTGCCAAAACAGATTTACTTTGCCAAGAGGAACCTATACAGTACCTAACTTTGCACTGTATATTGTTGTAAACTCCTCCTGTAATAACTTTTAATACTTTATTTTAATCGTTTTACCCATGGAAGACCCAACAGGATGGGGAAGAGGGAAAGGAAGTGTGTGAAGGGGGGGAAAGAAAAGGGAGGGGAACAGACAGAAAAAAAAAAAAAAAAAACGACAACTAAAACAAACGAAAGACAAACTGCTTCTTCCACCGGAGATGTCTCAACACGAGTCTGGTTTCTGCACCTGTTAAAGGAGAGACACTCGTGCATGTATGTCTGTGTGCCTATATATGAGAACGCGCGCAAAATAAGTGTGTGCATGTGAGTAGTTTGTCAGGAAACATACGAGCGGAGGGCCGGTCGCAGCAGCTCTCCCCCCGAGGACCCCGAGCAGGCAAGGCAGCGCCACCAACCCCCAGCCCCGAGGTCAGCAAGCCCCAGGAAAGCCAGGCATCCACCCCCGGAGGGACGATCAAGGGAGGGCAGGCCGCCCGGCGGCCGGCGCGGTGAGCCCACACTCCTGGACCCGCTCAACTCCCACCCCCCCAGCGGGGCCAACATCCGCCCCCGGGCCCCAGGCACCAGGAGGCCAGCGACCCCACCCCCCAGGACAGAGACCAGCCAGCGTCCCCCAGCGCGAGCCCCCCCAGGCACCCCCACATCGGCCCCGCCCCAGTACCTCGGCCACACACCCCGGGGACCCCCATGTCCAAAGAAATCCCCTCGCCCAGGTGAGCCCACGTTGCAGAGAGGCACTACCCCCCTTAATCCAGCACCTCCCGACTCACAGGCACACCCCTCCCCATACCTTCACACCCACGTGTTCCCATGCACACCCCTCTCACTCACCCAGACCGACCCATTCTCTCTCACTCCAGTACCCACTCAAATTCACTCCTCATTCACCTTTATTTCAAAAGGCGGCTGCGAAGCAGATACAGCGAGCCTGAACATGCACCAGTGCCCGGCAGTGACCAGGGAGGCCACCGGCACAGGCCACAGAAGCAGACCCCCACCCCCCGGCGCGCATCTGAGCGAACAATCAGCAGACCACCACAGGCGCCCCAAGATGCCACCCGGCATGCAAAGCGCCACACAAAACCGACCCACCATCACCACCTCCATTCATCACCCTCTCACTCACACTTAGACTCATATTCAGCCCCCCGTCACTTCCTTGGTTGTATCTATATATTGAGTAGCATCCAGGGATTTTGACAACATGATAGGTCCCAGCTCCCCACCAGGCCCCCACGCCCCCAGCAAGAGCAGGGCAACAGGGGTGGGGGAAGACTCCCACCTCCTCCCCCCACACAGAACATGGTGGGTGTGTGTCGGTTATATGATATAATTGTGTATAAATGTGTGGAGTACTAAAGTGCAATTAAAATTGGGGGGATAGTGATTGAAGCATCGTTAGCCACTGTGATGGGCAGCAGAGCCCCCATCCCCCCAAGCCCTCAGTGCCTAAAATGCAATTAAAATTGAGGTGAGTGCAGCCCCACCACGCAGCAAAGGTATCCCCTTCACCGACACAGTACGGCACCCCCCCACCCCAAAGCCCTAAATGTAACAAAAAAGATCAGGGGGAGGGGGAGGGCAGGAAATAAGACTGGGAGGTAGGCGGTCTAAAAGCAAGGCCGTCCCCCCCCCAGAAGCCAGCTTGCAGACTGGTTTATGAGGCCACCCACTGCCCCCAAATCCCAACTCAGGGCGAGGGCCGCCAGTGGAAACAGCCCAGGACCCACCAGCATCACGCCCCGGCGCTCCAGCACCACTAACATGACGGGGCAGCCAAACATACTTCCACTCATCTTACACATATGAACATGGACAACAACAGTCACAATAGTGAACAATGGGCCGGACCCACACAGCGCCCAACACGCCAGGCGACACCCCCGAGCGCCCACGCAGGCCCACGACCACCCACCCCAGACATACACCGACAGCTGCAGGCCGCCCTGCAACCACAGCCACCCCGGAACAACCCAATGGAAACACGGCCAACAACCCATGCCAATGACCCCCCAGCCACCCCCAAGCACAAACACACACCCACTGCCAATGACA
Organism: Pholidichthys leucotaenia; assembly: GCA_020510985.1. Classification (NCBI taxonomy): domain Eukaryota; kingdom Metazoa; phylum Chordata; class Actinopteri; order Cichliformes; family Pholidichthyidae; genus Pholidichthys; species Pholidichthys leucotaenia. Next base: position 37,575,411 of record CM035837.1, on the reverse strand, counting down.
CCAGGGGCGATGTAGCAAAGTGCCTCACCCCCCAACACAACAGCAGGGCGGCCGGGACAAGCAAGCCCCGAAACGCCAGCCCCATGCCACTAGATGGACTGCCCAACCCCTGCCACCCAACAAAGCTCTCCTACCCATACACACATCCTCCGCCCCCTAGACATCTACCCACAAGTAACCGCTTCATACACACACATAACTCCACCCACCATCACACATACCCACCTACACAAACACACAACCCCACCTGCCCACTCGACACACACCCACTTCCACATCCGTTCATACACAAGCCTACACTCACACCCACACATACCCCCACCCGCAGACCCCAGTGAACGGGGAGGGCGACCCAGGATGCGGGCACCAGCCCCAGGGCGGCACCAGGGCCCAAGGAAACATACGACCCCACCGCGCAAGGATGCATCAGGGACAACCCCCACCACCGGCGCACACCCGACCCCGGCCCGGGGCGGGGGGACGCCCCCCCCCAGCACCAGGAGCCCAGGGCCAGACCCAGACCCCCCTCCCCGAGGGGCGAGGCCAGCCGGCCAGGGGCCACAGCCCAACCCCCCGGGCCCACCCCACAGCCCCCCCCCCCCCACCAACCCCCCCATAACGCCATTTCTAAAGCTTTGGGACTCCAGCAAACCACAGTGAGAGCCACTATCCACAAATGGCAAAAACATGGAACAGTGGTGATCCTTCCCAGGAGTGGCCGGCTGACCAAAATTACCCCAAGAGTGCAGCGACGACTCATCCAAGAGGTCACAAAAGACCCCACAACAACATCCCAAAAAAATGCAGGCCTCACTCCAGACTCCACCATAAGAAAGAGAGTGGGCAAAAATGGCCTGCATAGCAGAGTTCCAAGACGAAAACCACTGCTGAGCAAAAAGAATATAAAGGCTCGTCTCAGTTTTGCCAGAAAACATCTTGTTGATCCCCAAGACTTTTGGGAGAATACTCTGTGGACTGATGAGACAAAAGTTGAACTTTTTGGAAGGTGTTTGTCCCATTACATCCGGCCTAAAAATAACACAGCATTTCAGAAAAGGATCATCATACCAACAGTAAAATATGGTGGTGGTAGTGTGATGGTCTGGGGCTGTTTTGCTGTTTCAGGACCTGGAAGACTTGCTGTGGTAAATGGAACCATGAATTCTGTTGTCTATCAAAAAATCCTGAGGGAGAATGTCCGACCATCTGTTTGTGACCTCAAGCTGAAGCGCACTTGGGTTCTGCAGCAGGACAATGAGCCAAAACACACCAGCAAGTCCACCTCTGAATGGCTTAAGAAAAACAAAATGAAGACTTTGGAGTGGCCTAGTCAAAGTCCTGACCTGAATCCAATTGAGATGCTGTGGCATGACCTTAAAAAGGTGGTTCATGCTCAAAAACCCTCCAATGTGGCTGAATTACAACAATTCTGCAAAGATGAGTGGGCCAAAATTCCTCCACAGCGCTGTAAAAGACTCATTGCCAGTTATCGCAAATGCTTGATTGCAGTTGTTGCTGCTAAGGGTGGCCCAACCAGTTATTAGGTTTAGGGGGCAATCACTTTTTCACACAGGGCCATGTAGGTTTGGATTTTTTTGCCATTAATAATTAACACTTTCATTTAAAAACTGCATTTTGTGTTTACTTGTGTAATCTTTGTCTAATATTTAAATTTGTGTGATGATCTGAAACATTTAAGTGTGACAAACATACAAAAAAAATGAGAAATCAGGAAGGGGGCAAACACTTTTTCACACCACTGTACACACACACACACACACACACACACACACACACACACACACACACACACACACATATAGTATATATACAGTAAATTTCACATCCGAAATTAAAGTGCACCTGTCTCTCTTTGTTCCTCCATCTCCCGCTCCTCAGCAGCCTGCAAACAGAAACACATCACACAAGTGCAATAAAAAAGAAATGTTTTAATTCTTAAAAAGTTGTCTTGAAGATCTGGAATGTGAGTGGCGTGGCTGGGATGGTTTGGACATGTGCAGAGGTGGGATAGTGGATATATTGGACAAAGGATGTTGAAGATGGAGCTGCAAGGTAGGAGGAAAAGAGGAAGACCACAGAGAAGATCTATGGACGTTGTGGACAACATGAAGAGGGTTGGTGTAACAGAAGAGGATGCAAGGGATAGGGAAACTTGTCATATTCTTAAATAGACATATGAATGTAAAATGCGCTGAATGTCTGTTTAGTCAGTATTTTTTCAAGAATTAAATTTGAAACACAAAACATACAACAATAAAACAATCTGAAAAACAAGATATCAATTAAGTAACAATAGATTTAAATCCTGACATGTGTTTATAGATTTTCTGTATATCATATCTGCATTACTGTTAGAAAACTGACATTTAGTTAATTCCCCTTCTCTGATTCTCTGACACTAGACCACATACTGTAGCTACTGTAAGTAGTAGAAACTACAGTGGGTGGTCAGTTTTCTGGTAGCTCCAAGCATTAACTTTTTCAAAAGTGCCATTTGTATTGGATCTGTGGTATGACCCAGTTTGGGAGGGAACCCATCATCTCCACCACCGTACCACTAGGCAACCACTACAGTAGAAAAGTGGCAGCCACACAGTGTCTCACCTGTTTCTCCAGCTCCTCCAAGGAAGCGTAGTATTTTGACCACCAGTCCAGCTCCTCCTTCTCAGGCACCTCCTCCTCCAGCTCCTCCACAATATGTTTCAGCTTTTTAAGGGGTGCCTAAAAGGATTCATTCAGCAAACCTACATTGGGTATGAAAAGTCTATACAGCTATGAAAATGAAAGGCTCAGACCAAGATAATTAATTTATTAATATTTCTCACCTTTAATGTGACCTATAATCTGTGCAAATTTTTAGGGTAGAAAAAAACAGATAAAAAATAAAATAAAATAATATGGCTACACACCATTTTATAATTAGAGATATGGTATTAATTAATTATTAATATAATGTCTTTTCTTTTCTGTTCATTTAGACAGGATATGCATATGATGCCACCGAACAGAACTTATAGCAGTTAAAAAACACTGAGTGGCAAAAATGAGTGGCAGCATTAGGGGGTATGCATTAAATCACAAAAAATACACACAGTATTCAATCACAGCGGTACAGAGAGTATTGGCTTGCATTGTGGTGAGCTAATCTTATTACTCCATCTTGTATTAATTGGCAAAAAACAAAATAAATAAATAAATAAATAAAGGCTCTGAATCGGTTCTTCTCTTACCATGTGCTTTTTGGTCTTTACCCACACATCGCTACAGTCAAGTACGTGGTGTGGTATTAACATCTAAAGTAAAAAAGGTACTCTGTGTACTGCTGTAACAAAATATTTTGTGTGATTTTTATGTTTTGCTGCTTACAAAATAAAGCTGTCACATGTGATTGCCACTCAGTGCTGTGTTGCTATGGTAACTGTCTTCTAACTGCCAAGAATTCTGTTCCAATGCATCCCCTCTATAACCCAAGCTTTTGTGTGTGTTTTAGTTGGGAGGGGAGATTTGTTTTAATTTTAAAGGGTTTGAATTCTTCTCCATTACAAAAATAGGGGCCTCCAAACACAATCTTGCATAGGGGCCCCGAAAAACTAGAAATGGCCCTGAAAAACACTTATAAAAAATTATTAATTTCAAGGGGTTATTGACTGCACTATTTCCACATGTTGACAGCTCCCACAGGTCTTAATGGAATGTCTGTGACATACTTTGTTCAAATTTTCTTTAATTATTGCTGCATCATTGTGAATCATCTCTTGCAGCCTTCCTCAGAATGGCTTTTTTCAGTACGTCTCTTTAAATTCCTAAGAGCCACATTTAACTCCACCCTCCCTCTTATGTCACTATTGTTAATCTTAGCTGGCTAGCTCCTAGCTTAGATAGACAGCCTGAGCCAACTAACATAAATTTCTCTAAAAGAATGAATGAAATCAAACATCACTGGTGGAAAGGGGTGTGTGGTTTCAGTAGTCAATGGGATATGACCTGGAGTACAATAAGCAGCAGAAACATTCATGAATGAGTGAGCGACTAAATTGGTAGCTTCAGCCAGCTGCCTTGGGTCTTGTTTAGAGAAAGTAAAATATAACTAAGCTAAAATAACTTCTAAGAGCAACGAATACGAACAAGTGTTTTTTTGTTTTGTTTTGTTTTTTTATTACTTATTTTGTACCCGTAGGTAGATTTGTTTTGCAGTCTGGTGACAAGCCACCAGCTGCCGGTCGCTGCGTGCGCAAGCGCCCCATATCCCTAACCTGCATGTTTTTGGCATGTGGGAGGAAACCGGAGAAATCCCGGAGTAAACCCACGCAACACGGGGAGAACATGCAAACTCCACACAGATCACTGTCGGCCGGGGGCAGGGATCGAACCCACGATCTCATGATCCCCGCGATCCCCCGGCCGAGGGTAAACTGTGCTGCCACAGTGCTAACCACTGCGCCACCGTGTTGGTAGATGAACAAGGATTCCAGTGGAATGTGCGTAAAATCTACAGAAAATAGCAATGAAAACCAGCTGGATAAACACCAAGCAGCCTGTGTGTGAGCCTCTCCCCACTGAGGCACACTCTAATGTGGTTAGACTGACTGATACTGATTGCCTAGCCAAGCTAATGCTCACTGATTGATGTACGGGGGGGCTGAAAAGTTCAAAGTGGTCAAATTTGACCAAATGCGGTTTCTTTTTCAACCGTTGGCATCCAAGCACTGCAACACCGATGGAAGAAGTGTATGGACCAAAGGGGAGACTATGTTGAAAAATAAACCACATTTGGTCAAACTTGACCACTATGAACTTTTCAGCCTATGAACTTTTCAGTCCCCCTCGTAGCATCACAGCAAAAATATAACAAAATAAGCCAGAATGATGCAAGATATCAACTGTGGATTAGTGAGCCAGGTGGAGACAGGGATGTCTATTAGGGTGACTGAAATCTAAAGGAAAAAATAATATAAATCATGCTTGGTAAGCAACTCTCTAAGAGCACTGTTAGCACTAAAGCTTGGGGTTCCCGTTCATCTACATGTTTGCAGACAGACAGCTAGCCTGATGACTAATAGAGCATCAGGAGGGTATCACGGCTGGGTTCACCATATTTATGATGTTCTAAGGCAAACCTGGAAGAGCAAGGCTGCATGTCCACCAAACACATTTTTTGTCACCCAACTGCCCTGAACGTCTTTTTTTCAGCATTTGTGTGCTATGCTCTGGGAAAAAAAAAATCTGTGCCCTGTATCCTAGCAACAGCTTGTCACTCACAGCTCAGCACTTCCGCTTTTCCTATGGTCAGACTTTCTACTTATTTTTTAATAGCAGTCTCTAAATAACAATGGACAAGAAACATATTCTAGAATTGGTAACAGCTCTGGATGCAAAATATGATGACATGGAAAACAGGAGTCTGAGTACAGACTGTACCGGCATCCTATGTCTCGCCCTTCCTTATTCTGATTAGTTGCTTAGAAAGGTCTGACATTGACGAGCTCATTTGCAGTTTGAAAAGTTGAATTTACATGTGTAATGACAATAAAGTTGAATCTCATCTCATCTCATCTCAACTCTAAGCACCCTGAGCATCGCAACAAAAAGCGGCCACCGCCGAGAGCGTTTCAGCGCTGTAGACACTGGACTATATAGAGAATGAATAGAAAATAGTCATCCACAGCGGAAAAAACGCGTTTGGTGGACACGCAGCCTTAAAATGGCTCCTTGGAGAGAAAAACGATAAAAAGCCTGTGTGCTTTTTTTGAGAGAAGTAAGTGTTTTGTTTTTTCAATAATCACATGACCAAAAAACACATTTCAGAAGGTTAAAACCTCCAAAAACACAATTTTTCAGTCACTGACCTCTTTAAAGGTGTGCATATTGTTGAAAAACTTCAGTGAATTGTACAGGTTATAGGTCACATAGAATAATTCACAAAAATAGAATTTTAACAAAACTACACATATCTATTTTGTTGTAAGTTTCAAACACAGTGAACAGGACAGTGACACATACAGTAATTAGTTTGAAGAGTTTGATGGGAATCTTGGACTGTTTGACTGACAGATTGCTGAGACCGATGTTCTTCATGGACGTGAGAGCGTTTATGTCCAGCGAGTTCTGCCTCACTAAAATAATAAATAAATAAAAACTTTGGTAAAGTGAATTCACAAATTTATGTTACCAATATACAGTGGTGTGAAAAGGTGCCACCTTCCTGATTTCTCATTTTTTTGTATGTTTGTCACATTTAATGTTTCAGATCATCAAACAAAATTAAATATTGGGCAAAGATAACACAAGTACACACAAAATGCAGTTTTAAATGAAGGTGTTTATTATTAAGGGTAAAAAAATCAAAACCTACATGGCCCTGTGTGAAAAAGTGCCCCCCCCCCACCCCACCCCCGTTAAAACATAAATTAACTGTGGTTTATTACATCTTTGGAAAGCTGAGTTCAGTTTCTCTAGCCACACCCTGGCCTGATTACTGCCACACCTGTTCTCAATCAAGAAATCACTTAAATAGGACCTGCCTGACAAAGTGAAGTAGACCAAAAGATCCTCAAAAGCTAGACATCACGCTGTAATCCCAAGAAATTCAGGCACAAATGAGAAACAAAGTAATTGAGATCTACCATTCTGGAAAAGGTTATAAAGCCATTTCTAAAGCTTTGGGCTCCAGCAAACCACAGTGAGAGCCATTATCCACAAATGGTGAAAACATGGAACAATGGTGAACCTTCCCAGGAGTGGCCGGCTGACAAAAATTACCCTAAGAGCGCAGCGATGACTCATCCAAAAGGTCACAAAAGACCTCACAACAACATCCAAAGAATTGCAGGCGTCACTTGCCTCAGTTAAAGTCAGTATTCATGACTCCACCATAAGAAAGAGAGTGGGCAAAAATGGCCTGCATGGCAGAGTTCCAAGACGAAAACCACAGCTGAGCAAAAAGAATATAAAGGTTCGTCTCAGTTTTGCCAGAAAACATCTTGATGATCCCCAAGACTTTTGGGAAAATACTCTGTGGACTGATGAGACAAAAGTTGAATTTTTTGGAAGGTGTGTGTCCCATTACATCCGGCGTAAAAGTAACACAACATTTCAGAAAAGGAACATCATACCAACAGTAAAATATGGTGGTGGCAGTGTGACGGTCTGGGGCTATTTTGCTGTTTCAGGACCTGGAAGACTTGCTGTGGTAAATGGAACCATGAATTCTGCTGTCTACCAAAAAATATTGAAGGAGGATGTCCGGCCATCTGTTCATGACCTCAAGCTGACGTGCACTTGGGTTCTGCAGCAGGACAATGAGCCAAAAAACCCCAGCAAGTCCACCTCTGAATGGCTTAAGAAAAACAAAATGAAGACTTTGGAGTGGCCTAGTCAAAGTTCTGACCTGAATCCAATTGAGATGCTGTGGCAGGACCTTAAAAAGGTGGTTCATGCTCAAAAACACTCCAATGTGGCTGAATTACAACAATTCTGCAAAGATGAGTGGGCCAAAATTCCTCCACAGCGCTGTAAAAGACTCATTGCCAGTTATTGCAAATGCTTGATTGCAGTTGCTGCTGCTAAGAGTGGCCCAACCAGTTATTAGGTTTAGGGGGCAATCACTTTTTCACACAAGGCCATGTAGGTTTGGATTTTTTTCTCCTTAATAATAAACACCTTCATTTAAAAACTGCATTTTGCGTTTTCTTATGTTATCTTTGTCTAATATTTAAATTTGTTTGATGATCTGAAACATTTAAGTGTGACAACCATACAAAAAATGAGAAATCAGGAAGGGGGCAAACACTTTTTCCACACCACTGTAAATGGTACTGACATGTATGATTTTTTTTTTCTTTTTTGGTTTACTTTTTGGTTTTGACTCCACGTCTTCCTCCTCATGCTCTCCCCCGAGGTTACGTGGACTGTAATCCATGAGGTTTTGGACCACATGGGACCCAACAAGAGCGAGGTGCCCAAAAGCCCGACGCTCCACCACGAACACTGTGAGAGGAGGGTGGAGGTAGGACTGCTCCGGCAACTCCTAAATTTTACAAAATTAATAAAAGACACAAACAGTTTTAGAATATTAGTTGTAAACTTGTTCTGCGTGACAAAAAAAAAAAAAAAATCAATGACAGCAGGTTGCATTTTAAGGTACTCTGGTTTGAGTGACACTTTGTAATTACAAACAGAACCACAACCCTATTCACTCTATTCACACAGCCTTAGCTGCTCTGGCAGGGAATTCACTGACAGCTCTTCTCTGGAATGAATAAAGTCAGTTCACCTAATGACCACAAGGGTTCACTAAAACCAGAATTTTAAAAAGTTCTTCACAGTACCTTTATTCTCACAATCATGACTAGTATTAACTAATGACAGAGACTGACCACGTTGATGTAGCGGACCACCTCTTTGAAGTTTGGGTGAGTCTTGTAGCTCTGGATCTCCTCAGACTCTAGCTGTTGTCCTGCACACTCCACCTTCACCAGGGGGCGCTCCACCTCAAAGAGCTGGACCCGCTTCAGTTCCCGCAGACCCCAGAACAGCACCTGAGCCCACACATACACACAATGAGAGCGAGAGAGAGAGAGAGAGAGAGAGAGAGAGAGAGAGAGAGAGAGAGATGGACTGGTGCAAACAAGACAGAAATCATCAAAATAATCATCTATAACATTGACAACATGTCAGACTGTACGAGACAGAGAGAGAGACCTCGATCCTGAAGGTCTTCAGAACAGGTCTGACTCCTTCAGGGATGACGTAAAATCTCTTGTCATCACTGTAGCTCAGTTCTTGAGGGTCCACACTTTTGGGGAGATGAGGCTGTACAATGGAAAAGAAAATTTTCACTGGAACTAAAACATGTTTAAAATCTTTTTAGTGTGTTACTGGTGAACATACTGTATGTAACTTTTGGATACTTGGATTTTAGCAATACTTTTTGATCCTAAAGTGAATTGCAGGCTGACAAGTAATCTAGGCTGCAGTTTACTCAGCAACCACAAGGTGTCATTAGAGTTTCCAACAATGAAACAGAACCTTTTTAACGAAAAGTGCAAGAGGTCCGATAAGTCAGTCATCCTCCCCAGCTGAGGTCTGAACTAGATATGGGAATCTTTAGGCATCAAAATTTGATTACAATTTAGGGTCTTGAAATGATTCTAAAATTATTCTCGATGCATCTTTTTTTTTCTGTTCAGAATTTCTTCCCTCCAACTATGTGCCAATTTGACACTTTTAAATCCAAGTGGTTGCAAAGACCCATGAATTTACTTCCAACAGCTTTTAATAAAACAAATGGAAGAGAAATGTGACGACTCACATGGATGAATTTATCTTAAAATGTGCTTCGAAGAACTGCCATCCTTTCACGGACATTCTTTCAGAAGTTCACAGCTGTCTACAGGCTGGCCAATGTCATTTGCTTTTATATATTATTTTATTAAGATGCTTGAGTTGATTTTAGCTCTGTATCAATTTTTTAAAAAATCTAATAAATTCTTTTCACAATTTCAAACAAAACATGTAACAATTTAATCATAACAACACAGGAGAACACTAGATGTGTTCGTTGACTCCAAATAAATAGCTCTAAAATTCTAAAATCTATAACTTACAGTGGATATAAAAAGTCTGCACACCCCTGTTTAAATGCCAGGTTTTTGTGATGTAAAAAAAATGAGACCAAGATAAATCATTTCAAAACTTTTCCCCTTTTAATGTAACCTATAACCTGTACAACCCAATTGAAAAACAAACTGATATATTTTAAGGGGAAAAATAAAAAGTAAAAACTTACAATAACCTGGTTGCATAAATATGCACACCCTCTTATAGCTGGGGATGTGGCTGTGTTCAAAATTAACCAATCACATTCAAACTTATGTTAAATGGGAGTCAGCACACATCTGCCACCATTTAAAGTGCCTCTGATTAATCCTAAATAAAGTTTAGCTGATCTAGTAGGCTTTTCCTCACATTTTTGCAGTCACATCTTAAGGTGGATTCACACTACAACGTTTGGACCGACTTTTACTGACGTTTTGGCAAATGTCTGGCTGTGCTGGCAAAAGTTAATGATAGTTGGTGTTTGTTGGCAAACGCTGGCAAAAGTTGTGTTTTTTGAAAATTTTCAGCCTTAGATTGGAAATAAACGTTGGTGAAAGCTGTGCTCAGTTTGTAAAAGTTCCTGAGTGCATACCTGTCAAGTGATACGGTTTCGCCGTATTTTAATACGGGGAAAATGCAATTTTAGCAAATACGGGCGTATTGCCATTTCTGTACGCCAAAAAGAAAAATATACGGGGAAAAAAATTATTGAGAGTGTGGAGGAACACCTCGTGTGTGACCCCCACAGCGTACGGGGCTGGCAGAGCGCTCAGCGTGAGCAATTATCAGAACAGTGAGAGGTGTGGACTGATCATTATGCAGATGCACCTCGCACCCTCTTTCGTCCTGCAGCTCCGGAACAGAGAGGAATCCCGGCGCCAGTAACCCTGCAGCTGATATGTGTGACTCTAATGCAAATGTCCATGCTTTCCTGCTGTATACTGTGATGCTAATGTGCCATGCATGCATTGTCTGAGCTGGGTATATAAGTTGACTGCATATCTCTTGCTCTCTCTCTTTTTGATCACTCGCATTGTTTGTTGCTGACTTTGAGACGCAGGGCTCGCTCCAGCACGCTGCCACAGCGCTGAGCGAGCCTTGTGGAGGATGAATAAAACACCCTTTTAAACTTCAGTTCGCCGTGTCCGCCTGCACTTATTTTGTTCCTCCACAACAGAACCTATAATCAACTGAACAGTAATTCGATGCCTGGCGAAATTGAGCGCACCTAACCAAGTTCATCCAAGTGCATTAGTGTTACAAAGCTGACAATTAAAAACTCTTTAATTCCAAGTGTATATAGCTAGCTGACAATTAAGAACTATATTCAGAATTATTCTTATTGTGTACTTTCAAATTAAGCAATCTACCTTGTGCTAATGTAAATTTGAAAAATATTGTTTTTTTATTTATTTTTATTTGTTTATTATTAATATTATCATTTTTTAAAGTTTATTTATTTTTTTATTTTTCATTTATTTTTTTTGTGCTACTTGGTTTATTATTTTCACATTACCAAAAAGTTATGGCTCAAGATTGTGTCCATATAAGTGTACATTTGAATAAATATGTTTGAAATAGTTCATGTTGCAACTGTTGTTGTTTGTTTGTTGTTGGGTTTTTTTTTTTGCTTCAGTTTTCTTTCATCTGCCAATAAATACAGTTTTTAAGTACTCAGTACAGGAGTGAAAGCCCCCCCCCCAATAAGGGAGGCATGAGGTATGCCTTGACAGGTATGTGAGTGCTGGGGTAAGTTATGCACAGTTTACCTAAGTTAGCCTAAGTTAAAGCTGGGTTCACTCTATAGCGTTTGGACGACTTGTACAGACGTTTTGAAAAATCAGAGAAATACTCAGTGCAGATCAGCTGACATCAGTGTCAGGTGACACTCATATAAAGATCAGTGTTTGTGGAGGCTTCCTGTCATTCTGCTTTTGGAGTGAACACATCTCTTTTGGGCATACGTTTCAGTATTTATTTTCATTTTACATTCCTATGTAGTTACTTCTGCATACCCTTTTCCCTGTTCATTCATTCATTCATTCATTCATCTAAAAAAAATTTTTTTAAAAAGTCCGCAATTAAAATGTGAGTGTGGATGGAATAAAAAAACTGTTTAGTGAATCATCATATAAATAAAATGACGGGTGATTATATTTTGACTGTTACATCTCTCTCCATTAAAATAACATAAAATCCTGTGAAATGTCATTTACTTTTTGACACCACGTCAGCGCTGTTAGATTCCCACACTGGAAGTGAACCAATCCTGGAGAATGATTACGCACTGAGCAGAAAATTAAGAACAGTAAATTTCTCAATGAGATTTTTTTTTTTTCTTTTGGGCTGTCACATTTTTTGGGAGATTACATGCAGCCTAAGTGTCCCCCAAACGCGTTTTTTGTCGCCTGAATGCCCTGAACATCTTTTTTTCAGCACTTGTGTACTGTGCTCTGGGGAAAAAAAGTCTGTGCCCTGTATCCCAGCAACAGCTTGTCAGTCATAGCTCAGCACTTCCGTCTTTCCTATGGTCAGACTTTCTACTTATTTTTAATAGCGGTCTCGAAATAACAATGGACAGGAAACATACAGTTAGGCCCAGAAATATTTGGACAGTGACACAATCTTCATGATTTGGGCTCTGCATGCCACCACATTGGATTTGAAATGAAACAACTACAACGGAATTGAAGTGCAGACTTTAAGGTTTAATTCAAGGGGTTGAACAAAAATATATGATTAAACATGTAGGAATTGTAGCTATTTTTATACAAACGCTCCTCATTTCAGGGGCTCAAAAGTAATTGGACAAATAAACATAACCCTAAGTAAAAGGTTACTTTTCAATATTTTGTTGAGAATCCTTTGCAGGCAATGACTGCCTGAAGTCTGGAACCCATGGACGTCACCAAACGCTGGGTTTCCTCCTTTGTGATGCTTTGCCAGGCCTTTACTGCGGCTGTCTTCAGTTGTTGCTTGTCTGTGGGTCTTTCTGCCTTAAGTTTTGTCTTGAGCAAGTAAAATCCATGCTCGATTGGGTTGAGATCTGGTGATTGACTCGGCCATTGCAGAATATTCCACTTCCTTGCTCTAAAAAACTCCTGGGTTGCTTTTGCAGTATGATTTGGATCATTGGTGAAGCACCGTCCAATCAACTTTGCTGCATTTGGCTGAATCTGAGCAGAAAGTATATCCCTATACACTTCAGAATTCATCCGGCTGCTTCTGTCTTTTGTCACATTATCAATAAACACAAGTGACCCAGTGCCATTGGAAACCATGCATGGCCATGCCATCACACTGCCTCCACCATGTTTTACAGAAGATGTAGTGCTTTGGATCATGAGCTGCTCCAATTCTTCTCCAAACTTTCTTCTTCCCATCATTCTGGTACAGGTTGATCTTAGTCTCATCTGTCCAAAGAATGCTGTTCCAGAACTGGACTGGCTTCTTCAGGTGTTTTTTGGCAAAGTCAATTCTGGCCTTTCTATTTTTGAGGCTGATTCATGGTTTGCACCTTGTGGTGAATCCTTTGTATTTACTCTCATGAAGTCTTCTCTTTATGGTAGACTTAGATACTGATACACCTACTTCCTGGAGAGTGTTCTTCACTTGAGTGGATGTTGTGAAGGGTTGTTCTTCACCATGGAAAGGATTCTGTGATCATCCACCACTGTTGTCTTCCGTGGACGTCCAGGCCGTTTTGAGTTCCCAAGCTCACCAGTGCTGTGGCGGTTTGGTGTAACCCCCACAACAGACTGGACAGACACAGCGCTCGGCTAGAGCAATTAACAGAACAGTGAAATGTGTATTAATGTCTACAGGCAGCCCCGCTTCTTCTGGCTCACTTCTGTGATGTTAATGTTGCCTTTCATGCATTGTGTTCATGCGTCCTGTCCTTACTGTGACCTAGAGACCGAGATCAATATGTTTCTCAAATGCAAATATCTCATGCCTGTTTTGTTATCTCTTTGATCATACCAGCTGCTGGGGGAATGCTCTTTTATGTATTGTTGTAGTTGGGTATATATACTGCACTGTAACCCATGCTCACTCTCTCATTCACTCACTCTTCAGCTGCTGCTGCAGACACACACCGTGTCTCCTCTCTGAGAGCCTGAGGAATTCGGCTTCAGCCTGCTCACACTATGGGCTGGAGCCGAGTTCCCGTGAAGGCGGTATGATTCAATAAACTCTACTTAAAACCTCTCAACGCTGCCTTATTACATGCCGTTTCAGTGCACTCTTTTTTTCTCAGAATGTACCAAACTGTTGATTTGGCCACTCCTAACACTTCTGCTATCTCTCTGATGGATTTCTTCTTTTTTTTCAGCCTCAGAATGGTCTGTTTCACCTCCATTGAGAGCTCCTTTGACCGCATGTTGTGTGTTCACAGCAACAGCTTCCAAATGCAAACGCCACACCTGGAATCAACTCCAGACCTTTTAACTGCTTAATTGATGACAGGTTAACGAGGGAAGAGCCCATGCAGCCTTGTTATTTGTTTTTTGCAGCCTTCTGAGTCAATTGTCCAATTACTTTTGGTCCCTTGAAAAAGAGGCGGCTACGTATTAAAGAGCTGTAATTCCTAAACCCTTGCTCCAATTTGGATGTGAATACTCTCAAATTACAGCTGAGAGTCTGCACTTTAAGCCCATATTGATTATATAATTGCATCCTGAATATATTTTCGTAAACAGCTAAAATAACAAAACTTGTGTCACTGTCAAAATATTTTTGGGCCTAACTGTATTCTAGTATTGGTAGCAGCTTTGGATGCAAAACATGATTACACGGAAAGCAGGAGCCTGAGTACAGACTGTACCGGCATCCTATGTCCTGCCCTTCCTCAATTCTGATTGGCTGCGTAGAAAAGTCTGACATTGACGAGCTCAGCTGCAGTCTGAAGTCTTTCTTTCTTTCTAAATCTATCTATATATGTAGCAGGCAGAGAGTGGACAGACTGTGACTGAAAATTTCACAAAAAACCTTTATTCCACAGACCAAGAAAATGTTAACCCTTTGAGTGTGTATGGTGCAGAACTGTGACAAACCCCCCCTGTGGTCAAGAGTGGTAAATATTTTTTGTCAATAAAATGGTTCAGATTTCCAAGGCTATAACTTGAAAGTGGTAAGAGATAATTGCTTACTGTCAATTATAAAGATGTAAAATATGATCCAAAGTTTCAGATGGGAATAAATTTACACATCTAATTTGCATAATGTCACGGCACCTCTTTAAATTCCATAACTCAGTCAAAACTGGACTTTGGACGTATTTACTAACTAACTAACTAACTAACCTGCACTTATATAGCGCTTTTCTAGTCACAAAGACCACTCAAAGCGCTTTCACTAGTACTAACCCTCTATTCTAAGGGCCTATAGGAAACAGATACCTAGGGACAATTTAGAACAACCAATTAACCTAACATGCATGTCTTTGGATTGTGGGAGGAAACCGGAGCCCCCGGAGTAAACCCACGCAGCACAGGGAGAACATGCAAACTCCACACAGAAAGGTTCCAACCCCTGCCAACCTGGGGATTTGAACCAGGAACCTTCTAGCTGTAAGGCAACAGTGCTAACCACTGCACCACCGTGCTGCCCAAACACAAAAAATTGTTCAGTCTTTTGACAACGTTTTTTGTACAGAGGTACCTCATCATCTTATCTTCAAAGTATATGAACAAGAAATCAGTACATTTAAAAATCCCCCAGAAATTTCTCTTACTTTTGACAAAGTCAGAGTGAGAAGGCAGGCGCAGTGCCGCGCTCTGCCACTAGAGGCACGCAAATTCTCACACTCAAAGGGTTAAGAAAAACGGCTGTTGTTTCCAAGGGAACCAGTAATCCGTACTTGCAAGAGATAGGTTTGCACAACAGCACAGCCTAGTGGTAGAAAAATAACACTGCAAAGACACGAAACCACCCACGAAACCACATCCATCACCTGTAAAAAAGCCCACAAACCCACAAACAATTCAATTCAATATATTTTCTTTTTTAATTCCACCTTCTCTCTATTTCTCTTTTGTTCCTGCATGTCTGAACTGAGTTTTGATCTAAAAACATCTGTTTTCACCAGCATTTCAGTCAACGTTTGCCAAAGGAGCTTAACTTAGACTGACTTAGGCAAACTCTCCATAACTTAGAGGAACTTTTACAAACTGAGCACAACTTTCACCAACGTTTATTTCCAAATGTCGGCAAATTTTCAGCATACTGAAAATTCTCAACGAATACAACTTTCACCAGCGTTTGCCAACAAACGCCAACTATTATTAACTTTTATCAACTTTTACCAGCAGAGCCAGATGTTTGCCAAAACATCAGTAAAAAGTTGGTCCAAACGTTGTAGTGTGAATCCATCCAAAAAAGCAAGTCCAGGATGGTAGGAAGCCTCCAGAAACGCTGATATTTATATCAGCATCACCTGACACTGATGTCAGCTGACCTGCGCTGAGTAGTCGTTTGTTTAAGTGAACCTAAGTTGGCAACTGCTACACAAACACTAGCCTAAGTTGGCAAAAGTTTGACAACGCTGAATGCAACGCTGAGAAATGCTAGCAAACGTTCATAAAAGTTTGTAAAAGTTCGTAAAAGCTGGTGTGTGCTCACAAACATAATTTCACCAACGTTTGGACTGATTTCTCTGATTTTTTTCAAAATGTCAGTAAAAGTCGGTCAAAACATTGTAGTGTGAACCCACCTTTACAGCACAGGCCCTGGTCCACAGAGAGCTTCCAAAGCATTAGAAGGATTTCATTGTTCAAAGGTATCAGTCAGGAGAAGGGTACAAAAGAATTTCCAAGGCATGAAATATACAGTGGTGTGAAAAAATGTTTGCCCCCTTCCTGATTTCTCATTTTTTGTATGTTTGTCACATTTAATGTTTCAGATCATCAAACAAATTTAAATATTAGACAAAGATAACACAAGTAAACACAAAATGCAGTTTTTAAATGAAGGTGTTTGTTATTAAAGGTAATAAAAAAAAGTAAACCTACATGGCCCTGTGTGAAAAAGTGACACCCCCCCATAGAAAACATAAATTAACTGTGGTTTATCACATCTTTGCAAAGCTGAGTTAAATTTCTCGAGCCACACCTGATTACTTCCACACCTGTTCTCAGTCAAGAAATCACTTAAATTGGACCTGTCTGACAAAGTGAAGAAGACCAAAAGATCCTCAAAAGCTAGACATCATGCTATGATCTAAAGAAATCCAGAAACAAATGAGAAACAAAGTAATTGAGATCTATCAGTCTGGAAAAGGCTATAAAGCCATTTCTAAAGCTTTGGGATTCCAGAAAACCACAGTGAGAGCCATTATTGCAGGATTGCTGGGTCTGTTACCACTAATCATTTACCTAAACCAATTGTTTACCTCTATGGAGGTCAGAGTCCTTTTGCCTGCCATTGGCACCACAAGTTGCATCACTGTATATAGACTGTACATAGACTGCTGCTGTCGCTGTTTGTTTCTGTTTTTCTTTTTTTAATCCAGCCTAATTCCTTTCTTTTTATAAAAAGCACACCAATGTAGAGAGAAAGAAACACCATTTCAATTCTCCTGTATGTCCTGCATGCATAGTAGTATTGACAATAAAATCTTTGAATCCTTGAATTCTGAATTATCTACAAATGGCAAAAACATGGAACAGTGGTGAACCTTCCCAGGAGTGGCCGACCGACCAAAATTACCCCAAGAGCACAGCGACAGCTCATCCAAGAGGTCACAAAAGACCCCACAACAGCATCCAAAGAATTGCAGGCCTCACTTGCCTCAGTTAAGGTCAGTGTTTATGACTCCGCCATAACAAAGAGACTGAGCAAAAATGGCTTGCATGACAGAGTTCCAAGATGAAAACCACTGCTGAGCAAAAAGAACATAAAGGCTCATCTCAGTTTTGCCAGAAAACATCTTGGAACTTTTTGGAAGGTGTGTGTCCCATTACATCCAGCGTAAAAGTAACACACCATTTCAGAAAAGGAACATCATACTAACAGTTTGGGGCTGTTTTGCTGCTTCAGGACCTGGAAGACTTGCCGTGGTAAACTGAACCATGAATTCTGCTGTCTATCAGAAAATCCTGAAGGAGAATGTCAGGCCATCCAATCATTTTTTCACACAGGGCCATGTAGGTTTGGAATTTTTTTTTTAACCCTTAATAGTAAACACCTTCATTTAAAAACTGCATTTTGTGCTTACTTGGGTTATCTTCGTCTAATATTTAAATTTGTTTGCCATTAATAATAAACACTTTCATTTAAAAACTGCATTTTGTGTTTACTTGTGTTATCTTTGTCTACTATTCAAATTTGTGTGATGATCTGAAACATTTAAGTGTGACAAACATACAAAAACATGAGAAATCAGGAAGGGGGCAAACACTTTTTTACATCACTGTACCATGAAGCACAGTGAAGACAGTCATCAAGTGGAGAAAATATGGTACAACAGTGACATTACCAAGAACTGGATGTCCCTCCAAAACTGATGAAAAGACGAGAAGAAAACTGGTCAGGGAGGCTGCCAAGAGGCCGACAGCAACATTGAAGGAGCTGCACAAACTTCTGGCAAGTACTGGCTGTTTAGCACATGTGACAACAATCTCCCGTCTTCTTCATATGGCTGGGCTATAGAGTAGGGTGGCAAGACGGAAGCCTTATCTTACAAAGAAAAACAACCAATCCTGACTACATTTTGCAAAAACACATTTGAAATCTCCCAAACACATGTGGGAAAATATGTTATGGTCCAATGAAACCAAGATTGAACTTTTTGGCCATAATTCCAAAAGGTATATTTGGCGCAAACACAACACTGTTCATCACCAAAAGAACACCATACCTACAGTAAAGCATGGTGGGGGCAATATCATGATTTGGGGCTGTTTTTCTTCAGCTGGAATTGGGGGCCTTAGTCAAGGTGAAGGGAATTATGAACAGTTCCAAATACCAGTCAGTGTTGGCACAAAAGCTTCAGGCTTCTGCAAAAAAGCTTAAGATAAAGGGAAACTTCATCTTTCAGCATGACAATGACTGAAAGCATACATCCAAATCAATGAAAGAATGGCTTCACCAGAAGAAGATAAGGTTTTGGAATGGCCCAGCCAGAGTCCAGACCTGAATCCAATCGAACATCTGTGGGGTAATCTGAAGTGGGCTGTGCACAGGGGATGCCCTCGCAATCTGACAGATTTGGAGCATTTCTGCAAAGAAGAGTGGGCAAATACTGCCACATCAAGATGTGCCACACTGATAGACTCCTACCCAAAAAGACTGAATGTTGTAATAAAAGCCAAAGATGCTGCAACAAAGTATTAGTTTAAGGGTGTGCATATTTATGCAGCCAGGTTATTCTAAGTTTGTTTTTCATTAGGGTTGTACAGGTTATAGGTCACATTAATGGTGGAAAAAGTTTTGAAATGATTTATCTTGGTCTCATTTTTTTTCACATCACAAAAACCTGGCATTTGAACAGGTGTGTAGACTTTTTATATCCACTGTAAATCTTAAAAATGCAAAGTTATACAGAATACAAACTACATTACATACATGTAAAAAAAGATGAATATCTAAAAAAAAATCTCACAGAAAGCCCACCTATACTATATTTTCAGTATAGAAAAAAAAAACTGTTTCAAACTGTAAGCCTAAAAAAGGACAAAAAATATAATTCCACACTACAGAATTCCTATGAGTTTTTTTTTAAAATGTCAACAATGTTCTTATCTTTTTAACTTCATTTGTGTCTGTTTGAGTAACACTCAGATGGATGTGTGTGGAACTTTTCATGTTCAGTAACACCTGGAGCAAATTATTGTTTTGCGTGATATCGGAGGGTCACGAAAATCACATCCATAACTGGTGACATGTGGGCCCAACGCGGATGCGGTCCCCGTGGAAAGTGACCTCCCCATGCATCCCAGCACGATCTACTCTCAGCAGAATCGTGGAGATGCAGAGGAGGCATGGGACCTTCTGTCAACAGATGCCTAGTTGGACACGTACCATCGGAGGCAGCCAGAGTGGCTGCAATGGATACAATTTCAAAACAGCGCTTCATTCCACAGGCACACACACTGGGAACAAAGCGTGTCTTTCCGTGGTGTCTGGCTGTCTGCATGGTGTGACACCTGCAGCAAACGGTGATTTTGCCTCCCATTGCTACCTACACCTGCTCTGCGGACAACGCCCAAGGTGTCACGCCATAAAATGTCCGGATGGCTGTCAATAGAGTTTTTGTTCTGCTTTTTTTCCCCTTTTCATCAAAACAAAACAGCATCCTTTTGTTTTCGTATCCAAAGGCTTTGGGGTCCAGATCTGACCCAGAGTCCGCGTGTTGGTGACCCCTGCTTTAAACAATATTTCTGGTTTATCAAAATGGAAACCTGGGCTATCTTTGTTTTTTCAATACTCAACAGCTCAGGGAAGAATTTATTTGGATTAGTTCATTTGGAGAATCCACCTAACTTTAGCACACCTGAGCAATGCTCTAAGGGCACATTCAGATGGCCACTGTTTGGTCCGGACCAAAGGACCAGACAGTGGCTTCTGCAGATAGTTTGGCTCATTTGGTGCAGTCTGAATGCACGTTGGAACTCTGGTGCGCACCAAAAAAGTGAAGTCTGGTCCCCCTGAAAACAGGGGTCTCGGTTCTCTAGCAAACGAAGTCTGGTGTGCTCCGCTTGCAGTGTGAATCCAAAAGAAGTATCCAATGGACCAAAGGGCGGAAGTGCTCCTCAGCGTTTGTGTAACCATAGCAACACGTAGTCTGAGAAGAGGAAGTGACGGTTACTGTAGTACATTGTGGGTAGAAAATAACAATAAAGACAACCACGCAAATTCGAGAAATCATTTTACTGGAGAAAGCCGAGGAGAAAAGTTTAAAAATGTCTTGTTTGTGGTGGACAAACAACCCGGCTGAAGGGAACGGATTTCTGTTTTTGGTCCTGGCCAATCGATGAGCCTGATTTTTCCTCTTTGCAGAGATTTTTTCTTCCTGGTCAGTGGTGGTTTTGGTTACAATGCCCCAAATGAGCAATTGTTTTAATTGCGTGATGTCCAGGCAGTTTGGTCCACTGCAGTGTAAATGCAAGCCAAACCAAATGAAGGTGTGAAAATTCTCGGCATTCCCTGCCCAGTCAAATCGAGACCCCCAGACTATCCTGGTCTGAAAGCAGCCTAAGAAAACAGTGGTTGTGCTAGAAGGGTCAAAAAAAATGGATCAAAGCATGAACCAACACAGTAGTTTTATCATGTTTTTGGGTTCTCGTCCATATGTTTGCGTTCACGGAGACATGGCTCCACGACAACATCCCTGACGCGGCCATTCAGCTTGAAGGGATGACATCGTTCCAGGCTGACAGAGAGGCTGCTAGCTCAGGTAAGAGGCGGGGGGGGGGGGGGCTATGTATCTATATTAACAAGAACTGGTGCGTTAACGCCACGTTAGTATCTAAACACTGTTCTCCATTGGCGGAGTTCCTTATCATAAATTGTCGGCCATTCTATCTGCCGAGGGAATTCACCAACATGTTTGTAGCCACTGTTTACATAGCTCCTAGCGCTAATGCTAAAGCTAATGCTAACGAGGCACTCGGAGAGCTGCACGATCCTATTAGTGGAGTGGTGGCTCAGTTGGTAGAGCATCCATCCCACACCCAGGAGGCAGGGGTTCAAATCCTGGCCGGGTCATGCCGAAGACCATATAAAAGTGGAACTTCCTGCCATCCAGCTTGGTGCTCAGCAATAAATGGAATGGAGGAGGGAACTCTGTGGCGGCGCCTTGCATGGCAGCGGCCCTCTGATTCTGTACTTGGGGTGTGTGTGATTTACACTGTAGATAGGTAAAACACAATCTTGTTCTGCTGTACATGATTGGTTGTACGGTTGAATGACAATAAGGGTGATTTAATTTAATTAATTTTAATTTAGCGAATTTCAAACTTCACACCCGGACAGTTTTGTGGTGGTTGCGGGGGATTTTAATCACACCAGTTTAAAGACTGTGCTCCCCAAGTTTAAACAATGTGTAGACTTTAAGACCAGAGGAGAGAATATGTTGGACTTGGTGTACACAAACTTTCCAGATGCTTATAAGGCAACATCTCGCCCCCACCTCGGCCATTCTGACCACCTATCCATGATGCTGGTGCCTGCCTACAAACCTTTACTGAAGCGCTGCAGGCCAGTAGAGAAACAAATCAGGATTTGGCCAGAGGGTGCAGCCTCAGCACTTAAGGACTGTTTTCAACACAGACTGGGAGGTCTTCAAAATAGCAGCCTCCCAGGGAGACAGGACAGATGTGGAGGAGTATGCTGAAACGGTCACCAGCTACATCGCGAAGTGCACAGAGGATTTTTTTTTTTTAGATTTAGTATACTTTATTGATCCCCAGAGGGGTGTCACTATAGTGAAGACTATCACTGCACGGGGCAACTATAAGCCCTGGATGACTGCAGAGGTGTGCTCGCTGCTCACAGCCAGAGATGCAGCCTTCAGAGCGAAGGACAGGATCGCCCTCCACTCAGCCAGGTCTGCGCTCTCAAAGGGAACTAAGACGGCGAAGCGCGCCTATGTGGAGAAAATCCAGGGACACCTCTGTGACACAAGGAGCACCAAACGGATGTGGCAGGGAGTTCCGGCACTGACGGATTATAAGTCTAGGCAGGGGGTCGAAGATGACAACTCTTCACTTCCAGACAGGCTCAACAACTTCTTTGCACGTTTTGAAGCATCAAACCCGACAATCAGAGGGAGGGCTGGCCCATCTCCACCATCTGTTGGGCCAGCTATCATCGTCAACGCAGCGGACACACGGAGGACCCTAATCAGGGTCAACTCACATAAAGCTGCAGGTCCAGACAACATCCCGGGACGTATGCTCCGAGACTGCGCGAGCGAGTTGGCAGATGTCCTGACTGACATTTATAACATCTCCCTGAGTCAGGCCATCGTTCCCAGATGCTTTAAGACCTCTACCATAGTACCGGTGGCAAAAAAAGCCAGTTGTGTCCTGTCTGAATGACTATCGTCCTGTTGCACTGACACCAATTGTGATGAAGTGTTTTGAACGGCTTGTCAAACCACACATCACAGCCTGCCTCCCTGCATCACATGACCCGCTCCAGTTTGCTTATCGTTCAAACCGCTCCACGGAGGATGCTATAGTCACCACCCTGCACTCTGTCATCACCCACCTGGAGCAGAAAGACACCTACGCCAGACTCCTGTACATTGATTTCAGTTCAGCATTCAACACCATTATTCCCCAGAGGCTGATGGAGAAATTATTCCTTCTCGGTCTGAACACCGCCACATGTCTCTGGATCCTGGATTTCCTGACTGAGAGACCTCAGTCTGTCCGTGTTGGAAATAACATCTCCAACTCTATTACGCTGAGCACCAGATCCCCTCAAGGCTGCGTACCACTGTTGTTTACGCTTCTAACACATGAGTGTGTATCCAGACACAAGGGGAACCAGATTATTAAGTTTGCAGACGACACCACAGTGGTGGAACTTATTCAGATGGATGAGGAATCAATGTACAGGGAAGAAGTTACAGACCAGGAGGGCTGGTGCAGGGAGAACAATCTGGTGCTCAACGTGGACAAAACGAAGGAGATGATTATCGACTTCCGGCGGTCACAGCCTGAACACGTCCCTCTCAGCATCGGCGGCCATTTGGTGGAGAGAGTGGAGAACATCAAGTTCCTCAGAATGCAGATCTCGCAGGACCTGACCTGGAGCAAGAATTCCTTGGGGATCAGGAAGCGAGCTCAGCAGAGACTGCACTTCTTGAGGAAACTCAAACAGGCCTCCCTCCCCATCTGCATCCTCAGGACCTTCTACAGAGGTGTGGTGGAGAGTGTTCTGACGTACTGCATTGCAACATGGTACTCCAGCTGCAGTATGTCAGACAAAAAAGCCCTGCAGAGGATAGTTAAGGGAGCTGAGAGGGTAATTGGAGTTTCCCTCCCCTCTGTCCAAGAACTTTTTCAGAACCGTTGTAGGAGCAGGGCACTGAACATTGTCAAGGACCACTCTCACCCTCTGCATAAACACTTTGAACTTCTGCCATCTGGCAAACGATTCCGGAGCATCAGAGGCAGAACCACCAGACTGATTAACAGCTTCCTTCCAAGCAGTTAGGATGCTGAACAGTTGATCCAGAATATTTCATACATACTACTGCACCTTGTGGACATTATGTATATTATTTGTATATTATAGTTCTAGTTAGTTTTCAAGTATGTCTCAGGGATGTGTGAATGGCTGTGTTGGGGTGGGGGGCGAGGGTGTGTGTGAGTGTGTCTTAAATTATGTTCTTTTTACTTATATGGATGCTGAGAGAAACACAATTTCATCTTGCCTGCACTACAGTTGTATGTACAGCAATATGACAATAAAGGTTGATTTGATTTGATTTGATTGATTTGATATGAATTAGTCCATCTTGTTGTTTGTTTCCATCTTGTCTCACTGCTGAAGTTTTCAGATGTAATGATTTCATATGTAATGATTTTCAAAACAACATTTTTCTTTTTATTTCATTTCAGTGAATCTGTAACCATGTGACTATGATCCTGGGGTCAGGAGCATTATACCAAATTAATCACACCTGTGGATGCACACCTTATATATATCCCTCGGATCCACCTATTCTTCCTCTTTCTATCCTCCTGGTTGGTAAGAGCTTATACCAGTCTGTTGAACATTGTGTTTTCTGTGCTGTTTTGGGCTGTCTTACCTTTGTTACCCCATCGCTGTGTCATAAAATTGTTGTGTTTTTCTGCTGAGTGAGAGAAGGTTTGCAGCGGCTGTGCAGCATGACGTGCACTGTCCATTCCTGTTTAGAGGTATGTAAGATATACTTGCCTTCTTTTCAGGCGGAACTGTTAACGATTTAGCAGCGAGAGGTATGTACTACCCTTATCTGCTTAAGGTTTGTGATGTATTTTTTTGCCTTCTCTTCAGGCATAAAACTGTTTAACAGCTTAACAGCACACGATATGTTTTATCTGCTTGGGGTATGTGATATGTTTTGCCTTCTTCAAGCAGGAATTGCTTAACAATTTAACAGCACTGTACGATTTGCCGTTAATTCTGTATTGCTTTTCTTTTTTTGACTGACAGTCATCTTCTTAAAAAAAAAAGATGTCTTCTTTGTCTGGGTACTGGGCGCTCCTGTGCTTAGTGCACTCTCGCCACCTTTTGTGGGGGAGTGGTACTGCATACAGGTGGGAACTGAAATCTGATATTGCTATGTTGTCGTCTGATGAGAGTGCTTGTACCTCATGGAACAGCCCTTTGGCCTGTTTATAATAACGATAATATGATAACTGTCTTGTTTTCTCTCCTATTGTTCTCTTGGAGGAATATTGGCTTCTGTGGGGAGTGAAGGAGGGGGAAATAGCCCAGACACTGGTATACCACCAGCCCAAGGCTCCATCCCTCCAGGTTTAAGTGCTCCAGCTGGAACTGGGAAGGCCAGCAGGAAGCAGAAGCAGGTTGAAGGAAGCCAGCTATGCAATCCAGCGGTGGATTTCATGCAGAGCCAATTGGAGGAAATGCATAAGACCATTGAACATATGGCTGCAAATCATCATTGCCTTTGGGTATGCCACACCAGGCTTCCGTATGTGCCCTGGGACCGCATCCTGATGCAGTGTCACTCATGGCCTCTGATAACTTGGGTAAGACCATCGGCTCTGGCTGTGGCACCATTTGGCGAGTGGATGTCTCTGAGGATGATGATGGGTCCTTCTCGACTCACCAGTCGAGAAGGACCTTCCTGAGCCTTATGATATATCTGTCAGGGCACTGCTCTGTGGAGCAGCATCAGCTGCTGGGCTTCCTCCCCCATCTTCTCCACCTAGGGCTTTGGCTTTGGACAGAGGTCCTGCAAACCAGAGGCAGGTTCCCTTGCCAGCTTATCCTGATTCTGGTGAACATCTGCAGAAGTCTTGGGCTTGTCTTAGGAGGCTGCTGCTCCTCGTTCTAGACTCAGTATTTTGAGTGGTGCTGCAGAGCAGGGTTTGGATGGTCAGTTGAAGGTGGGCTCTACCTTTGCATTGCTGGCTGGACCTCCCTCCACAGGCAGCAATTCTATACACCACCCTAACAGGAAGTATCGTGCCACTGATGGGTTAGTGGCTAACACCTACTAGTCTGTGGCTATGGCCTCTAGACTGGCAAATACTAATACACATCTTTTAGTGTATTTAGAAGGTCTGATAAGGGGCCTAGAGTCAAAAAGCGGAGCTGACCTTCTACCCAAGTTGGTAAGGAATCAGAATCAGAATCAGATTTATTGCCATTGTTCATGTAGTACACAAACTAGGAATTTGTCTCGGTGCAATGCTGCAACATTAAACATGATAAGATAAAAGAATAAAAAAACTATACATGCAATAAGTGTAGAATAAGAATGAGTAATACTAGTCAAAGCAGTTTTTAAATATATTAGCGAGCAGTAGATATTGTGGAGGACCACATAGTGCAGTCGGTAGTGCAAAAGAAAACAGTGATAATTGTAATGAGACCGGTTGAGCTGCTGTACGTAGCGCACGAGAGTCAATAAGTCACTTAGTGTTCAGCAGTCTGATGGCAGAGGGGAAGAAGCTGTTCATGTGCCGGGAGGTTTTAGTCTGAATGGACCGAAGTCTTCTACCTGAGGGGAGGGGGGCAAACAGTACGTGACCAGGGTGTGAAGGATCGGCTATGATCCGGCCTGTACGCCTCCGGGTCCTGGAGATGTACAGGTCCTGGAGAGGTGGGAACTTGCAGCCGATCACCTTCTCAGCAGTGCGCACGACGCGCTGCAGCCTTAGTCTGTCCCTGGCAGTGGCTCCTGCGTACCACACGGTTATGGAGGTGGTGAGGATGGACTCGATGATGGCTGTGTAGAACTGCACTAACATCTTGGTGGGTAGCTTGAGCTTCCTCAGCTGCCGCAGGAAGAACATCCTCTGCTGGGCCTTTTTGATGAGGGAGCTGATGGTCGGCTCCCATTTGAGGTCCTGGGTGATGGTGGTGCCCAAGAAGCGGAAGGAATCTGCAGTGGTGATGGGAGAGCCTGTGAGGGTGAGGGGGGGCAGAGGGGTTGTGACTTTCCTGAAGTCCACAATCATCTCCGCTGTCTTCAGAGCGTTCAGCTGCAGGTTGTTGTGGCTGCACCAGGACGCCAGCTGGGCCCCCTCTCTCCTGTAGACGGACTCGTCGCCGTTGAAGATGAGCCCGATGAGGGTGGTGTCGTCCGCAAACTTGATCAGCTTAACAGACTGGTGGCTGGAGGTGCAGGAGTTGGTATAAATGGTAAATGGTAAATGGCATTCACTTATATAGCGCTTTTATTCTCATCTCTTGATGACCAAAGCACTTTACAGATCCTGCTATCCACCCATTCACACACACATTCACACACTGATGGTGGCATGCTGCCTAACATGGCGCTTCCAGACCCACCAGGAGCAATTGGGGTGAAGTGTCTTGCCCAGGGACACAACGGCAGGATATCTGGGGAGAGCGGGATTCGAACCGCCAACCATGTGGTTATTGGTCGACCTGCTCTACCTCCTGAGCCACTGCCGTCCCCATAGAGGCCGTCCCGTATAGAGGGAGAAGAGTAGGGGGGAAAGTACACAGCCCTGGGGTGATCCAGTGCTGATGCTGACAGAGTCTGAGACAGTCTTCCCCAGCCGCACATGCTGCCTCCGGTCCGTCAGGAAGTCAGTGATCCACCTGCAGAGGGAGTCAGGCACGCCAAGCAGGGACAGCTTGTCCTGGAGCGGAGCGGGGTGGATGGTGTTGAATGCAGAGCTGAAGTCCACAAACAGGATCCTGGGGTAGGTTCCCGGGGAGTCCAGGTGCTGCAGGATGGAGTGGAGGGCCAAGTTGACTGCGTCGTCCACAGACCTGTTGGCTCGGTAGGCAAACTGCAGTGGGTCCAGGAGGGGAGTGGTGATGGACTTGAGGTGGGGCAGGACCAGGCGCTCAAAGGACTTCATGACTACAGAGGTGAGTGCTACAGGTCTGTAGTCATTAAGTCCAGTGATCCGTGGCTTCTTGGGGACAGGGATGATGGTGGAGGATTTGAGGCAGGTCGGCACGTGGCAAAGCTTAAGGGAGGTGTTAAAAATGTCTGTGAAGACAGGAGCCAGCTCTTTCGCACAGTGTCTCAGGGTGGAGGGAGACACGCCGTCCGGACCGGGGGCCTTGCGCGGGTTCAGTCTGGAGAATTGTCTGTGCACATCCTGCTCGCTGATGACAAGGGCAGGGGGGAAGGAGGGGGGGACCGCTTTTGATGAAGTAGGGACCGAGGAGGCAGTGGAGCTGGGGGGAGGGGGGGAGTTGGACACAGCTGACGAGGTGTCAAAACGGGCGTAACGTTGGGACAGTCTTTGACAAAGGGCTTTGTCATCCTGACCTTTAGAAGCCTGAGGCCGATAGTTGGTGATTTGCCTCAGTCCTCTCCACACAGAAGCAGAGTCGTTAGCAGTGAACTGCTGCTGGAGTCTCTCAGAATACACAGATTTAGCTCTCTTCAGCTCTCTGTTAAACCGATATTTAACCTCCCTGTAGCAGTCCCTGTCTCCACTTTTCAATGTTGCTTCCTTCTCCTTCCTGATCTGTCTGAGCTTAGTAGTGAACCAGGGCTTATCATTAGAGTAACTGGTGCACAAGATGTTAGTGCAGTTCTACACAGCCATCATCGAGTCCATCCTCACCACCTCCATAACCGTGTGGTACGCAGGAGCCACTGCCAGGGACAGACTAAGGCTGCAGCGCGTCGTGCGCACTGCTGAGAAGGTGATCGGCTGCAAGCTCCCATCTCTCCTGGATCTGTACATCTCCAGGACCCGGAGGCGTGCTGGCCGGATCATAGCCGATCCCTCACACCCTGGTCACGTACTGTTTGCCCCCCCTCCCCTCTGGTAGAAGACTTCGGTCCATCCAGACTAAAACCTCCCGTCACATGAACAGCTTCTTCCCCTCTGCCATCAGACTGCTGAACACTAAGTGACTTATTGACTCTCGTGCACCATGTACAGCAGCTCAACCAGACTCATGTCAATCATCACTGTTTTCTTCCTGCATTACCGACTGCACTATATAGTTCTCCACAGTATCTGCTGCTCGCTAATATATTTTAACTGTTGACCAGTATCACTTAATCTTATTCTACACTTTATTACATGTATAGTTTATTTCTTTTATCTTATCATGTTTAATGTTGCAGCATTGTACCGAGACAAATTCCTAGTTTGTGTACTACATGAACAATGGCAATAAACCTGATTCTGATTCTGATTCTGGTGCGCGATGGAAGAATGCTCTCCTCACAAAAGTGGATATATGAGTTCACAGTGTCCGTGTACTCATCCAGATCATGCGTGGCTCCTTTAAACATGCCCCAGTCAGTTATTTCCATGCACGTTTGCAGCTTCTCCTCAGCTTCACTGGTCCATTTCTTCGTAGTGCTCACAACAGGTTTAGTGAGCTTCAGTCTCTGTCTGTATGTGGGAATGAGGTGGCCCATCACGTGATCAGATAGTCCGAGCGCAGCGCGGGGAACAGCGCGATACGCGTCCTTCACTGTAGTGTAACAGTGATCCAGCGTGTTTTTTCCTCTGGTTGGGCATTTAATAAACTGTTTGTATCAGGGGAGATCGTGGCTCAGATTGCACTGGTTAAAGTCGCCAACCACAATAACCAGAGAGTTCAGGAAAGTCCGCTCCGTATGTTGGATGTGATCCGCCAGTGCGCGCTGAGCCTCGCGCACGTCCGCGTCGGGCGGGACGTAGACAGCGGCCAGGATGAATGAGGCGAACTCCCGCGGGGAATAAAATGGCTTGCAGTTGATGAATAAAAATTCCAGAGCGGGAGAACAGTGTTGGGAAATCACCGTTACATCAGAGCACCAGCTGCTGTTGATGTAAAAGCAGACTCCTCCTCCCGAGGACTTACTGGAGAGCTCTGTGACGCGATCAGCATGAAACAGCTGAAATCCCTCTAGGTGAAGCGCGCTGTCCGGTATATTCCCCCTGAGCCAGGTCTCAGAGAAACAGAGAGCAGACGAGGAAGCGAGGTCCTTAAATCCCATCAGCAGTCTCAATTCATCTACCTTGTTTGAGAGAGAGTTGGCATTGGAGAGAAATATGCCAGGCAAAGGCGTGTGCGTGCCTCTCCTGCGGAGCCGGACGAGAGCGCCCGCTCGTCTACCTCTTTTTCGCCGTCTCACTTTTTGAGCTAAACAGTGAATCAGATCGGCGGCAGGAGCTAAAACAACTGGGAGTAGGTCCGTGGGAGTGAAAGTCCTGATATTTAGTAGCTCTTCACGGGTGTAAGAGCAGGCAGACACACAATTGACGAACAAAAACAAATAAAGAAAAGCGCAGCGACGCACCATGGCGACCACTGTGGGCGCCATCTTGGAAAAAGATGGATTGTGGACACTGTGATTCAAGGAGCTAGCTTCAGGCTACAGCACTTGGGAATTCCTTGGCCCAGATAACCATGGCCCGGAGGCATGTGTGGTTGAGCCAGTCTGGATTGGCAGATACAGATAAGGCTACTGTTTTGGAGGCTGTGGTAGCACCTGGTGAGATCTTTGGGCCTGCAGCAGAGGCGGTGTTAGATGAGGTGCAGAAGGTAAGACTGCGCATGCAGTCATTTCATCGGCCAGGACCATCCAGGTCGAGTGTCCGGAGACCTCCGGAGGGGCATGAGACTCCACAATGGCTTCATTTCACAGAACCAGGTTCCTCTCAGGGCTCGGGTCACCCAAGGCAGGGGGCCTCTCGGCAGCGGGTACAGGTTCAACAGCACTCACACCCGCGCTCTCAGGAGCATGTAAGCCATGGTCCTGCCAAGCCCCACCAGCATCCCTGACAGTATGCTCCCCCTGACGTCAACCTTCTCTGCAGCGCACCTCATGAGTTGACATCAGTGCACCTTATGTCCATGGGTGATCGATACACTGGAGTGTGGATACCGCCTACAATTCAGATCTCATTCCCCAACTTCAAGGGGTTTTGGGAGCAAAAGTAAGAAGGACTCTCTTTCCATGGTTCTGGGCAGCGAGGTCTCTGCCCTGCTGGGAAAGAATGCAATATGGTCTCTGTCTCCAGGAGAAGGGAGGCGAGGCTTTTACTCTGCCTATTTCTTGTCTCCAAGCAAACTCGTGTGTAAAGCACAGAGCTACCAGAGGACTGACCCCCTTTTCTGGTGTTCAGGCTGAGGACATTATTCAGGCCATGAGGCCAGGCGACTGGTTCACAAAAGTGGACCTTTGCGATGCCAATTTCCATATTCCCATAAATCCGGCCCACAGGAAGTTCCTCAGGTTTTTCTTTCAGGGCAAGCCTTCAAATACAATGTCCTCCCTTTCGGTCTGTCCCTGTCGCCTCGGACGTTCACCAAGTGCATGGATGCTGCACTCACCCCACTGCGGCAGAGGGGCATTCGAGTTTTCAATTGTCTGGACAATTGGCTGGTTTGTGCGCCATCAAAAGCCATAGCGAGGAGCCATATGGAGACCATACTGGTTCACCTGGCTGCACTCAGGTTGCATTTAAATGTGGAGAAAAGCTGCCTGGTTCCAACCAGGGTTGTTGAGTACTTGGGGCTCATCCTGGATTCAGTTGCCATGAGGGCATCCCTGACTCCACAGAGAAGACATACTATCAGGAAATGCATCAAGAGCTGCACTTCATGAAGGACTTTATCAGTGCAGCAGTGCCAGAGGATCTTAGGTCTCTTGCTGCAGCTACCCAGGTGGTGCCAGTGGGTCTTATACATGCTTGTCCCCTTCAGCGGCAGTTCGCGCTTCAGAAGGTGGTGTTGCCCAGAGACAAAAGGAGGGGGCTAGTTCTTTCCAAAGGAGCCTCATGGTTCTAAGGTAGTGGAGACACTCATCAGCAGTCCAAGATGGTGTTCCCCTGGGCCAAGAGGGCTGGAGGGTGACCATTACAACCGACGCCTCCCTAACAGGCTGGGGTGCAGTCTGGGAGGACAGGTTTGTTTGGGGACACTGGGCTCCAGCTTAGCAATCTTGACATATAAATCGTCTCGAGATGGAGTCAGTTCATTTGGCTCTGGGGCTTTTTCTTCCAGTCATTCAGGGCAGAAAAATTTTTGTGTGAACGGACAGCACAGCTGTGGTGTCGTATATCAACTGGCAGGGCGGTCTGAGGTCTCACTCTCTCCATGCAAGGGCACGCCGTCTGCTCTTGTGGACTCAGGCCAAGGATATGTTCCTGAGGGCTTGTCACCTGCCAGGGCCCTAGAACATAGCGGCAGATCTACTGTCACAATGGGGTACCCACCCTGGCGAGTGGTGACTGCACCCAGAAATAATCGAGCAGTCCTGGCTTCAGTTTGGCCAGGTGGAAGCAGACCTGTTTGTGATGGTGGAGAACACCCATTGTGCTCTCCGGGCCTCGATGCACGGTCTGCCAGGTCCACTAGGTACAGATGCTTTGCCCCTGTCTTCTCCCTTATTAGAGAACCTTTCTCTGCATCCCCCAAAGTTAATAAAAAAAGTTAATAAAAATAGAATGCATAAACATCCCAAAGTGATTAAACAAAATGTTGGTAAAATTCAAATCAAACCTCAAGTCTCTAAATTTAATAATTTGGCCTCTGTTCCTCCCCAAAATTTTAAAATTAAATGTGGTTTATTAAATATTAGGTCTCTAACTCCCAAGTTTGTGCTAGTCCATGACCTATTAATCGATCATCAGATCGATTTATTATCCCTCACAGAGACTTGGCTTGGGCAAGACGATTATATTGGTTTGAATGAATCAACTCCCTCTGGTTATTTAAACTGTCATAACCCCAGAGGTTCTGGTCGTGGAGGTGGAGTGGCAGCAATTTTCCATTCTAAATTACTAGTTAATGTAAAGCAAAAAATATGTTTTAATTCCTTTGAGGGCCTGGTCCTCAGTGTGGGGTATGTTGGCTATCTTGGCTTGAACCCAGTTCTCTTTGCCATAGTTTATTGTCCTCCCTCGGCCTACTCAGAGTTTCTATCCGAATTTGCTGAATTTTTAGCTGATTTAGTGCTGAAATCAGATTATTATTGTAATAATATAACAATAACATAATATATAACAGATAATAATAACAATAATATAATAACAGATAATTATTGTAGGGGACTTTAACATACATGTTGATGTAGAGAGTGACTGTCTTAATAAGATAAGATAAGATAAGATAAGATAAGCCTTTATTAGTCCCACAATGGGGAAATTCCAGGATTGCAACAGCACTGGGATAGCAACACTCAGAGCAACAATCAGAAGGCAAGAAAAAACAAGAACAGCTAGTATACATATGTACATATTACTATAAATATATACTGTATATATATATAGACACACAGTGCGGAGCATTGTGGTTGGTGAATGTACAGCATAAAGTCTAAGCTCTCTCTCTCCGCGGATGCGGCGGGCCAGCTGGATGTCTTTGGGCATGATGGTGACCCTCTTAGCGTGGATGGCGCACAGGTTGGTGTCCACGAAGAGAAGAGACCCACCAGGAAGGCCTCGCTGGCCTCCTGCAGAGCCATGACGGCGAAGCTCAGGAAGCGCAGGTCGGTCTTGAAGTCCTGAGCGATCTCCCTCACCAGGCGCTGGAAGGGCAGCCCACGGATGAGCAGCTCCATGGATTTCTGGTAGCGACGGATCTCTCTCAGAGCCACGGGCCTGTAACGGTGAGGCTTCTTCACTCCGCCGGTGGCTGGAGCGCTTTTTCCGAGCAGCCTTGGTGGCTAGCTGCTTCCTGGGGGGCTTTTTCCTCCAGTAGATTTACGGGCGGTCTGATTGGTTCTTGCCATCGCTCTTTATTATTCTGTCTTATATTTCTTGCACGCCGCCTAAACTCCAGCCCGGCACCCGCGTCGTTTTCGCTAAAGTTCCCGGTATGTCGAGTTTCTCTGTTAGCACCGGGTGGCGGTTGAGTGCTAGCTAGCACTAGCTCTTCCCTGCTGTATCGTCTCCTGCTGTAAACAGTGGCTCCGTCCGCTGACTCGGGAGACCTTTGGGGCGATCTGTGTGTCCGTGATATATATATAGAGTGAAAGGTGTAGAACGAAGAAGGAAGATAAAAAAAAAAAAGGCAGTTGCAAAGGGCAGCCAACTCGTGTGGCGCCGCCGGTCCGGCGGAACCGGAACCGGAAAAAAAAAAAGGCATAATAAGGTATTCAATTCAATTTTAGACTCAATGGGGTTTTCCCAGAAAGTAGAAAATTCTACCCATTATCTTCACCATACATTGGACCTTGTTTTGACTTACGGTATAGATATAGAAAATCTGGTAGTGTCTCATCATAATCCTGTACTGTCAGACCATTGTCTGTTAACCTTTGATTTCACTATTTCTGATTATTTGACTCCTAAAGAAAAATACTACTACAGCAGATGTCTTTCAGATGACGTTGTTACCAAATTTTTGCAGATTGTCTCCTCTATACCATGGGTCAACACAACAGAAATAAAAGATGGAGAGCCTGCTCCTTTTGTAATTGATTGCATGGTAGATATTGTTACAGTCTCTCTGCATCAGACTTCGTAGCCCCTTTAAAAAAGAAAAAGTCTAACCAGAAATTTCTAACCCCTTGGTTTAACTCAGAAACTCGTAGCTTAAAACAGAAGACTTGTCAATTGGAAAGGAAATGGCATTCTACTAATTTAGAGGAATTATATTTAGCATGGAGAAATCATCTCTTAATTTATAAAAAATCTCTTAGAAAAGCTAGATCAAGTTATTATTCTGCATTAATAGAAGCGAATAAGAATAATCCCAGGTTTCTTTTCAACACGATAGCCAGGCTGACAAAGTGTCAGGGCTTGGTCAATCCTCACATCCCCCCTGAGCTTTCTAGTCAGGACTTTCTGAACTTTTTCAATCATAAAATTTTATCTATTAGAGATAAAATCAGTCAGATTTTTCCAACCGTAAACTTACTGTAAGTGCATTAACTACTACAACTCCCTCAATTGATATCTGTTTAGATAAGTTTACTCCAATCAACCTCTTAGAGTTGGATAAAATAATCTCTTCATCTAAGCCTTCATCTTGCCTTTTGGACCCTATTCCTACCAGGTTATTTAAAATTGTCTTCCCAATTATTGGTAGCCATATTCTTCATATAATTAATTCTTCTTTAACTCTGGGTTATATACCACTGGCTTTTAAAACTGCTGTAATTAAACCTTTACTCAAAAATCCGGCGCTCGATCCAAGAGTTTTGGCTAACTATCGACCAACCTCTAATCTGCCTTTCATTTCAAAAATCTTGGAAAGAGCTGTTGCTGCGCAATTGTTTGACCACTTGCAGGGAGTTGGTTTGTTTGAGGAGTTTCAATCTGGGTTCAGAGTTCATCACAGCACTGAAACTGTCACTAATGACTTCCTTATCGCATCTGATAATGGACTTGTTTCTGTTCTTGTCCTTTTAGATCTTAGTGCAGCCTTTGACACTATCGATCATGCCATTCTACTTGATAGATTAGAACACTATATTGGACTGAGCGGAACTCCGCTGCAGTGGTTTAGATCTTATTTATCCGATAGATTTCAGTTTGTTCACATCAATGATGGACTTTCTTCCAACTCTAAGCTCAGTCACGGAGTGCCATAGGGATCTGTGTTAGGCCCTACTCTTTTTAGTTTATATATGCTTCCGTTAGCTAATATCATTAGAAAGCACTGTATACATTTTCATTGTTACGCAGACGACACACAACTATACCTGTCAATGAAGCCCAATGATTGTAATCAATTAGCCAAGTTAGATGCCTGTCTTAAGGATATCAAAGCCTGGATGACTTGTAATTTTCTGCTATTAAACTCAGATAAGACTGAAGTCATTCTTGTTGGCCCAAAACACCTTAGAAACTCCTTTCCAAATCATGCTCTTAATTTGGATGCCGCCACTCTCACTCTGAGTAGTTCTGTGAGGAACCTTGGAGTTATTGTTGATCAAGATTTGTCCTTTAATTCACATATTAAATTTGTTTCTAAGACTGCCTTCTATCATCTGTGCAATACTGCCAAGATTAGGAGCATCTTGTCTCTGAACGATGCTGAGAAACTGATTCACGCCTTTGTCAGCTCTCAATTAGATTATTGTAACTCGTTATTATCAGGTTGTCCTAAAATATCCTTAAAAAATCTTCAGTTGATCCAAAATGCTGCTGCAAGAGTTTTAACTGGCTCTAGAAAAAGAGATCATATCCCCCCGGTTCTGTCCCCCCTTCACTGGCTTCCCATAGAGTTTAGAATTAAGTTTAAAATCCTTCTTCTCACTTTCAAAGCTCTTAATAATCAGGCCCCCTTATAAATAAAAGATCTGATATTATCTTACCATCCTAATAGAGCACTATGCTCCCAAAATGCTGGATTACTTGTAATGCCCAGAATCTCCAAAAGTACATTCGAAGGTAGAGCCTTCTGCTATCAAGCTCCTTCTCTATGGAACCAATTACCACTCTGGGTCCGGGAGTCAGACTCAGTCTCTGTTTTTAAGAACAGGGTAAAATCCTTCCTTTTTAATATAGCCTACGATTAGGGAGGGATTTTGTGTCTCTTAACCCCGCTTCTGTTCTGCTGTTAATAGAGCCATACTGCTGGGTGACCTCCAATAATGTACTTGGCATCTCACTGTTATGTTCCTTATGTCTGTCCTCTTTATCCTCTCTATCCCCTCACCCCCAGCCAGTCGTAGGAGATGACTGCCCCTCCCTGAGCCTGGTTCTGCTAGAGGTTTCTTCCTGTTAAATGGGAGTTTTTCCTCTCTACCGTCGCTAAGTGCTTGCTCACAGGGGATCGTCTGATTGCTTGGTCTTTCTGAAATTGTGGGGTTTTCTCTGCATTTTGTAGCGCTATGAGATGACTTCTGTTGTGATGTGGCGCTTTATAAATAAAGCTGAAAGCTGAAGATGCTCTGAGCGTTGCCTGGCCTCCAGTGAAACTCTTTCCATTTCCACTACTGCCTCGTCGACCAGCTTTCCTCACGAAGGTGAAGCTACTGTCTGTTCAAGTAATTTTGACGGCCCCATATTGGCCAAAAAGACCATGGATGGCGGAGATCCACGATATGTTGGAGGGCCAACCAGTGAGTGTGTAAACGGCTTAGAGAAGGAGGTTATAGACACCGTGCAGGCTTTATGGGCCCATCTACCCAGCTGCAATGCAGTGTGAAGTGGAGAGTGTTCTTGAACTGGTGTCAGATCAAGGGTGGGAATCCCTTGACATGTCACATCTCTGTCATCTTGTTTTTTTTCCTCCAGTACCTCTTCGCCAAGGTTGGGTGGAGTCAACAATCAGGGGCTACCTGGCAGCAGTGTCAACTGCCCATGGAAAATGTGTTGGCTTGCCACCTGGGGCATGTTCATTGGCTAAGCAATTTTTGAGAGGCGTGAGACGGAGCCGCCCATCCCGGCGTCTGTTGCCGCCTACTTGGGATCTCCAGACAGTTCTCAGGGCTCTATGCTTGCCCTATTTTGAGCCACTCTCTA
The DNA here is from genome assembly GCA_020510985.1 of Pholidichthys leucotaenia. Taxonomy (NCBI): domain Eukaryota; kingdom Metazoa; phylum Chordata; class Actinopteri; order Cichliformes; family Pholidichthyidae; genus Pholidichthys; species Pholidichthys leucotaenia. The sequence continues at coordinate 37,538,248 of CM035837.1, read as the reverse complement.
TTGCTGACTTTCATCTGATCTCTGTGAAGACTGCTTTCTCTTGGGCAATTGTCTCAGCTAAGAGGGTCAGTGAACTGAATGTAGTCTCTGTGGATGCAGCATGTCTTAGGTTTGATGGGAATCGGTTGGTCCACCTCCACCCTAACCCAGCTTTTCAACCCAAAGTGCTACTAGTGGGTTTGTTTCCCGCCCTCTCGTGCATCAAGCCTTCTACCCTCCCCACATACTTCTTCGAAGGCTGAGACGCTCCTTAGTTTGTACCGGTTAGGACCCTTAAGGTTTATGTTGACCGTACTAGGTCTGTCCACCCTTCAGACAAGCTTTTTGTGTTCTTTGGGGAGTCCACAATGGGCAGGCTTATCTCTAAGCAGTGCCTGTTCCATTGGACAGTCTACCTGATTGCCTTTGCTTTTGTTCAGGCTGGAGTGGAATCACCAGCTCGCCTGGTGTCTCACTCGACATGGGGAATGGTCGCTACATGGGCACCATTTAGGGGTGCACCCCTGGAGGATGCACGCACAGCCACTGGCTGGGCTTCTTCCTCGACGTTTACCCGCTTCTGTAGGCTCAACCTGGCCTCATCAGTCGTCCCTTCATTTGTTCTGGGGGTCGCAGCAGATCCTTAAGTTGCATCTTAGTTTTTCCCTCATTTAAGCCGGTATGTGTGCCTTGTTCTCGAAATGTTTTTGTTTCAGCTCCAGTTACCTGGAGGAACCAGCTTTACTTGTGCACACTCAGTAAAGTACAATAACAGGGTTTCCTCTGATAATATTTCCTGGTGGCGGCCCACCACGCTTGTAAATTTCCCACCATTCCTATGAGAAAATATAAATTTAAGAAAAAAATATGAAGGAATTACGGTCCGCAAGCACGCACACAAACAACACGTGTAACCGTCATCCGCGCGGAGTTCAGAAGCGCTGTGCTCGCGTGACCGCTCCAATCACCAGGCAGAGTCTCGCTCGCATCACTGTCCGAGAGAAACATGAGCTTATTAAAGTACTTTAAACGCGGACAAAAAATCAGAAGAGGTATGTAAGCACTGGAGGCATTTATCATGGTTTTAACCCGCTGGTAACGGGAGCAATAATGGAAGAGTCGCTTAGCTAACAGATATGGTTAAGAGCTCAAGTTGGTTCATTTTGTCTTCTTTTTAATTATTAGTTTTTTGTTTTTCTTATTTCAGACAAGAATGAAAAGGAGCTGTTTTTACCTTTACCTTAGTTAATACTAACTAATTTATGTTCACTATTATGCACCTGGAAAGTTAAGATGATCAAAATTCATGAAGTCAATGACTTTAATCCGTCAGCAGCCTTCAGACAAACTAAACGTGCCAGCGTTTGGATTTCAAAATCAGGGAGGTTTTTCCTGCTGTCTGGGTGGTGAGGAGATTTCTAAAAAAAAAAACAAACAAACAAAAAATAACTATAAATATATAGAAATAGAGAATAAGAGAAATAACTTCATCTTTGGTCATTTAAGTTAATTTATTTCCTTAAGTACAATTTTATTAATACTTTTTTCTTTGAAATCACAGTTAAATTATTGTTCTGTTCTGGCTCTGCAAAATTATGGTCAAAAATGTAAATTGTTATAAGGAAAAAGTAAAAAAAAAAATTACCACAGCCTGTTTCAAATTTATTAAAAAAAACAGTAATTTTTTTTTTAAAAATAGACAAAAATTAGACATAAATAATCCACAAACTTATAATAAAGTCTCAAATGTACAAGAAAAGTCAATTTTACAAGAGGAAATTGCAAATTTGAGGAAAATGGTTTCAAATTTAGATAAATTTACAGAGAAAAGTAGAAAACTATAAGAAAATTGTTATAAATTTTGGAGAAAAGCCTCAAACCTTTAAGAAGAATGACCTGAAGTCATTACTCAACTTTTTAAGTGGGTGCTCTTTGTAACCTTAACTAGAAATTTTTGGTTGTCTACTTTTAATTATTAATTTCAAAGCACTGCTTTTTACATGAGTAGAATTTCTGGATACTATACCCACCTCTGATCGTCTACAGTGCATCAGGAAAGTATTCACAGCGCTTCCACTTTTTCCACATTTTGTTATGTTACAGCCTTATTCCAAAACGGATTAAATACATTTTTGTACTCAAAATTCTACACACAATACCCCATAATGACAATGTGAAAAAAGTTGGGGTTTTTTTGAGATTCTTGCAAATTTATTAAAAATAAAAAACTAAGAAATCACATGTGCATAAGTATTCACAACCTTTGCTCAATACTTTGTTGATGCATGTTTAGCAGCAATTACAGCCTCAAGTTTTTTTGAATATGATGCCACAAGCTTGGCACATCTATCTTTGGGCAGTTTTGCCCATTCTGCTTTGCAGCACCTCTCAAGCTCCATCAGGTTGGATGTGAAGCACTGGTGCACAGCCATTTTCAGATCTCTCCAGAGATGTTCAGTTGGATTCAAGTCTGGGCTCTGGCTGGGCCACTCAAGGACATTCACAGAGTTGCCCTCAAGCCACTCCTTTGCTATCTTGGCTGTGTGCTTCGGGTTGTTGCCCTGCTGAAAGATGAACCATCACCCCAGTCTGAGGTCAAGAGCACTCTGGAGTAGGTTTTCATCCAGGATGTCTCTCTACATTGCTGCATTCATCTTTCTCTCTATCCTGAAAAGTCTCCCAGTTCCTGCTGCTGAAAAACATCCCCACAGCATGATGCTGCCACCACCATTGGCATGGTTATGAGCGGTGCCTGGTTTCCTCCAAACATGACGCCTGGCATTCATGCCAAAGCGTTCAATCTTTGTCTTCATCAGACCAGAGAATTTTGTTTCTCATGGTCTGAGAGTCCTTCAGGTGCCTTTTGATAAACTCCAGGTGGGCTGCCATGTGCCGTTTACTAAGGAGTGGCTTCTGTCTGGCCACTCTAGCATACAGGCCTGATTGGTGGATTACTGCAGAGATGGTTGTCCTTCTGGAAGGTTCTCCTCTCTCCACAGAGGAACGCTGGAGCTCTGACAGAGTGTCCATAGGGTTCTTGGTCACCTCCCTGACTAAGGCCCTTCTCCCCTGATCGCTCAGTTTAGACAGCTGGCCAGCTCTAGGAAGAGTCCTGGTGGTTCTGAATTTCTTCAGTTTATGGATGATGGAGGCCCCTGTGCTCATTGGGACCTTTAAAGCAGCACAAATTTTTCTGTACCCTTCCCCAGATTTGTACCTCGAGACAATCCTGTCTCGGAGGTCTACAGACAATTCCTTTGACTTCAAGCTTGGTTTGTGCTCTGACATGCACTGTCAACTGTGGGACCTTATATAAACAGATGTGTGCCTTTCCAAATCATGTCCAATCAACTGAATTTACTGCAGGTGGACTCCAATTAAGCTGTAGAAATATCTCAAGGATGATCAGTGGAAACAGGATGCACCTGAGCTCAATTTTTGAGGTTCACGGTGTTATATGTGGGATTTGACTGTCGGGGCTTGCTGTAGCCTGGCTGAGGGGGGTTGGGGTAATGACGTCAGGCGGGCTACGGCTGTAGTATATGTGTTGTTCATGATAATAAAGGGAGTTCGGTGTTCACTTGAGAGCGGCTCCAGTCTCATGCTATTTGGACGTAACAGTTGGCGACGAGGATAAAACATGGGGGCGTGTATCAGACAACCACCTCCAATTTTACAGTCTCCGGGCACACCAGCTATACCATGGGAGGGAGACGTTCGACGTGTATGTGGATGTGGCCGGCCTGAGTGGCGTCGATGAGAAGAGACGGAGGAGCCTAGTGGTCTACTATCTTGGTGAGGAAGGCCAGCGAATATTTTTTGGGCTGTGTGGCAGCGGCTCGCTGAAAGACGGTTTGGAATTAATGGACTGTGTTTTCTGTGACCATTCCACCATCATGGCACAGAGACATGAGTTTTTTGACCACCAACAGTGAACGGGTGAGTCCACTCAGTCCTTTATTAGGGAGCTACGCTGCCTAGCAACAGAATGTGCCCTCAGGCCTATCAAGGAGGAGCTAGTCTGGGATAAGCTAGCCCACGGTACTAATAACGTGTGGCTGAAGAGCAAGCTAAAGCTAACTAAAGATATTCTCTCGTTGGAAAAGGTGTTCGAACTGGTTAGGCAGATTGAGTCCACAGTTCAGCGGAGTCTGTCGGTGTTGGCTAAAGGGTGTGTAGCCACCCAAGCTTTCCCGCCAAGCACAGCCGTTAGCAAGGTGGCTAATTCTCCAGGGCGGATTGCCAGGAGGCAGCGGACTGGAGCACGGGACAGGGCCTACACTATCACTGCTAAATCATCGGCAGCGGAGTCCAGAGACATGACACAGGTGTGTGTGGCACGCACAAAGAAGGGACCATTGAAATGGTACGTGCTAAAACTCGACGGAATCGACGTGCCACTTATGGTGGACTCAGGAGCTGGCAGGTCCATTCTAAGTATGGCTACTTTAAAGAGACTTTTCCCAAATAAAACCATCAATGCTGGAGCAGTGAAAATGTTTGGATACGGCCACGCCGAAATTGAAATGGTGGGCACGGTCGACTTTTCAGTGAAATGTGGGTTGAAGACGGTCCCTATGTTCACTTTCCAAATTTCACACCAGGGGGGCGGACTTGCTTGGGATAGATCTTCTGGGTGAATTGAGATTCTCCATCAAGGACCCAGAGGGCTCAACGGTACTGACAGTGTACCCCGAATGGCATGTCCGCTGGCTGGCGCTGTTCAGAGGCCTGGGATGCATCAGCACATTCCACCACCGCCCACTCATAGACCCAAGTGTGACGCCGAAAATTCAGCCACTATGGTGGCTTCCCCTCACCCTACGGGACGATGTCATGGCGGAGTTAACCAAACTGCTGCAAGCAGGCATCATCAAGAGAGTGGATGCTTCACCCTCGATTTCAAATATCGTGGTGGCCAAGAAAAAATCGAGTGGCATCCGTCCATGTATCGATTTCAGGATAGTGAATAAAGTGATCGTCCCGAACAAGTATCCACTTCCAACAGTGGAGGAACTTACTGCAACATTCAGCAGTTCAAAGGTATTCACGAAGCTGGACTTTCACCAGGGTTATCTGCAGGTGCCCCTCCACCCAGCCAGCAGGAACCTGACAGCATTCGTGACCCATATGAGTGTGTTCAGGTACACCTGCGTGCCTTTTGGCCTGAGCTCAGCAGCCAGCTGTTTCCATAAAATAATGTCCACGATTCTGGCTGGCCTCAAGGGTGTGGTGGCATACCTTGATAAACATCGTGGTACATGGCATGTCACAAGAGGAACACAGTGATCGGTCGGGACAGGTGTTGATGGTACTACAGGAACACGGAGTCACCCTAAACAGAGAAAAGTGCATCTTTGCGGCGGACTCCATCGAGTTTGTGGGGTTCCAGTTGACGGCGGGGGGTTGTGGCCCCTGCATTTGAATGTGGAGGTGGTCCTGCACCTCCCAGAACCATCAACACCTGCACAGATTTCCTCGTTTCTAGGTATGGTGAACTTTTATGGGTGTTTTATTCCCCGCTACTCAAAAATGACTGGACCCCTCCGGGCCCTGTTGAAACAGGATGCGCCGTGAGAATGGACCCCAGCCTGTTCAGTGGCGGTTGCCAAGCTGAAGGTTCAACTCACGTCCCCTCCGGTGTTGGCCCGTTTTGATCCAGAGCGGCCAACCACTGTGACCTGTGATGCGTCTGGCTCAGTGGTGGGGGTAGTTATGTCCCAGGTGCAGGATGGTACGGAGCGCCCAGTGGCGTTCGCATCGAGGTCCCTCTCAGCAGCTGAACAAAAGTATGCCGTGGGTGAGAGAGAGAGACGCTCACCTGCATCTGGGCATGTGAACGGTGGCATATCTACCTCTATGGGTGCCATTTCACTCTGCGGACGGACCACCGAGCACTGACAACATTACTGGAGACATCGGGTTCGGGACACAGACCTTTGCGGATCCAGAGGTGGACGGAGCGGCTGAGGGCCTACAATTTTACCACCCAGTTCACTCCTGGCAAGGATAACGTAGTGGCAGATCCCCTGTCCCTTGCCATAGCCAACTCCGTACAATCGGACGACGACGATGATGATGATCCAACAGAGGCGGATCTGGTTAATGCACTGCACGGGGCCCTCTGGGATACAGTATCCCCCAGGAACTTCAGGCGGAGTCGGAACGAGACCCCGTGCAGTCACAACTGTGCTCAGTGATTAGGGAAGGTTGGCCCGCAAAGGTGCAGGATGGGCTGGCACCCTTCCATCAGTTTAAAGATGAACTGAGCTGTTGGAATGAGGTGTGTGTGTGGCGAGGGGACACGGCACGCTAATCCCTGCATCTCTGAGATCACGTGTCCTAGCGATGCTCCACGAGGGCCACCTGGGCATGGTCAGGGTAAAACAGTGCTGCAGGGATTCAGTTTGGTGGCAGGGTATTGATAAAGACATTGAAGCTATGGTGAAAAGCTGTGTTCCGTGCTTGGAGAGCGGGAAGACTGGTGGACCACCCCCTCCACCCCTGCGGCCACTGCCATACCTGGAGGGCCCTTGGAAACACATACAGTTGGACATCTGCGGTGAACTACATGTAGCACCCCCAAACAGCCAGTTCCTGCTGGAGGCCTATGACTTGTTCTCAAAGTGGCCGGAGGTGTTACCCACTAATTCAGTCACGACGGATGTAGTTATGGATTTCCTCTCGTCACTGTTTGCCAGGTGGGGGGTCCCGAATGCAATCACGACTGATAATGGCCTGCAGTTCACCTCTGGGGCGTTTGGGGAGTTCTTGAGCGCTAGGGGCGTGGAACACATTAAAACCGCGTTCTACCATCCCCAGGCCAATGGGGGCATTGAACGTTTTAACAAGACCCTGAAAAATGGACTGAGGGCTCACTTGGCGGATGGCTTCGTATTTCCAGACACCCTCCAGAGCACACTGCTTCACTACAGGGCAACGGCTCATGCTACAACGGGATGCTCCTCGGCGGCTCTCATGCTGGAACATGAACTACTTCTGCCTTTGGATCGACTGAGACCGCCTACGACTCCTCCTCCAAGGAATATGGACTCTCCATGGAACCGGGTCGCTGCGCAGCAGCATAAGATAAAGCGACGATTTGACAGGAAGCACAGGGCGAGAGCCCACGGACTGAAGGTGTCGGACCAAGTTTGGATCAAACACCCTAACTGCACGCATAAGCTGCAGCCGCTCTGGACTTGGTCCCTGTGGATCACAAGGCGACGGGGCCAGGACATGTTTGAGCTTGCGGATGGGTCACGGTGGCACTCCAGCAGACTCAGAAAGATGCCACCGGAACAGAGGGCTAGAGCTACGGCGAGACAGCCTGACATGAGGTGGGACTGGTTGGACTGGAGTGGTGAGACCCCACAGGTACGGCCGACGGTGCCTGATGCAGAGTCTCCGCCTAGGGGATGCCCAGCTAGAGTTTGTCAGAGGCCCAGGTACCTGGAGGATTATGTATTGAAGACGGCAATAGCTAATGCGTGTTGGGACTAAGAGGCAGAATAATCCGCTCCAACACAGTAGGGCGTTCTGGTAGTCTACCAAGACGCCCATCTGGTTGGCTAAGTTTTGCATATTTAGTGCAATATATATGAAAGACAAAAGGGGAGACGACACTGTGTTTGTTTGTTTGTTTGTTTCTGTTCTGGGGTTGGGGTTCTTTGACTTTATGAGGGGGGAAATGTTATATGTAGGATTTGACTCTCGGAGCTTGCCGTAGCCTGGCCGAGGGAGGTTGGGGTAATGACGTCAGGCAGGCTATGGCTGCAGTATATATTGTGTTGTTCATGATAATAAAGGGAGTTTGGTGTTCAGTTGAGAGCGGCTCCAGTCTCATGTTATTCGGACATAACACATGGCAAAGGCTGTGAATACTTATGTACATCTGATTTCTTAGTTTTTTTATTTTTAATAGATTTGCAAAAATCTCAAAAAAAAAATTTTTTTCACATTGTCATTATGGGGTATTGTGCGTAGAATTTTGAGGGAAAAAATGAATTTAATCCCTTTTGGAATAAGGCTGTAACATAACAAAATGTGGAAAAAGTGAAGCGCTGTGAATACTTTCCGGATGCACTGTAATTTAAGTATGCATGAGCAAATTATTATTATGAATCGGGTTTTTTCCCCTTCCCTACTCTCTCAATGGAAAAAAAAAAAAAGAAACACTAGAATAAAAATACAAAAAATACACATATTTTTGTCATTTATGTAAACCATGACAAAAAAGTCCTACAGGACAAAACATTACACTTGATATTTTCTAACCTTTTGGTATACCACCATAGACAGAGAGACAACCTGAATTAGACAGAGCTCAGAGAGGGCAAGATGAGACAGAAGAGAGGAGCCAAGGAGACGAAAGTGTTCAGGCAGAGGGTCCAGGAGAGGTGAGAGAAGAAGGAGAGAAGGATGACACCAGTAAAAAGTCCAAACACAGGACATCTGGGTGGGACCCCATCTGGCCTAATATTCCAACATTCAAGCCTCGGTTGTACAATACTTCAAACGGTAAGTGCCATACGCAAAGTTACTGTGCAAAATTTAAAAAAATAAACAGTATAAAATTAACATATTCTGGTTACAATAGTGTCATGTGTTTTCTGCACCCCCCCCCCCAGAAAAATGTGTTGCCACCGCGCCAAGGTCTTTAAGCCAGAGGAAACACTGCAATAAGCAGTTGAACTCATCTGGTTGTGTTCCATGCTTAATGGTGTGATTGGAGCATTGTGCTCACTCGGCCTGTGGGTGACGCCACCTCCATTCTCCTCAGGACTCATTTGGTACTGTTGCCACGTGGTTACAGGTTCACTGAAATGAAATAAAACAAACGTTTACATATGTAAAGGAAGTTTTATTAATGAAAGTGAACCTGTAACCATTCATTGTCCTCTGTCGGTGGAGGCCGGCTCCTCCCAGTCGTTAGAAAGAGGAAGAATGGGTGAATGCGAGGGATATATATATAAGGTGTGCATCCACAGGTGTGATTAATTTGGTATAATGCTCCTGACCCGAGGATCACAGTCACATGGTTACAGGTTCATTTTCATTCATAAAACTGTATTTACATAGGTAAACGTTTGTTCTTTTTATGGATATAAATTCCCTTAAAAACAAATCTACATTGTCTAAAATGGTATCTTATGTCCTTTTTTTCCCACAAAAAAAACTTTCATTGTCTTGTAGTTGCTTTTGAAAATTTTTGCCCTTTTCCTCCTCCTTCAAATGGCAGGATCTAATTAATCTGACCCACATCCCATCCACCAGGACAAAGAAGTCTGCAAGCTGGCAAATTTGAGTAGTTAGTGCTTTGTCATGATTGGTTCACCTGCTGTAGTGACATCACAAAAATGCTCCGACTAAACTTGTCTTTTTCAAAGGGGAGTAGCTTAAGTGAATTTTCACAGCAAAAAAAAAAAAAAAAAAAACCTGACATAGCACATAAGAGTGATTTAGCTCTTGAAATGTCTTGTTAGTTATAAAAAAAAAAACAACTTAGAGATGTTTGAGTATTTAGAACAGTGGTTAACTAGCTAAACAAAAAAGCACTCAATTTTTCTGGCTTGTAAGTCTGCACAGCTTATAGATTTGTAAGTTACTCAAGACAATCACAAAAATGAGATGAGAGGGAGAGGTATCATATATTATATATGTATTATTATATGTATATTACTACTGATTAGTAGTTATCTGGATTTTGACTCATTCTACCAAATAGTAACACAGACATTAGCTGATGAATTAATTGATTCATTAACAGTCGTCACCTCTACAAACCCAGAGTAGTCCAGCTCAATGAGCTCAAAGGCAGCCAGCAGCTCTCCGGCTTGAACCCTCCCCATGCTGACATTGAAGAAATGGAGGCGGGGCTTTTCATAGAAACACTCCACAGGTCTGAACTCTGGCTGAGCATAAGCTCGACCCAGAGCCTTCGGACTGCCCTAAAGGCAAATAAGCACACAAAAAGCCTTTTACTACATCCTCCCATAGTGAAGGTGTCGAAATATGTGGAGAACAACACTGGAGAGGGCGTTACCACAGTGTTATAGTCAAAGATGTTGATGATGATGAGGGGCGGGTCTTGCTTGAGTTCCTCTATCGCTCCTTCTAGAAGAACTCTGTCAAACACTAAACACTGACACCAGGCAGGAGAGAGAGTGTCGAACAACACCTGGAAAAAACACATTTGAGGGATTCAGGGCTTAATAAAATCTGTGGGTTTAGAAAATGAAAAACTGTGAAGATAAATCAGGGATGTTGAGACAGTCTAATTCAGGGCCTCACAGGCCAGGTTTGACCCCTGCTCTCTTTGTTTTGTCATATGATATGACAGACCAGTACTTAGTTTTAATTCTGACAGTACTTTCACAATCATTATGACTACAACACAAGTGCATGTTGTAAAGCTAGAAAGCTTTACTGTTACAGTGGTGTGAAAAAGTGTTTGCCCCCTTCCTAGTTTCTAATTTTTTTGTATGTCACACTTAAATGTTTCAGATCATCAAACAAATCTAAATATTAGATAAAGATAACACAAGTAAACACAAAATGCAGTTTTTAAATGAAGGTGTTTATTATTAAGGGTAAAAAAAAATCCAAACCTACAAGGCTCTGTGCGAAAAAGTGATTGCCTCCCCGTTAAAACATAAATTAACTGTGGTTTATAACATCTTTGGAAAGCTGTTAAATTTCTCTAGCCAAACCCAGGCCTGATTACTGCCACACCTGTTCTCAATCAAGAAATTACTTAAATAGGACTTGTCTGACAAAATGAAGTAGACCAAAAGATCCTCAAAAGCTAGACATCATGCTGTGATCCAAAGATATTCAGGAACAAATGACAAAACAAAGTAACTGAGATCTATCATTCTGGAAAAGGTTATAAAGCCATTTCTAAAGCTTTGGGACTCCAGCAAACCACAGTGAGAGCCATTATCCACAATTGGCGAAAACATGGAACAGTGGTGAACCTTCCCAGGAGTGGCCGGCTGACCAAAATTACCCCAAGAACGCAGCGACGACTCATCCAAGAGGTCACAAAAGACCCCACAACATCCAAAAAACTGCAGGCCTCACTTGTCTCAGTTAAGGTCAGTGTTCATGACTCCGCCACAAGAAAGAGATTAGGCAAAAATGGCCTGCATGGCAGAGTTCCAAGATGAAAACCACTGCTGAGCAAAAAGAACATAAAGACTCGTCTCAGTTTTGCCAGAAAACATCTTGATGATCCCCAAGACTTTTGTGAAAATATTCTGTGGACAGACAAGACAAAAGTTGAACTTTTTGGAAGGTATGTGTCCCATTACATTAGGCGTAAAAGTAACACAGCAATTCAGAAAAGGAACATCATACCAACAGTAATATATGGTGGTGGTAGTGTGATGGTCTGGGGCTGTTTTGCTGCTTCAGGACCTAGAAGACTTGCTGTGGTAAATGGAACCATGAATTCTGTTGTCTACCAAAAAATCCTGAAGGACAATGTCCGGCCATCTGTTTGTGACTTCAAGCTGAAGTGCACTTGGGTTCTGCAGCAGGACAATGATCCAAAACACACCAGCAAATCCACCTCTGAACGGCTTAAGAAAAACAAAATGAAGACTTTGGAGTGGCCTAGTCAAAGTCCTGACCTGAATCCAACTGAGATGCTGTGGCAGGACCTTAAAAAGGTGGTTCATGCTCGAAAACCCTCCAATGTTGCTGAATTACAACAATTCTGCAAAGATGAGTGGGCCAAAATTCCTCCACAGCACTGTAAAAGACTTATTGCCAGTTATCGCAAACGCTTGGTTGCAGTTGTTGGTGCTAAGGGTGGCCCAACCAGTTATTAAGTTTAGGGGGCAATCACTTTTTCACACAGGGCCATATAGGTTTGGATTTTTTTGCCCTTAATAATAAACACCTTCATTTAAAAACTGCATCGTGTGCTTAGTTGTGTTATCTTTGTCTAATATTTAAATTTGTTTGATGATCTGAAACGTTTAAGTGTGACAAACATGCAAAAAGAAATGAGAAATCAGGAAGGGGGCAAGCACTTTTTCACACTACTGTATGTACAGAACTGCTGTTAAACTCCTCTAAAAACTTTTGCGACTTATCTACTTAGACATCAATATTTTGTCATAAGATAAGATAAGCCTTTATTAGTCCCACAATGGGGAAATTCCAGGATTGCAACACTCAGAGCAACAATCAGAAGGCGAGAAAAAACAAGAACAGCTAGTATACATATGTACATATTACTATAAATATATATATATATATAGACACACAGTGCGGAGCATTGTGGTTGGTGAATGTGCAGCAGAAAGTCTAAGCTCTCTCTCCGCGGATGCGGCGGGCTAGCTGGATGTCTTTGGGCATGATGGTGACCCTCTTGGCATGGATGGCGCACAGGTTGGTGTCCTCGAAGAGACCCACCAGGTAGGCCTTGCTGGCCTCCTGCAGAGCCATGACGGTGGAGCTCTGGAAGCGCAGGTCGGTCTTGAAGTCCTGAGCGATCTCCCTCACCAGGCGCTGGAAGGGCAGCTTACAGATGAGCAGCTCCGTGGATTTCTGGTAGTGACGGATCTCTCTCAGAGCCACGGTACCGGGCCTGTAACGGTGAGGCTTCTTCACTCCGCCGGTGGCCGAAGCGCTTTTCCGAGCAGCCTTGGTGGCCAGCTGCTTCCTGGGGGCTTTTCCTCCAGTAGATTTACGGGTGGTCTGCTTGGTTCTTGCATCACTCTTTATTATTCTGTCTTATATTTCTTGCATGCCGCCTAAACTCCAGCCCGGCACCCGCGTCATTTTCGCTCCAGTTCTCCCGGTATGTCGAGTTTCTCCGTTAGCACCGAGTGGCGGTTGAGTGCTAGCTAGCTCTTCCCTGCTGTATCGTCTCCTGCTGTAAACAGAGGCTCCGTCCGCCGACTCGGGAGTCCTTTGGGGCGGTCTGTGTGTCCGTGATATATATAGAGTGAAAGGTGTGCCGGATCAGAAAGTTATCACCAGGTCAGAAAGAAGAAGGAAGATAAAAAGACTCAGAATTGAGCCGCTGTTGCAAAAGGCAGCCAACTCGTGTGGCGCCGGAAACGGAAGACCCATCGTCTCCGATCGGGGTCCTCAATTTATCTCTCAGGTCTGGAGGTCATTTTGTCACGCCCTTGGGGCCTGTGACGACGGAATGTCGCCACTGCTATGGTCTTCTGTAATTGAGAATTATATTATATGTGTAGAATTTGTAAATGTTAACATGGATTGTATTGACAAAGTGCACATATAATTGGAGATATGTTTTGACTGAACTGAATTCCTTCTGTGAGATAAATGTTAAGGTTAATTATATTAATTGGGTGAGGCAATTGAATCATAAGACCACGTACCTTTGCCAGCATGCTTCCTGGTGGTATCCAGGCAAAAGACTCCTTAGGGGTTTGAGTGCCTTTTAAAGGATGCCAGGAGGAAGGAGGCATGTGATGGTTGAGTAAAGGGTAATTTAATATGTAAATAAGGGTTTAAAACTATTGTATTATTTATGGTGTGGTATTTGTTCTGTAAATAGGTGGGAAATTATTTATGTATTTATGTCTCTTTTAGATGTTATTGGGTATGTGGAAATATGAAAATGTTTATTGTTTTGCTTGGGATTTTGGTATGTTCCAATTAAGTCTAATTATCTCACTAAGTATATAACAGGTGTTTGTCATTTGGTTTGTGGTGGGTGTCGGATGTTCACGTGAGTTGTTGCCTGCGAAGTATCTTTTGTAATAAAGAAAAATTGCTGATTGCAAAACTGTTTGGAAGCCTCCGTTCCTTCTCTGGTGTGCCTTGACCGCTCAGGCAGCGTGACAATTGGTGTCAGAAGTGGTTCATTCCCTGACAAATGGTGACGTTTGGTCAAGAAAGTGTTGTCAAATTAAGAAGTGATAACACGGGATAGAAGGAGCGATATCCAAAAGGAAAATAAAGAAGCAACAAGAACAAGTAGAGGATTTTGACGCAAGTATGGCAACTGAGGAGCAGGGAGCCAGTGGACTGGACAAGCTGGAAGAACTGACGAGCTTGGTGAAGTCCATGGTACATTCACTGACAGTCAGAGACCGTCAGAGGAAGGAAGAAGCCTCTCTTCAAGAACAAAGGTGGCAGACTATGCAGCATCAAGTTCGCCAGATGCAGTCACAAGTGGTGGAGCTGAGAGAGGAGTTTGGGAGCTGGGCTGAATGCAGCAGTGACAACGGCGCTTCGGGGAAGACCCCAGGGTGACGGCCAGTCGGGTCGGCCCACAGGAGGATAACCTACCGCTGCAGGTGCAGGCGAGGACAACCCAGATGCACCACGAGCCCAGGCTGAATCCGCTCTCTCCCGAGGATGACATCGAGCACTACTGTATCTGCCGACGTTTGAGAGGATTGCTACGGTCTGCCGCTGGCGTAAAGAAGAGTGGGCTATTCAGTTGGCTCCTCTGCTCACAGGTAAAGCACGGAGTGCGTATGTGCTTATGGACATTGCAGACACGGACGATTATGACAAAGTGAAGGAAGCAATTTTAATTAAATATGAAATAACACCCGACACCTATAAGAGAAGGTTTTGTGCCCTGGACATTCATCAGGATGAAACCCCCCATGAACTTTATGTACGTTTAAAGGACCTGTTTTATAAATGGATTAAACCAGAGACCTCAACTATAAAAGACATTTTGGAACTGATGATTTTGGAGCAGTTTCTACGGATGATGGACCCGGAACTGGGAATCTGGATACAAGAGCGGGACCCGAAGACTGCAGAGGGCGCTGCTCGACTTGCAGAGGTCTTTCTGTCAGCCAGGCCTGGGAGCAGGAGACCTACTCTCAGCCGTGACAGCTCTTTCACCACACGGAGTAAGTCTAATGGGGTGAAAGGGGTGGTCAAGCTCAAAATAGACTGTATTCCAGTTCCAGTCAGATCACAAATGGCAAATATAATGGTAGTAAAAAGTCACGTTTTGTCTCTAATAAAGATATATGCTGTTATCAGTGTAATAAAATCGGTCATACTCAATATTCATGTCCTGTCATGAAAAATAGTAAGCCTTCATCGTTATGCTCAGTTCCAAGACCCACTCTTTCAGCACCAGTTCACAGTGAAATATATAAAACAACTGTTCTGGTTAATGGTCAGTGTGAAGAGGCCTTGTTAGACTCTGGTTGTTTTCAGACTGTTGTTCTGCCCAGTTTGGTCCCTAGGGATTCCTGGAGTGAGCCTACAGTGAATATTAGTTGTGTTCATGGGGATAAGAAGTTATACCCGGCCACTGAGGTCTATTTAACAGTGGGGGGTCAAACTTATCTCCTTCCTGTAGCTCTTGTGCCTGATTTGCCATATCCAGTTATTCTTGGCAATGATGTTCCAACTTTGTTGGACATCATACAACAGGTTAGGGACGAACAACAAACTGAGGATAGACAGGCAGGTGGCGCTATTGAGCAGAGGCTTAATGCACCTGTTGGGAAAAAATTGTAATATGGTGACAACCAGGGCGCAGAGGGCTACCAATGTTCTCCAGGAGTTTCCTTTTTATGATTCTGGGGTAGAGGCAAGCCCTATTAAGCAGCCAAAATCCAAGGCTCAGATAAGAAAAGACAGAGTTTTAGCTTCAGTGAAGAACTTGGGTGAAGAAACACCACAGCTAAGCCAGTCAGTAGACTTTGACATCCCTTCTGACATAGCTGCACTGCAGAAAGCTGACCCAGCGCTAGAACCTTGGTTTGATAAAGTCTCAGAGATTGAGGGTGTGAAACAGGGCAAAGTGGATTGTTTGGCTGAGGCCGTGTATGTCGTTAAAAAGGGCATTTTGTACCAACAGCAAGGTGAAGTTATGGCCATAGCTTTGCCACAAGGCCTCACACCAAAGGTTATGGAACTGGGACATGTTATCCCTTGGGCAGGTCATCTAGCATTCCAGAAGACATTGCAAAGAATTGCTAGAAGGTTTGTGTGGCCGGGAATGTATACCCAGATTAAGGAGTTCTGTGCAACATGTGAAACAAGTCAGATTACATCACCTAGGGGAGTAGCCCGTGCCCAACTGCAGCCATTACCAGTCATTGGAACACCGTTTGACAGAATAGGGATGGATATAGTTTGCCCCCTAGAGAGAAGGTCCTTGGGTAATAGATACGTTCTGGTGATATGTGATTATGCTACTCGGTACCCAGAAGCCTTCCCATTAAAATCTATTAAGACTAGCCAGGTTGCCAACTGCCTTATTCAGTTATTTTCGAGGGTAGGCATACCCAGAGAGATCCTAACGGACTGTGGAACAAATTTCTTATCAAAACTGTTGCAGCAGGTATATAAGCTGTTGGGTATTAAGGGAATTAAGACCACCCCATATCACCCTCAGACAGATGGACTGGTTGAGCGATTTAACCAGACTTTGAAGAACATGCTGCGAAAATTTGTTTCCGATACGGACTCGGATTGGGACCAATGGGTGCCGTACTTATTATTTGCTTATCGGGAGGTTCCTTAGGCTTCAACAGGGTTCTCACCTTTTGAACTACTATATGGTCGTCAGGTGAGGGGCCCACTGGACTTATTAAAGGAGCACTGGGAGAGTCCACCGAGTGATCAGGACAATGTCTTTAAAATGAGATATGTCATTAAAATGAGAAAAAAAACTGGATCGAATGACTGCTTTGGCTCAGGAGCACATGAGGACGGCGCAGGCCAAACAAAAGACCTGGTATGATAAGAGGGCCAGACAGAGGGTTTTTCACCCAGTTCAGCAGGTGTTGTTACTGCTGCCCTCTTGTGACAGTAAGCTGTTGGCTCAATGGCAGGGGCCTTATGAAATTTCTAAGAAACTAAGTGCAGTGACATATGAATTATATATGCCTGACAGGAAGACAAAACATCAGTGCTTCCATGTTAACTTGTTAAAGGAGTTTCAGCAGCCTGGTCTTCAGCAGCAGCAGCCTGTTCTTCAGCAGACGCATCATCAGCTCCTCATTTGTGCGACAGAAGTGGATGAGGAGAGAGAACAGTCCTTTCCCACAAATGTGACAGAGCCTTGTTCATTTCAGGTGTCTCATTTGCAGGTTAATCAGCGGAGAGAGTTAGAGGCACTATTAGATCCAGAACTGTTTCAGGAGAGACCTGGTTTCACCACATTTGTTCACCATAAGGTTCATTTAAAGGAAAAGGCTGTTCCGCGTAGAAAGTCTTATAGGATCCCTGAGCGGTTGGTCCCGAAACTGAAGCAGGAAATTGACCTGATGTTGCAGCTGGGAGTGATTGAGGAGTCAGTCAGTGAGTGGTGTAGCCCGATTGTGCTGGTCCCCAAAAAGGATGGCTCTTTGAGGTTCTGTATCGACTTCAGATACCTTAATGCAGTCTCTAAGTTTGAGTCATACCCCATGCCCCATATTGACGAGTTATTAGAGAAAGTGGGCAGGGCTAGGTTTATTTCCACACTAGACCTAAGCAAGGGGTATTGGCAGGTGGCCTTGGCACCTGAAACGAAAGAATTTACAGCCTTTGAAACACCTTTTGGCAATTTTCAGTTCAAGGTTATGCCATTTGGCCTCCAGGGGGCGCCTGCAACTTTCCAGCGGCTCATGAACCAGGTATTAAGAGGGGTATCAGACTTTGCGGCTGCCTATTTGGATGACGTAGTCATCTATAGTCAGACCTGGAAGGAACATTTGCTACATCTTAGGCAGGTCCTTCATTTGATTAAGAGGGCAGGACTGACTATCAATCCACGCAAATGTGCGTTTGGACAGCAGCAGGTGGAGTACCTGGGACATGTGGTTGGTCAGGGGTCATTAGACCACGAGTAGGTAAAGTGGATGCCATTCGGACCTATCCTGTGCCTACTACCAAGAAGAAGGTACGGTTGTTTATGGGAATGGTAGGATAGTATAGTAAATTCATTCTCCATTTTGCTGAAAGAGCAGCAATTCCGAATGACCTCACTAAGGCTTCAGCACCAAATAGGGTAAAATGGACAGAGGAGTGTGGTAGAGCCTTTGAAGATCCGAAGGGTGCTATTTCTGGTGAGAAGGTTCTCTACAGTCCGGATTTTGTCCGTCCATTTATTCTACAGACAGATGCTTCAGGAGTTGGCATTGGAGCAGTACTTCTTCAGGAGGTGAAGGGAGAGAGACAACCGGTACTGTTCTTGAGCCGTAAATTGTTGGACCGGGAGACGAGATACTCTACGGTAGAGAAAGAGTGTCTTGCCATGAAATGGGCAATAGGGTCTCTTAAATACTATTTACTAGGGCGTCATTTCACGCTGGAGACAGATCATCGGGCCCTGCAGTGGCTGAATAGGATGAAGGACATGAATAGTCGTCTTACAGGGTGGTATTTGTCCCTTCAGCCTTATAACTTTACTGTTCGGTATATGGCAGGGAAACCAACCTTGTGGCAAACAGCCTCTCCAGAGTACATGACTCATAGAGTACTGTACTCTTGGGAGAGGGGGGGAGGAAATGTGATGACGGAGTATCGCCACTGCTACGGTCTTCTGTAATTGAGAATTATATTATATGTGTAGAATTTGTAAACGTTAACATGGATTGTATTGATAAAGTGCACATATAATTGGAGATCTGTTTTGACTGAACTGAATTCCTTCTGTGAGATACATGTTTAGGTTAATTATATTAATTGGGTGAGGCAATTGAATCATAAGACCACGTACCTTTGCCAGCATGCTTCCTGGTGGTATCCAGGCAAAAGACTCCTTAGAAGTTTGAGTGCCTTTTAAAGGATGCCAGGAGGAAGGAGGCATGTGATGGTTGAGTAAAGGGTAATTTAATATGTAAATAAGGGTTTAAAACTATTTATTGTATTATTTATGGTGTGGTATTTGTTCTGTAAATAGGTGGGAAATTACTTATGTATTTATGTTTCTTTTAGATGTTATTGGGTATGTGGAAATATGAAAATGTTTATTGTTTTGCTTGGGATTTTGGTATGTTCCAATTAAGTCTAATTATCTCACTAAATATATAACAGGTGTTTGTCATTTGGTTTGTGGTGGGTGTCGGATGTTCACGTGAGTTGTTGCCTGCGAAGTATCTTTTGTAATAAAGAAAAATTGCTGATTGCAAAACTGTTTGGAAGCCTCCATTCCTTCTCTGGTGTGCCTTGACCGCTCGGGCAGCGTGACAGGGCCACTGTCAGCCTGTCATCCGGGTACCACCTGCAGTCTAATGGTCAGTGTGAACAGGCCAACCAGGAGTTGGAGGCGGCGCTGTGGTGCATGGTTTCGACCAACTCGGCCTCCTGGAGCTCATACCTGTACTGGATTGAGTATGCCCATAACTCGACTGTGTCCTCTGCCATAGGTATGTCCCCTTTTCAGGCTTCACTTGGGTATTCTGCGTCTTTGTTTCCCGAAGAAGAGGGTGACATCGCCATACCATCAGTCCGGGCGCATCTGAGACGCTGTTGACGTCTGTGGAGGGCAACCCGGACCACGCTGCTTCGCACGGCGGAACGCAACGCTTCAGTGGCCAACCGCCACCGGACCCCAGCTCCGTCATACCAGGTGGGCCAGCAGGTTTGGCTTTCTACTAAGAACGTCACTGTGAAGGGTGAGTGCAGGAAGATGACGCAGCGTTTTATTGGGCCTTTTTCCATCTCCCACATCATCAACCCTGTGTCTGTGCGGCTCGATCTCCCCCCCTCCCTCCGCATATGTCCCACGTTTCATGTCTCTCAAATTAAGCCTGTGTTTTCCAGCCCCCTGTGTCCCCCTCCCAGGTCTCCAACCCCTCCGAGGATGATCGACGGCAGCCCGGCATGGGGAGTGACTGCTATCCTGGATGTCCGAAGTCGGGGCCGTAGTCTGCAATACCTGGTGGACTGGGAGGGCTATGGGCCGGAGTCCAGGTCCTGGGTGCATCCTGCCCTTGTGCTTGATAAAGACATCATCAGGGAGTTCCATGGGACGCATCCAGGTAGGCTGGGACGATCGGCAAGAGGCGCTCATTAGGGGG
The DNA here is from genome assembly GCA_020510985.1 of Pholidichthys leucotaenia. Taxonomy (NCBI): domain Eukaryota; kingdom Metazoa; phylum Chordata; class Actinopteri; order Cichliformes; family Pholidichthyidae; genus Pholidichthys; species Pholidichthys leucotaenia. Next base: position 37,518,287 of record CM035837.1, on the reverse strand, counting down.
GGAGTACTGTCATGGTCTGGTCTGCTCGTCATTCCCAGCTGCGCGCACACCTGGTCCTCATTACGCCTGGCCTATATCTTCCGCGCTGCCCGTCACGGCGGTGCAGAGATGTCTCTCAGCGCTCCTGATGAGCTCATCGCCAATTCCTCCTGTCTACCGAAGTTCCAGCCAAACTCTGCTTCATCGTCGCCGGAGAATCCCTCCAGCTGGCCATGTAAGCTCAGCAATTCCTACTCACCTTTGTCTTCAGATCCCCTGTGCACAGACGGAGTCCATGGTGGCGGAATCCGCCTCCTATCCTCCCGGCGGCGAATTTCCCCCGCACTCCCTCCTCACCAACTTCACTTGGACACTCACCTGCCGGAGTCGCACCATCTACGGAAGGGCACTGTCTCCCTGGCTGCAGTCACCATGCTGAACCTGAGCCGCTACCATCTGCTCCCACAGTAAGCACAGTGTAACTGTTTACCTCCAGCCGTGACTTCCAGTAATTCCCTTTCTCTGTGTATTCCTAGGGTTGCCAGGCCGTACGGTGTCCTGCTCTGTCTCCGGCAGTTCCAGCCTACACTCACATGCACCAACACCATACTTGTTGTTAATAAACGTAATTGTATCAATTCTGAGTCTGTGTCTTGTCACTGGGTCACGTAACCATGTCACCGGCAGGTCGAGGAGGAGCGTCGTGAGGAAGAGGAGCAGAGACTGGCCCTGCTTGCCCAGTTCGACCGACAGGTTAAGGAGGCGCGCCAGCTGAAAGAGCAGCAGAGACTTGCCCTGCTCGACCGCCAGATTGAGGAGGAGCACCATGAGGGGGAGTTGGAAAAGGATCTCCCAGCGTTCAAGCTCCTTGCAGCCACCCCGCTCCCTTTTCCAGAGAATACAGAGCTTCTCAGCACGGGTGACTCCCTGCCCAGTGCGGCGCTTCATATCTCGGAGTGTCTGGTTCCTGAGCCGTCCAGGGGGAAGAAGAGGAGGAACTCCTGCAGGAAGAAGCTTCCAGCCTCGCCGGCGCAGCCCAAGGAGGAACGCCAGCAGGGGAGAAGAGACACTGCAGAGGCCGCTGGGGACATCCAGTGCCAGGAGAACAGGCAAGTTTTTCCTCATTTAACTTTCTTTTTTGATGAACAATTTTGCCTGCCTCCTGGTGAAAAGACTTGGGGTGTGCAGTCCCCTGAGTGCTCCGCCCCAGCAGCATATCGTGTTCCCTCACCTGACCTCACTGAGCCTTTTTTGTGTGCCCCTATGAGTTTGCCTGCACTGGAACCAGGTTGCTCGAGGGGGGAGGAACCAGAGGTCCAGGAGGGTCCGGCTCATGGGCCAGTGGTGAGGCCATCCTCGTCCGCCACAACAGAGGAGCCGGTGGCGTGGAAGACGGCAAACAGGAGCACCGAGACTGCAACCACCATCACGCTTGCTGTGGAGGCCGCCGCAGCAGAGTCATCCCCCGGACCAGACCTCCAGCTGACAGGGCCCCAAACATCATCGTCAGCATCACCAGAGTCCTGGACGGCGGTAGAGCTCGGGCAAAGGCAAGTAATCTCGCCTGCAGTTCACTTGTTAATTATTGAGAGATCTTGTCTGGCTCTTGGGGAGGGGAGTTGGGTGCAGCCCCCAGTTGCACCTGGACTCCCCTCACTGGGCTCTGCTGCTGCTGGTGACCCTAACCGTTCCTCCTCTCCTATCCCCTTCGAGCTCCTTCCTAGGGTCACCAGAGAGGAGCTGCCACGACCTGGGTTGCCCACAAACGACGACGCAGGGCTAGCTGTCCCAGAGGACAGCTAGAGGAAGTGAAAGTGAAACTCCTCAGAGTTTCACTTCCGCCCTCCCAAGAGAGTAGACGCTTTTTTCTTCTCTCCTGCTCTGACTTTTTCCTCCCCTCCTAACTACTGGATCCCAGCTTGCTGTTGTCTGTCTGCGTCCAACTGCGACCGCCGAAAAGAAATTATGGAGTTAATAAGCTGGGCTTTGAACACAATTGACACTATTTTTTCAACAAGGAAAAGTGCTCCGGGGGAAGCTGTCTGCCCCGCTGGAACGGCTCCAGCGGGCTATTTACGTGACACAGGTAATTGGAAAATGCTGTGTCTCTCTAATCTCTCTATCGAAGATATTTAAGATTTGGTTATCTTCGTAATATTGGTGATCGGGATTTTTCTGATTGGGACTGGAATCGTCCTGGTTTACTGCAAATTGCTGAAGATGGATTCAACCTATCAAAATGCTGACCAGGCGAGGTGCATCCATCAAATTGAAAAACTGGAGAAGACCCTGATAGCGACTACTGGAGAACTGTCTCGTAAGGTGGATTACATCATGATTTCGCTCAGGTCTTTCCACGACGAATTCAAAGCTGCGCAATGAAGGATTAATGTACTGAATCTACAGAAGAAATACAAGTCTTCTCTGTGATCAGTCCTATTTGGCATTATTATTCCCCATGAAAATTCCTCCTGGCTGTCTGCAGACTGTGTTTTTTCAAAATCATGAGCACAAGGCCTTGGACAGCCAGCTGCAGCGCCAGATAAGACTGGCGCCAGACAGACAAAACATCTTCTGCCAAGGGTCCTTGGGTCTCTCTTATTATCATCAACACTGCTCAACACCGCACACACATTGATCCATGAACTGAATAAAGATAACACTGCTCTCTTGTGTCCTGTGAATTCTGTGTGTAGCGAATATATGTGCATTGAGCTTTTTTTTTCCTTGAACTCTTAATATTGATTAAGTATGTAACCAGTATTTTGAATCAATGATTTTTTTGCTCCTTCCTATTGTATCATCTTTATGCAACCTGTACCCTCCTGCTGACAGGCGCGTTGCAGATGCGCCGCGGCATGGAAATGCAGGTTCATTACTGTGTCAAGTCAAATTCTCTCGTATGTTATCAGTGATCTGTTAATATACTTGGCAATAAATCTTTTTCTGATTTTGATTCTGATTCTGATTCGGAGGTCGACGGAGGTACAGCACCTGGCGAACCGACAGTACCCACGCACCCCAAGTCATTGGAGTCCTGGATGGTGGTGGAGCCCGAGTACAGGCAAGTGTGCCCCATAATGGCTGTCATGTGGATGTCAATGTCACACTGCCTGACTCATGGTGAGGGGGGCCAGGGGCTGCTCGCAAAAGCCCTTGGGACCACCTCACCAGGCTCTGCTGCTGCCAGCTACCCTGACTCGGTCTCTTTTTCTCTCCCTCCAGGTTCGGAGCACCCTGCCAGGGTTGCCAGAGAGCAGCGGATCCTGCCAGAGGCCGCCAAGGATCTGGGTCCAGCATCAGGAGTCGTAGATAGCCCTACCTCCCTCGCTGGGGAGGCCACCGCGGGAACATTGAGGCACCCGATGGGGACCACCGTAGGTGCAACTGAACCCCAGCCGGAGTCCACCGCCAGTGCAGCAGAGCTCCAGCCAGAGTCCACCGCTGGTGCAGCAGAGCTCCAGCCGGAGTCCACCACTGGTGCAGCCACGTCCCAGACCGGGACCATCGCGGGTGCAGCCACGTCCCCGACCAGGACCATGGCGGGTGCTACGGTCCTCCTGCTCCAAGCTTCAGAGGGCAGGGGGGCTCCTGTTCCTCAGTTTGGCCACCGAGGTTCCTGGGTGGGTAGGCTGCCTCTCTGCCTTCCCTCCGGTTCTGGTGGCTCCACCATGCTGGTCAGCCACCCGAAAGACTGGGCCTTCAGGTTGGGTGGTCCATCGGCCTGGGCAGGCTGCCGGACACTATTCTGCGGGCCACTTGCTGGACATGGGACTTGGGCAGGCCATCCGATCAGTCACCCCTCGCCATGCTGGGGGCCTGGGACTCTGGTTGACTCCCTAAACTTTGGACTTCTGGGGAGAGGGGTGAGTGTCCTAGGTGGGGGCTGTTAGGACTGTCACTGCTCCTTATTTGCATATTATTTCTTGTATTTTTCCACGGGTTGCTTCCCTCCTAACCGGTTTCCCCCACCTCCCACCCTGGGTAATTGTTTGTTTCTGGGAAGGGGGGCTTCCCTTGGGGTGTGTTTTTGTTTTTAGCTGATGGTACTGGGGTTTCGGGGGGGGGGGGCTGTCATGAACCTGGGTTTGGTGATTCCAAACCCAGTTCTGACTTATGGTTATTTTGCCCTATTTCCCATCAGGGGCGCCAGGGAGCTATTTGGGTCCTTTGCTCCTTGACAGCTTGGGCACGCCTCCTCCTCTTGTCAGTGCCATCAGCTGTTTCTCATTACGGGTGTTTTCACACACATACACACACACACACTCCATTCATTCCTATTCACACATTCTGACACTCGCTCATGCACACCGGGGATTAATGATGTTCAGCCCACGCTCCCTCACACCGGCGGTCTCTTCCCTCGTTACTATCATTATTACAAATATGCTGCGTTACTAACTAACTAACTAACTAACCTGCACTTATATAGCGCTTTTCTAGTCACAAAGACCACTCAAAGCGCTTTCATTAATACTAACCCTCTATTCTAAGGGCCTATAGGAAACAGATATCTAGGGACAATTTAGAACAGCCAATTAACCTAACATGCATGTTTTTTTTGGCATGTGGGAGGAAACCGGAGAAATCCCGGAGTAAACCCACGCAACACGGGGAGAACATGCAAACTCCACACAGATCACTGTTGGTCGGGGGCTGGGATCGAACCCACGATCCCACGATCCCCACAATCCCCCGGCCAAGGGTAAACTGTGCTGCCGCAGTGCTAACCACTGCGCCACCGTGCAGCGTTAGTAGGAAGAGACCGTCGGAGCATTCAGCCCCATACATGACAGCATGTTCCTTCATGTATGTGTGTTCACTACCTATGTGTTTATTCAGCCTGACATTTCAAGATGGTTAATCCCTTGGTGTTAGCAGCTAACCCTGCCTCACTCCCTCATCCACCAGACTGCACGGACAGCCCCAGATTGTTCCAGCCGTAAGTAAATGTTTGCCTTTCTTTTTGTGCCCACCATTACGGTGGCACTAGGCATTCCCTCTCCCAGGCTGTGGAGCATCCAGGTGGCATCCCTGTATGTCTGGTGGCCTTTAACTCATCATTCCAATCCACTGTATTAGCGTGGTCAATACTGGACTTGTTATTTTCGTGGTTTATGTTAATAAAGTGCACATTCTACTCCAGCAATTGGGTTTCCTTCCCTCATTCCCTTCCCTTCCCTCATTCCTTCCCTCGTGCACCACATAATGGTGCAAGGGGATTCATAACACTCATTACAAAATAACCCAAGATGAAAAGTACAGACCATAATAAGAACTAACAAGCGTGCGCCCGGTGCTCCCCACAAGCGCCGCTTCATGACATACTGTACATACATACATATACTGTACACACACACACACACACATACTGTATATATATATACGTATATATATATATACAGTATATATATAGGGAATTTGAGTATTACTAGTGCATGCCCATGGAAAGCAAGTATTCCTGTCTGAAACAGGTAGCCCAATCAGGCTTTACAGGCCCAAATGTAGGCTGCATTTGAAAGTGGAATACAGAGGTGTAGCCTATATGTAGGCAGTCACACATGTTAAACTTTGACAAATACTGTATGAAAGGGACTGAACTGAGATTTATTTGATCGTGTGAATATTAATTACAGAATAATTGAAAATGAATGGGACATCCAATATTAGCCACTGTTTAAGAATTGCTTGTTTATTTTTTTGTCAGGTCACTTATTTGTGTGATCTTTTATGACTTATATTCATAATAGTGTATCTTACACTTTTATGCTGGGGAATGGGAGTTGTTCAGTCACCATAATAATTTAGTTTATACTCGTGCATGCTTGCAGAAAGCAAGTATTTTTGTCTGAAAACAAGTAGGCCAATTAGGCTTTACAGGCCCAAATAAGATAAGATAAGATAAGATAAGCCTTTATTAGTCCCACAATGGGGAAATTCCAGGATTGCAACAGCACAGGGATAGCAACACTCAGAGCAACAATCAGAAGGCAAGAGAAAAAACAAGAGCAGCGAGTATACATATGTACATATAAATATAAATATATATACAGTGGGGTAAAAAAGTATTTAGTCAGCCACCAATTGTGCAAGTTCTCCCACTTAAAAGATGAGAGAGGTCTCCAATTTTCATCATAGGTATACCTCAACTATGAGAGACAGAATAAGAAAAAAAAAATCCTGAAAATCACATTCAAGGATTTTTAATGAATTAATTGGTAAATTCCTCGGTAAAATAAGTATTTGGTCAATAACAAAAGTTCATCTCAATACTTTGTTATATACCATTTGTTGGCAATGACAGAGGTCAAACGTTTTCTGTAAGTTTTCACAAGGTTTTCACACACTGTTGTTGGTATTTTGGCCCATTCCTCCATGCAGATCTCCTCTAGAGCAGTGATGTTTTGGGGCTGTCGCTGGGCAACACAGACTTTCAACTCCCTCCAAAGATTTTCTATGGGGTTGAGATCTGGAGACTGGCTAGGCCACTCCAGGACCTTGAAATGCTTCTTACGAAGCCACTCCTTCATTGCCCGGGCGGTGTGTTTGGGATCATTGTCATGCTGAAAGACCCAGTCACGTTTCATCTTCAATGCCCTTGCTGCTGGAAGGAGGTTTTCACTCAAAATCTCACGATACATGGCCCCATTCATTCTTTCCTTTACATGGATCAATTGTCCTGATCCCTTTGCAGAAAAACAGCCCCAAAGTATGATGTTTCCACCCCCATGCTTCACAGTAGGTATGGTGTTCTTTCTCCTCCAAACACGACAAGTTGAGCTTTTACCAAAAAGTTCTATTTTGGTTTCATCTGACCATATGACATTCTCCCAGTCCTCTTCTGGATCATCCAAATGCTCTCTAGTAAACTTCAGACGGGCCTGGACATGTACTGGCTTAAGCAGGGGGACACTTCTGGCACTGCAGGATTTGAGTCCCTGGCGGCGTAGTGTGTTTCTGATGTAGCCTTTGTTACTTTGGTCCCAGCTCTCTGCAGGTCATTCACTAGGTCCCCCCATGTGGTTCTGGGATTTTTGCTCACCGTTCTCGTGATAATTTTGACCCCACGGGGTGAGATCTTGTGAGGAGCCCCAGATCGAGGGAGATTATCAGTCGTCTTGTATGTCTTCCATTTTCTAATAATTGCTCCCACAGTTGATTTCTTCACACCAAGCTGCTTACCTATTGCAGATTCAGTCTTCCCAGCCTGGTGCAGGTCTACAATTTTGTTTCTGGTGTCCTTTGACAGCTCTTTGGTCTTGGCCATAGTGGAGTTTGGAGTCTGACTGTTTGAGGTTGTGGACAGGTGTCTTTTATACTGATAACGAGTTCAAACAGGTGCCATTAATACAGGTAACAAGTGGAGGACAAAGGAGCCTCTTAAAGAGGAAGTTACAGGTCTGTGAGAGCCAGAAATCTTGCTTGTTTGTAGGTGACCAAATACTTATTTTACTGAGGAATTTACCAATTAATTCATTAAAAATCCTTCAATGTGATTTTCTGGTTTTTTTTTTTTTCATTTTGTCTCTCATAGTTGAGGTATACCTATGATGAAAATTGGAGACCTCTCTCATCTTTTAAGTGGGAGAACTTGCACAATTGGTGGCTGACTAAATACTTTTTTGCCCCACTGTATATATATATATATATATATATATATATATACAGTATATATACAGACACACAGTGCAGAGCATTGTAGCTAGATGGAATAGGTATATAAATATATAAACACAGTGCGGAGCATTGTAGCTGGATGGAATAAATATATAAGTATATAAACACACAGTGAGGAGTATTGTAGCTAGATGGAATGAATATGTGAATGTATAAACACACAGTGCCGAGCATTGTAGGTAGATGGAATAAATATGTAAATATATAAACACACACAGTGCGGAGCATTGTAGCTAGATGGAATAAATATGTAGATATATAAACACACACAGTGCGGAGCATTGTAGCTAGATGGAATAAATATGTAGATATACTGTATAAACACACACAGTGTGGAGCATTGTAGCTAGATGGAATAAATATGTAAATATATAAACACACACAGTGCGGAGCACTGTAGCTAGATGGAATAAATATGTAGATATATAAACACACACAGTGCGGAGCATTGTAGCTAGATGGAATAAATATATGAATATATAAACACACAGTGCGGATCATTGTATGTATGCTGTGTTTGAAATGTAGGCTGTGTTTGAAAGTGGAATACAAAGAGGTGTAGCCTATATGTAGGCAATCTCACATGTTAGACTTTGACAACTATAAAAGGGAATGAACACTAGTATTTATTTGATTGTGTGAATATTAATTACAGAACAATTGAAAATGAATGGGACATCCAGTATTAGCAAATGTTTAAGGGCCATTATTTGTTTGTCAGACTTAGTTATGTGATCTTTTATGGCTTACAGACGTGGACAAAATTGTTGGTACCCCTCTGTTAATGAAAAAAAAAAAAAAACCACAATGGTCACAGAAATAACTTGAATCTGACAAAAGTGGTAATAAATAAAAATTCTATGAAAATTAACCAATGAAAATCACACAATGCTTTTGAATTGTGGTTCAACAGAATTATTTTAAAAAACAAACTCATGAAACAGGCCTGGACAAAAATGATGGTACCCCTAGAAAAGATTGAAAATAATGTGACCATAGGGACATGCTCAACCAAGGTGTGTCCTCTAATTAACATCACAGGTGTCTACAAACTTGTAATCAGTCGGCCTATTTAAAGGGTGACAAGTAGTCACTGTGCTGTTTGGTGACATGGTGTGTACCACACTAAACATGGACCAGAGGAAGAAAAGGACAGAGTTGTCTCAGGAGATTAGAAAGAAAATTATAGACAAGCATGTTAAAAGTAAAGGCTATAAGACCATCTCCAAGCAGCTTGATGTTCCTGTGACTACAGCTGCACATATTATTCAGAAATTTAAGATCCACGGGACTGTAGCCAACCTCCCTGGACATGGCCACAGGAGGAAACTTGATGAAAAATGGAAGAGACGGATAATACAAATGGTAACAAAAGAGCCCAGAACAACCTCTAAACACATTCATGGTGAACTCCAAGGTCAAGGTACATCAGTGTCAGATCGCACCATCCGTCGTTGTTTGAGCCAAAGTGGACTTCATGGGAGACGACCAAGGAGGACACCACTGTTGAAAACAAATCATAAAAAAGCCAGACTGGAATTTGCCAAATGGCATGTTGACAAGCCACAAAGCTTCTGGGACAATGTCCTATGGACAGACGAGACAAAACTGGAACTTTTGGCAAGGCACATCAGCGCTATGTTCACAGATGCAAAAATGAAGCATACCAAGAAAAGAACACTGTCCCTACTGTGAAACATGGAGGAGGTTCTGTTATGTTCTGGGGCTGCTTTGCTGCATCTGGCACAGGGTGTCTTGAATCTGTGCAGGGTACAATGAAATCTCAAGACTATCAAGGTATTCTAGAGAGAAATGTGCTGCCCAGTGTCAGACAGCTTGGTCTCAGTCACAGGTCATGGGTCTTGCAACAGGATAGTGACCCAAAACACACAGCTAAAAACACCCAAGAATGGCTAAGAGCAAAACATTGGACTATTCTAAAGTGGCCTTCTATGAGCCCTGGTCTAAATCCTGTTGAACATCTGTGGAAGGAGCTGAAACATGCCGTCTGGAGAAGGCACCCTTCAAACCTGAGACAACTGGAGCAGTTTGCTCATGAGGAGTGGACCAAAATACCTGCTGAGAGATGCAGAAGTCTCATTGACAGTTACAGAAATCGTTTGATTGCAGTGATTGCCTCAAAAGGTTGTGCAACAAAATATTAAGTTAAGGGTACCATCATTTTTGTCCAGGCCTGTTTCATGAGTTTGTTTTTTAAAATAATTCTGTTGAACCACAATTCAAAAGCATTGTGTGATTTTCATTGGTTAATTTTCATAGAATTTTTATTTATTACCACTTTTGTCAGATTCAAGTTATTTCTGTGACCATTGTGGGTTTTTCTTTCATTAACAGAGGGGTACCAACAATTTTGTCCATATCTATATTCATAAGTGTTGTATCTTACACTTTGGGGAATGGGAGTTGCTCAGTTATCATTATAACTGTTTTAGTTTATATGTGTAGTTTATAGTCTATCGTCAATAAACTCATGCAGTACTATAACAGGATACGTTTACAAATATTTGAGACCCATTGTAGTGCATCCTTTTATATTTTAGCAATATTATAAGTACAAAACACCCAACATTATTATACTCAGAATAATGACCCATTTGGCTGCAACTGCTGCATCAATGTTGCCCATTTGTCAGTAAATAAAAAATTATTTATTTTGTTATTTTGGTTGTTGCTTTGGGCGATTTTTGTAATGGTCGCTGTTTAGTCAAAGTGTGCTTATATGATATGCAATTGATCTGGCCATTCCGCTCCACAATCATGGTGGTATTATTAACTTTTAATTTTTAGACAGCTGTGCACCGGGAGGAGCGCCATGTTGAACCCACGGTGCCGCAAAGGACAGCGATGGCACGGGTGAAGCAGCAGCTGAGACTCCATCCCGTTAATTGGGCAGGCTGGGCTTGGCTCCCTGAGAAGGACTGCAATAAGCCGGTCTGGCTCTCCCCCCACCTGTGTTCTCTACATATCGATGGCTGAAACACAAAACCTCCTATCTGAAAAATGCACTTTTTGGAGAAAACTAAAAAAAAACTCTCTTTTCTTGAAGAATGCTATGCTATTTTTTTTCATCAGAATAATTTTCTGTCACAATAAAGGGCGGGACTGTCTTGCAGACAGATATGAGCAGCCTTCCTTGTTGTCATCACCCAAAGTGAGATCCGCAAATCAGAAAATCCTGCAGATTGGAGGTTTTGCATTTTATGCTGAATTATCCTTTAGATCTACGCAGTGGCCAGGACTCATGGTGTGCCATTTAAAGGGAAAAAGGAATTTGCAGCATCCAGTAAATGTGCTGTTACTGTGTGCCTGCTTGTCTGACAGTTTCAGCCCTCCCACTCCCACCCCGAAATTTTGAAGTTGCTGTGCAGACGGAGCTGACACATTTACGATCCAGTGATAAAGGGAATAACTGAACAGCTTTCTAACTTGGAGCTACCCTATAATGGCATATTTGCAGCATTTGTTCACAGGAAAAACCCTACAGAGCTCTGTTCAGCTCCTGCCTGCAGCGACTATACACACAGAACTACAGCAACTTTATGGTATAAAGTTGAGCGACTCCATACTCGGGGATGCACACCCTCGTAACCTCAGCAAAGAAGCACTTATTGCGAAGCGCTGTGGTGACTGACAGGTCGTGATGCTGTGTGTTATCCAATCAGCATGGTCGTGATGCCGTGTATTGTCCTATCAGCATGGCCGTGGCATCCCCGTGGCGTATTATTCAATGAGCATGGAGCCAAACCGAAACCCTGCCCACACTTCTTGAAGGAAGGGCATGAAGACACAGAGCGGTCACAGAGCTGTGGCTAAACTTTCATTGATAAAAATTACATATCTTGACTGAGCAACTCCATATTCGGGGTTACACACCCTCGTAACCTCAGCAAAGCGCATTTAAAATCTTAGGCCAGTCTGACTAACAGTTTGAGAGCTATCTGAGGAACACATACACACACAGATACACACAGACAGACAGACAGAGATTCTTTGAATTTATAGATAGATTATTCATTTTTTTCACAAGACACTACTTTTCAACATAATTTTGTATAAGACCAGCATCAACTTTTATCCAACGTGGTTGCATCTAAATTCATCTTAGTTTCTTGACAGGACCTACCCTTTTTTAACAACATAATCAGCAAATACAAAAGGTACAGATGCCATCAATGTCATAATACTTTGTAGCCAAAACTAAATGTACCCCAATGATCCTAATGATAAATTTCATTAGTAGGTGTACTTACCCTGGTGACTTGGCACTGAGTACCAAAAACCACTTTGGCAAAAGGGTCTGACAGGCCGTCATCATCTGCAGCCATCAGGCCTCGGCCCTGGTACAGGTGACATCGGAGCTGGAAGTATCTGCTGTCTGCAGAGAGGAAGGGAGCAACAGAGATTTTTACCTTCATCTGACCAGGACAACTGAAGTTTCTTGATTAACAAGTCTGAACATTAAAAAAAATCTTTTTTTATTATGAGCTGCAAGCTTTTTCCTATTTTATAGAAGAAAAACACTCTTTCCCTCTACACATAAGGCCTGATTTACTGAAGATTTGCAAGTACTAAAATACCCACAAAGAACTGCTCACCCTTTGTGACAAACAGAATAGATCTTTGGCTGCATTCATTATACATCACCTCATACACATGCTAACATCTCGAACAAATATTACAGATGTGTCTCAAGTTTCTTCCTCACTTCATCTGGTATGTCAAATTGAAGCTGTGAGGAAAGGTGGGGCATGTCTGAAAGTTGGCATCACTTTAATGGTTTGGGAAAGGCAGTGATGTTGCTTATTTTAGCATATTTACTTGAGCGAGATCTTGTTTTTAAAGATACTTGGGACCAGTAAGTGAACCACAGCCTTTTCTTTTCATTATACAATTGCAGAAATAAAAGGAAAGAATGGACGGCTGTTCACTTATTAGGCACAAGTATCATTATTATGAACAAGTTTTCAGGATGGCAGAGAGTTCCTTTAATTCTTAGAACCTTCAACAACTCCATATAGAGGTAGTTTTATCACAAAGGTAGACTGCTCTGAAATTGGACCAAAAAATCCCAAGAAATCATTATGTAGGAAATTCACACTTCTGTTCTTGATGGCTTAGCTAACTTACCCTGGCAGGACAAACTGACAGGAATCTTCCTCCTCCCCCCACTGAGAACCAGCCTCTTCTGCTCCTCATCATCCTCGTCTTCTTCGTAGACTGGAATAAAGTCCTCTGGGAGGCTGTTGATGGCTTCTTTGCTGTACTTGACAAGACCGAGCCACAAGTAGACCTCCAACTTTGCAAAGATCTCACTCGCTGAACCTCCAGGGGACTAAAACGACCACAAGCTTTCATTAATGATTTTAGAGGTTGGACAGAGAATAGACTGGAGAGAGATAACTTCCTTCCATCCATCCATCCATCGCTTATCCGTCCGAGTCCAGGTCATGGGGGGCAGCAGTCTAAGCACAAAAGCACAGACTTTCCTCTCCCCAGCCACCTCCTCCATCTCTTCATGGAGGATACCACGGTGTTCCCAGACCAGTTGGGAGATATAGTCTCTCCAGCATGTCCTGGGTCTTCCTTGGGATCTCCTTCCAGTGGGACGTGCCCGGAGCACCTCAAGTGGGAGGTGTCTGGGAAGCATCTTGATTAGATGCTCAAACCACCTCAGCTGGCTCCTTTCAATGTGGAGGAGCCTCTCCCCAATAACTGAGCTCCGCAATGTATCTTCAGCACTGTACAGTATCTAATTTCATTGCGCATGACTGTAAAATGACAATATTCCACATTATGTTCACTTTGGCACTTAGAAATAGTTTACTGGGTACAGTTGGGAGGCATTACTTTTCTTGGTGGAGCAAAATAACTGGTTAAACAAACAAAAGTTATTTTGTGTCCTGTATTGCTTTCAATTAATGAACTGTGCCTGTGGAACTGTTGTATAAAAGCAATATTACACAAGGGCAAGTGCAGTATCGTGAATATATGACCATGGCGATTCCTTCAGACCTCTGCCACACATTCTTTGATATCACACTCCTTCTTGCGAGCATTGCTTAAATATAAAATCTGAGTATACCTCAGCCACATGTGTCTTTAAAAACAGTTCTCAGATCTAAAAAGGTTCCACATTTGAAGCACTTCTGGGGTTTTGGTTCTCAAAGACCAAACCTGACACAGAACAAATGGAGAAGCTGAACTATGACCAATGATGTTGATTTCACACAGGTTTACCTTCATGTAGAGGGTAGTGACTCTGCTGCAGTCCCGCCCCCTCTGCTCTTCCACCAGTGAGAACAGGATGGAGTAGGCGGGGATCCTCACATAAGCCAATCGCTTGCTTCCACTGATTAACCAAATAAAAACATCTGGGATGGTACTCTGGGGCTGGAGAGAAAGGTTTGAGACAAACTGTAAATCGCTGCATTACTAACATGTTTTGGTGAATTCTCGATGAACACTGACCTCAATAGCCAGCAGACGGAGTTTCTTTAGGAATTTTCTGGCATCAGTCAGCCTCTGTCTGACCGTATTTCTGGTGATCCGCCGTCTGGCCCTGACTGCTTGTCGGGCCAAAAGGACCTGGAGACAGTAGGTGACGAGCAGCAAGGTGAACAGATGAAGTGTCACCTTGTTTTTTGGGTGTGGGACTCAGCCCTTGCTTTAAGTTCATTGTTGGAGTTGTCTGAATTTCATTCTGGTTATTATGATCCTGGGTTGCCATTATCATTTTTATTCTGTTGTGTACATTCTTTTCTCTGTGGGTTAGTCTTTTTTTTTCCATAATATTTTTTATTGAACCTTTTTTTTTTACAAACATGGCACAATCAGACACTAACACAAAAGTAATTTGAAAATTAAAAAGAACAATAACAACAAAAAAATTGTTTAATAAAAACAACAACAACCATTAACAAACACAAGTCAACAACAATGCTCCTCTGTTTAGTCTAGGTAATCTATTACATAAGAATACATAATATACATTCAACAGCTTGGAATTTGCAAGGTCCACACATATTCATCTTCTTCTTCAGACGTTATGTTTAAATTCTTTACATAATCAATGAAAGGTCTCCATATATTCTCAAACACATTTTCCTTTGATTTCAGTATATATGTTATTCTTTCTAGTGGAAGGTTTGTTAACATTTGTCTTAACCACTGAGTCACATCTGGTCTATGAATCTTTTTCCACAGTAGTGCAATACATTTTTTGGCATTAAGCAAAGTGAGGCCTATGAATGCTCTTTCACTCTTATTAAAGTTATATTTTTTTCTGGATACAGACCCTACAAAAACAGTTTAGGGTTCAATGTGATTTGTTTCGAAATTATTTTTTCAATTGTTACCCTCACCTCTTCCCGAAACATTCTGATTTTTCTACATTCCCATAAACAGTGAAATAGGGTTCCTTTACTTTCCATACATTTTGTGCATGTATCTGGTATGTTTTTGTTATATCTATTTAATTCCACTGGTGTAACATACATCCGCATTAACCATTTAAAATGTATCAGTTTAAGACGTACATTTATTGATTTGGTTTGAGCTCCTGCACAAGCCATTTCCCATTGTTCCTCTGAAATTTCAATTTGCAGGTCTTCTTTCCAATAATTCAGTCTTTTCTGTGAGTTTTCACTTGAGAATAGTGTCAATGAGTTATAAAACTCTGAAATAATACCCTTTCTCTTACTATCTTTCATCAAAATTTTTTCCAAAAATGAATAAGTAGGTCGGGTGAGAGCATTATTTTGATTTGATCGAATAAAATTTCTAAGCTGAAGATATTTTAAAAAAGTGTGTTCTATTAAGATTGAATTTAATCCTCAGTTCTTCAAAAGACATTATGTTATCTGAGCGTGACAAATATAAGTCTTGAATCTTTTGAATCCCTTTTAAATTCCATATTTTAAATACAGTATCTGCTCTCCGTGGTGTAAAATATTGATTACCCCATATTGGGCTAAATTGTGACAGTGAGTGTGGTTCTTTTAAATATTTTTTTGGTTTCACACCATATTTTGATCATGTGCTTTACAATTGGATTTTTAACTTGTTTCTGTAGTTTTTTAGCCGAGTTTGAGTATATGAATAAGGGAGGAGGTAAAGATAAATTGTATGATTCTATTTCAGTCCAGTGAGGAAGCTCATTTGATGAAAAATAATATGTCATAGACCTCAGTTGTGCTGACCAGTAATACAACATAAAGTTTGGACATTTCAGACCTCCACGATCAAATGGTAAATATAGTAAGGACAAACGTAATCTAGCCTTCCTATTGTTCCATATAAATTCCACTAACTTTTTTTTATTCTTGAGAATAGATCTGAAGGTGGTGGTAAAGGAATGTTTTGAAATAAATAAAGTATTTTTGGTAAGATATTACTTTTAAGTATATTAATTCTCCCAATCATCGACATTGGTAGTGGCATCCATCTCTGAAGCAACTCATTAATATCTGTCATTAAGGCTTCATAGTTGGCATTGGCGACTGATTCTAGCTTAGGCAAAATCTGAATTCCTAAATATTTAAACTGATTTACAACATTGAATTGGTTTACCTCAGGAGCTGGATGATTTCTCTGGGTCTCATTTAGCATTAATATTGAAGATTTTGTTTTGTTTATTTTATATCCTGATATATCCCCCAAAGTTCTTTATTAAATTTAACAAGGTCGAAATTGATTTTTTAAAATTCGACATAAACAGAATTATGTCATTGGCATACAGGGAGATTTTATGTTCTGTTGGTCCTACTTTAATTCCATATATTTGTGGATGTAAACGTACTGCCATCGCTAAAGGTTCAATTGCCATAGTAAACAATAAGGGTGAAAGTGGACAGCCTTGTCGACATCCTCTATTGATTTTTATTGATTTTGAGATAATGCTGTTTGTTAGGATTTCTGCTGTAGCATTATTGTATATTATCTGGACCCATTTTATGAAATTATTTCCAAGTCCAAACCTTTGTAGGACTTCAAAAAGATAGGGCCATTCGACCCTATCAAAGGCCTTTTCGGTGTCCAATGATAGGAGAGCTGTATCCGGTGCTTCTTTATTGGAATAAATAATATTAAATAGTCTTCTTACATTATGGAAGCCTTGTCTTCCCATTATAAAGCCATTCTGATCTCGGTTAATAATATTTGGTAATATTTCTTGTAGTCGTTTTGCTCAAATTTTACAGATTATTTTAAGGTCAGCATTTAATAGGCTTATTAGTCTCATGTTTTCACATTTATTAGGGGGTTTACCTGGTTTTGGCAACAGTATAATTAAGGCATTATTCATGTATGGTGGTAAATTACCATTTTGAAATGCTTCTAAAACCATTTCCAACAGTGGTTTTATTAATTTAGTCTTAAATTTTTTATAGAGGTCAAGTGGAAGACCATCTGGTCCTGCTCTTTTCCCTGATTTCATATTATCAATGGCTTGCCCAACTTCTTCTTGACTAATTTTAGACTCCAGTATCTCCCTATTTTCATTTGGAATACATGGTATAGATAATCCACCCAAAAACCCATTTAGTTTTGTTAAGTCAGTTTCATTTTTTGTATCATATAGTTTTCCATAATAATCTCTAAAGGCACTATTAATTTCTAAAGGATCTATAACTACCTGTCCATTACTTATAATACTGGTAATTGGTGTTTTAGATTCTAATTGTTTAATCTGCCATGCCAATAATTTTCCTGATTTTTCATCTTGTTCATAAAAAGTTTGCTTCAATCTTAGAAGACTCGAGGCAGCTCTATTCGCTGATTTTTTGTCATATTCAGCTCTCAGAATCAGTAATTTGTTCTCTAACTGTGGGTTACTTCCTGCATACACCTTTTCTTGAAGGATTTTTATTTTACATTCCAATTGGACTCTCTCCTCTCGGGTCTTTTTAGATTTTGAACCTGTATAACTAATAATATGCCCCCTAATAAAAGCTTTTAAAGCCTCCCACTTTATACATGCCGTTGTTTGTGTAGTATTGATATCAAAGAACTCATCTGTTTTTCTATGTACTTAACAAATTCCTCATCCTGAAGCCATTTATGTTGAAAATGCCACCTAACTGGGTCCTTTGTCAATTTCTTATCTACATATACTAGACAGCAGGGTGCATGATCAGAGATCACAATATTATCATAGAAACAGTTTTGAATCTTGGACCTTAATTCTGTAGAGATCAAAAAATAGTCAATACGTGAGAATGTCTTGTAGGTGTTAGAATAACAAGAATAGGCTTTGACTTGTGGTTTCATTTCTCTCCATATATCTAGCAATCTCAATTCTTTCATAAAATGATTAATGGTCATCCTACATCCATTGTGCGTACAGTCCAGTCCTGTTGATCTATCTATACTGGGATTCAATGTACAATTAAAATCCCCTGCTATTATATGTTGCCTTGTAAATGATGATAAAGTGAGGAAAAAATTAACAAAGAAGTTTTGATCATCAATATTGGGGCCGTATAAGTTCACCAGATTTATATTTTCTAATAACAAAGATCCTTGGATGATTAGATATCTTCCAAATTTGTCTCTAATTACATTTTTCATTTGAAATGGGACTGTTTTATGTATGAGAATCATAACTCCCCTCGCTCAGGATGAAAATGATGAGGTGAACACGTTACCTTGCCATCTTCTCCTAATTCTTTTTACATCCTCCTCTAATAGATGAGTTTCTTGTAAAAATAAAATTTTTGAATCTATGTCTTTTATTTTCTTCATAACTTGTTTAAGTTTTTTAAGATTTTGTAGACCTCTGCAATTCCATGAAGTTAAATTAAGCTTAACGCTTTGCTCTATGATCAATAAGGAGTTTGAGATTACCTTGCAATATGAACATACTCTTACAGAGAAGCAAAAACATGGATGATAGAACATTCATCCTACAAACTAAACAAAAACAAATTCCCTTTCCCCACATTCGTGGTAATCCCCCCAAAATCAAAAAATTCCGTCTCCCGTTATAGCTAGTGACTGTTCCACACCTGCGAGGATCAGTCAAACCACTCTCTCTTTCTCCTCTCAATCACCCTGACTCTACTACTATTTTTATGACATTAACTCTCTTCTGTAGTTTTTTCAACATAACTTCAAAGTTTTATAGCAACTTTGTACATCATAGCTTTTTTTTAATACAGTCTGTATTTTGTAGACATGTTATATGTTTCAGATCAATCAGATGCCTGTACAAATGCTTAAATGTTCTACCTTTGTCATGTTCATGCTTAGCTCCCACCAGTTTCCTTTTGGATCTGCTTGATGAGCTCCTGCACCTCTTGAGGGGTCTTGAAGGTGTGGGTTCTCCCCTTATATGTGACCAGCAGTCTTGCCGGATGAATCACTCCATGATGAATCCCTAGGTTGCGCAGCTCTTTGCGGGCGGGGTCAAACTGCCTCCTTAATTGTTGAATTCCTGTGGCCAAATCTGGGTAGAACCGCACCTGTTGATCCTGGTATTTAATTTCCCCTTTAGCTCGCGCCGCATTGGTGACCATCATCTTGTCTCTGTAGTTGAGGAACTTCATAATCAGCGTCCTCGGTGGTGTCTTATTATCTCTCGGTGGGCCGATTCGGTGAGCTCTCTCTAAAACGACCAGTGACTGCAGATCCGTGTTATTCAGCGCTTCTGGAATCCACTTTTCCAAAAAGGAAGATGGGTCCTGTCCCTCCGCTCCCTCCGGGAGGCTCACCAGCCTCAAATTATTCCGTTGCGAGCAGGATTCCAAGTCCAGGACGTTGTCTTCCAGACGTTTGCATTTTAATTCCAGTGTTTGCAACTTAGATTGTAGGCTGGTGACGTCATCTTCAGCGCTTGAAATTTGGAGCTCCGCCTGCGATACTCGCGCCATACAATCGTTTATTTCCTTTCTCATTCCTTCTATCGCTGCTATAATTCCATCAAATTTAGACGAAAACTCTGTTCTCATGGAGTTGATGGCAGTGAGCACTGCGTTTGTCCCCTCTTCAGCAGTTCCTGCTCCGCCGCTGGCTCCCTCCTCCGCCATTGTCTCTGGAGTTTTCTCTGTTTCGCCTCGAGCGTGGAAGTCTGTTAGCTTGGGTTGTTTTGTCGAGTTACCTTTTCCTCCACCTAATTTCCCAACCTTGGTCTTTACCATATCTGCGCCAAAACGCTGGGATGGGTTTTTGTTCCAATTAAGAGAGTTTTAGTAAACTTTTTATTTTTAGGAGCAGAGCAGTGTGAAACATGTCTTCCTACGTGGCCGCCATAACCGGAAGTCCCGGGTTAGTCTTTTGGTTATCGGTATTATTATTATTATTATTATTATTATTATTATTATTAATTATCATTATGATGATAATTAATATTCTTATTTCATATTCTTGTTTCCCCTTGGATTGTTTTTTCCTCTGTGTGCGATTATCCATTCAGCCACGCCTGTTCTGTCCAACCGTGCCCCGTTGTGTCAGTTCACCCTGATCATGTCACCTGTCCTGCATTATGTCTGATTGCCCTGTGTGTATTTATACCTGCCCCAATCCGTGTGTCATTATGGTTGCTGTTCATAATATTGTGTGAACAACACACTTCTGTCCTGATCTGTTCCTGTTTGTTGTATTCTGTTTTGATCCTGCCATTATAGTAAGTTCTGTACAGCCCCCGTGCTGCCTGTTATTTTGTGGGGTTTTTTGTGTTTCGTTTGAGCTGTGCCCGTTTGACCATCTCAATAATAAATCCAGCCAAATTCTAAGTACCGCATTTGGGTCTAATTTAACACTGACTGTGACATGAAGAAGACATGTATTTAGAGGCTTAAGATTTGTTTCTCCTCTCCTGCACTGAATATTGCTTTTTTTAAAGCGTCTTTCTTCTTTCTGTTTTTGTACTGCCTGCCAATCCCAAGGGTTCTTTTCATTGTGCAAATAAACTAAACCAAGCTAAAGTAAATAAATACCAAATTTAGGGCTTCTGTCACAGTGGATCCCCTCCGGGGCAGAAAACAGGACCTGAGTGCTAGAGCTTTAGTGCAAAGACTTATCAAGCCAACACAAAACAAACTCAGGTCGTGGGCTGAAAATAATGGAGCAAGGCACGGCAGACAAAAACACAAGGCTAAGGTTACAAGACAGGCAAAGGCAGGAAAACGGATGTGGCAGAAGCATGTAATCACACTGATAATGACGAGGACGCCATGCCGACGTAAGGAGTGACATTCCTTAAATAAGGCAGGACTTAATGAACCCAAATTACAAACTGCCATGGACAATTAAAAAAGAACAAACCAAGGATCAACCTATGGAAAAACCCGGAAATAAAAAGAACACTGTCAACTCAAACCCAAGACCAGAATAAAAAACATAAACATGACTGCAGAATAGTTTTTGACTAACATGTTGTCATACAAACTGGATCCCCTCCAGTTTGCCTATAAAGCAAAACGGGGTGTTGAGGACGCGTGACTACACTTTTAGATACTGTCACCAAACAATTGGACTTTGCACACCCACACACACAGATTTTGTTCATGGACTTTTCTTCTGCTTTTAACACTGTACACACAGACACCTTGCTACATCACCTGATAGACCTGCAGGTTCACCCAACATTGATTTTATGGATTCAGAGTTTTTATATGGCAGGCCACAACAGGTGTTTCTAAATGGTTTTACATCTATCAAGTCGATTTTAAACACAGGTACTCCTTAAGGTTGTGTTTTATCGCCAGTTTTGTTCTCTGTGTACACAAACAATATATCCTGTGACAGTGAAGGAATGACTCTTTTTAAATATGCAGATGACATGGCCCTGGTGGTTCATCTGACACATAGTACTGCACTGACCCACAATCAGCAGGCAGTCAACGATTTAGCTCAGCCTTTTACTCAAAACTCACTGGAGTTAAACACCACAAAGACTAAGGAGTTGTGCTGTGGGAGTAAAGAGAAACTTTTAACTGCTCTCTTTACACCCCTCAGTATCTAGGGTCAGTCTATTGAGCAAGTTCATGTTTTTAAATATTTGGGAATAGAGATGGATTGCAGCCTGTCTTTTGCACACCATGTTGACTCTGTTTATAAAAATAGCACAACGCCTTCACTTGCTAAAGTAACTGAGAACTTTTAATGTCAGCAGACATATTTTAATTCTGGTTTACACTTCATTAATTGAATCCATTGTCACTTAACATTTCATCCTGGTGCAGCTCCCTCTTCATCAAGGACAAAACAAAGCTTTCCCGTATAGTTAATCAGGCTAGCAAAATCATTGGCTCACCACAGACACCACTGTCTGAACTGTATCAGCGCTCTGTGATCAGGAAAGCTATCCTGATCACAGAGAACTCATCTCACCCCCTTCATCACTCTTTTCAGTTACTGTCATCAGGCAGACAATATAAAGTTCCGCTGGCTCATAAAAACATACAAGAAATCATTTATTCCCTCTGCAATAACCATCCTGAACAAAATCAAATAATCATACTGTACATGATATTATTTGCTGTCTATGTTTAACCATGTTTACTTTTTTGAATTGTTTTATTTTGTGAGTTTTTGTCTTGAGAGTGCTGAATGTGTTATATTGCTGTAGCCGTGTCAAAGAAGAATTTCTGTCACCAACTGGGACAGACAATAAAGTTATCTATCTATCTATCTATCTATCTATCTATCTATCTATCTTATAGTAGTGTGAAAAAGTGTTTGCCCCCTTCCCGATTTCTCTTTTTTTTGTACATTTGTCACACTTAAATGTTTCAGATCATCAAAACAAATTTAAATATTAGACAAAGATAACACAAGTAAACACCAAAATGTAGTTTTTAACTGAAGGCGTTTATTATTCCGGGTAAAAAAAAAAATCCAAACATACATGACTCTGTGTGAAAAAATGATTGTGCCCC
This sequence comes from Pholidichthys leucotaenia, assembly GCA_020510985.1. NCBI lineage: Eukaryota > Metazoa > Chordata > Actinopteri > Cichliformes > Pholidichthyidae > Pholidichthys > Pholidichthys leucotaenia. Next base: position 37,495,734 of record CM035837.1, on the reverse strand, counting down.
CCCCCCACCCCCATGTTAAAACATAAATTAACTGTGGTTTATCACATCTTTGGAAAGCTGAGTTCAATTTCTCTAGCCACATCCAGGCCTGATTACTGCCACACCTGTTCTCAATCAAGAAATCACTTAAATGGGACCTGCCTGACAAAGTGAAGTAGACCAAAAGATCCTCAAAAGTTAGACATAATGCTGCAATCCAAAGAAATTCAAGAACAAATGAGAAACACAGTAATTGAGATCTATCAGTCTGAAAAAGGTTATAATGTGGGGGAGCTAGGTGTTAGATTTCAGAGAGTTATGGTCCAGGAGAAGAGAGGTCGCCGGGGGGTCCAGACAGAGCAGCAAAGGTTGGGCACCCCCCCGGGGAGAAGAGGAGATGATGGGCCGCCGGGAGAAGGAAGTACTGCTGCACCAGCGTAATGTTATGTCAATGCACCACACGGGCTTTGTCATGTAATAAGTATGATGTCGGCGCCCCAGGCCACTATGCAAATGATTAAAGGTATATGAGTGAGATGCACTGTGGCCTGGGAGCTCACCTTCTACACTGTAGAGTGTTCTGGTGTTCTCAAGGGTTCTGTACACTACAGAACCCTTGCTGTGATCGCAGCGGCGCCGGAGCCCAGAGGGACGACCAGCAAGGTCGAGGAGCCGCTGGTGGTAGCGGGTGCAGATGCCAAGAGGCACAGGAAGGACACAATCTGCTTCTATCATCGCCGTTTCGGAGTGGATGCACAGTGATGTGTGCCACTGTGCCAGTTCAAGTGGTCAGGAAACGCCAAGGCCGGCAGTCAGTAGCAGCTGTGACCGCTGGCGACAGAGGTAAGCTGCTCTGCATCACAGACTCACGTTCGGGGAGACGGTTCCTGGTGGACTCTGGCTCCCAGAAGAGCCTCATCCTGCCGTTCAACTCAGACAGGGTGGGAGGAAGTAGCAGTCCCGAGCTGGCAGCCACCAACGGATCGGACATTAAGACATTTGGTGAGCAAACACTGACTATAAGTTTGCATGGGCATAACTTCCAGTGGACCTTCATTATAGCTGCATGTGCCTCCCCCATTTTGGAAGCAGACTTTCTATGTGTGCATGGTTTATTAGTTGATGTTGCTAATAGACGGCTGATGGATGCTGTGCCTTTTGATTCTCTGCCCTGTACAGCTCGGGGAGCCAGGTCGACAACACTAGCCAACATTACAGCTCCAGTAGGTAAGTTCCAACAGTCACTTGCCCAGTTCCCAGCACTCACGGTTCCGACATTTTCAGCGGCTGTAACCAAGCACGGGGTCGAGCATTTTATCACTACCCAAGGACTGCCCGTTTTCACACAACCTCGGCGCCTGGACGCAGCTAAACTGGCCAGCGTGCACAAGGAGTTCATCAACTTGGAGAGGTCAGGCATCATTGGGAACTCAAACAGCCCTTGGGCATCCCCGCATCATATGGTGCCTAAAGCCAATGGGTCGTGGCAACCATACGGCGAGTTCCAGCGATTGAACAATGCTACGGCACACGATCGCTACCCTATCCCCCATATCCAGGATTTTTCCATCCACCTGGCTGGGGCACGTGTTTTTTCCAAGGTGGACCTGGTCCGCGGTTACCACCAGGTCCCAGTGCACACAGAAGACGTACCAAGGCCTATTCTGGGTGTTTGGGGGGGGGGGGGCTAGGTGTTAGACTTCTCCACCCAGAGAGTTATGGTCCAGGAGAAGGAGAATAAAGTCTGTGCTGATTCAGCTCGTTGCCTCGCCTTGTTCATTCTCTCTACAATAAAGCCATTTCTAAAGCTTTGGGACTCCAGCGAACCACAGTGAGAGCCATTATCCACAAATGGCGAAAACATGTAACAGTGGTGAACCCTCCCAGGAGTGGCCGGCCAAATAAAATTACCGCAAAAGCGCAGTGACGACTCATCCAAGAGGTCATAAAAGACCTCACAACAACATCCAAAGAACTGCAGGCCTCACTTGCCTCAGTCAGTGTTCATGACTCCACCATAAGAAAGACACTGGGCAAAAATGGCCTGCATGGCAGAGTTCCAAGATGAAAACCACTGCTGAGCAAAAAGAACATAAAGGCATTTTGCGTTTACTTATGTTATCTTTGTCTCATATTTAAATTTGTTTGAGGATCTGAAACATTTAAGTGTGACAAACATACAAAAACTGAGAAATCAGGAAGGGGACGCTTGTCATATATCAAAGTTTTGATTTTCATTTCATATGGCAAACTCCTTTGTTTAATATGAATAAATTAAGAAATACTCGTGAATTAACTGATTTCTGACCAACGTGTTTATTTTATTAACAGAAAAACCGTCAAGATGCTCATAGCACGTGACGCTCAAGATGCGTCACATGCTCTTACATGGCTTTCTGTAAAAATATGATTGTTCCACGTAAACGTGTCAAAATATATCCCAACAATAAGCCATGGGTTACTAAATCAGTTAAATCCTGCTTACAGAGGAAAGCACTTGCCTTTAAACAGGGGTCTGTTTCTGAGCTACAGGTTGCCACAAAAGAGCTGAAGTCCGAAATTTTAAGAGCAAAACAGAATTATAAATCAGAATTGGAAAGTAAGATGGCAACAAAGAAACTTGGTTCAGCCTGGGCCAGTATGAAAACTATTGCAGGCCTTCAGAGCACAGAGCGCAGTGATCGTGTGTTTTTAGATGGTTTTAATTCAGACACAGAGCTGGCTAATGCTCTTAATTGTTTTTATGGTCGTTTTGATTCTTTTGATTTGACAGAATCCCAAGATTTGAAACAGAAACTCAAAGACAATCGGCACTTTAATATTGAGGTGCAGGATATTAAAAGGGAGTTCTGCGCTGTAAAAGTGAACAAAAGTCAGGGCCCTGATAATATATGTGGGCACTTGGTAAAGTCCTGTGCACATGAACTGAGTCCTGTATTTCATTACATTTTCAATAAGTCCTTACAGACACAACATGTGCCCAAGATCTGGAAAGATGCCGTGGTTGTTCCCATTCCAAAATCCAGCTGTCCTAAAATGGTAAACGACTTTAGACCAGTTGCTTTGACTTCAATTTTAATGAAAATTTTTGAAAAACTGGTCAGATGTGAGATCCTAAAGCAGACTGAACATGCATTGGATCTTTTGCAGTTTGCATATAGGCCTCACAAAGGAGTGGAGGACGCCACTGTCACTCTGTTTAACATGCTTTTTAAACATCTGGATTTTAATGGGACACATGCCAGGCTTTTATTTGTGGACTTTTCCTCCGCCTTTAATACAATCCAACCTGATATTTTAGTTGAAAGGCTCCTGCAACAATTTGATTTGAGCAATAATCTGGTGGGTTGGATTCTGGATTTCTTAACCAACAGGACGCAGAGAGTAAGGGTCAATGGTACATTGTCTGGCCTAAAGTGCTCTTCTACTGGCTCTCCTCAGGGGTGTGTGTTGTCACCACTACTCTTCATCCTGTACACAAACATGTGTCGAAGCAGACATGACAACAGACACATTATAAAGTATGCTGATGATTCAGTTATTGTCAGTCTCCTCCAGGATGGTGAGGGTGGCCACGGCCCAGTAGTTGATGATTTTGTTCACTGGTGTGAGGATTCCTACCTGCAGCTGAATACGACAAAAACTAAAGATATGATTATTGACTTTAGGAGGAAAACTCCCAGGCATGAAGTCACCGTACCCAAAGGTCAGACCACTGAATGTGTACAATCTTACAAATATCTTGGGACGATTATTGATAGTAATTTAAACTTTGAAGAGAACTGTGAAAGGGTGTGCAAAAAGGGTCAGCAACATTTGCATTGTTTGAGGAAACTTGCACGCTTCCAAATTGACCGAACCATAATGACAATGTTTTATCGGGCTTTTATTGAATCTGTTTTATCCTTTTCTTTAGTGGCATGGTTTGGTCAGATAAAACTGAAACAGAGGAAATCCTTGGATCAGGTAGTTAGATGGTCCAGTCGTTAGCTTGGTGAGTCACATCCGAGCTTGACATCCTTGTACACCAGACAGATACAGAGGATTGCTACCTCCATTTTAAATGATGACTCCCACCCTTTGCACTGCAACTTTCAGCTTCTTCCCTCAAGACGGAGGTTTGCTGTCCCAAAAAGTAAAACCCAGCGCTACAAAAACAGCTTTGTTCCTGCTGTTGTCAAAGAGTTGAACAAGTTGTAACAATATATTGCACATAATTTAGGTACCTATTTATTAACTCCATTTTATATTTACTTATTTTTGTAGGATTTTATTTGGGTTCTAAATCTTTTATTGGGTTTTAGACCTTTGAATTTTTAACCTCTTTGACTAGTCTTTAACTTTTTAATATGACCCTTCTCTCTTATCTCTGGTTTTTCTCTCATCTCTTTGTCTTTATATCCTGATTGATGGAGCCTTGAGTATTTTTTATCATGTTTATAGTCAGCCTTATGTGTGCCTGTGTTTGTGTTTATGTTGAATGTAATTGTGGCTTGTAAATATGGATGTCACCAGAGTGCAAAACAAATCTACCTACGGGTACAAATAAAGTAACCTGAACCTGAACCTGAACCTGAACCTGAAGATGAGCTGATGGAGACTCTGGGGTTTTGTTATGTGAATAACGTTGTTTTAACAAAATCTACAGGTCTCTCGGTCCATGACTTTTCATAAATACTGTATGTGTGTTGTATCTTTTCTGAAGTGTGGAACATAATAAAATTAAACACACACAATTTCACTTATTCCTCAGACAGCCACAGCAGAGACTGCTGTCAGTGAGTTATGATGTTGCAATGTCCGGGGACGGATCTGTGCTCCTTTTGTCCATTCCAGGTAGGAAGGGCTGTACTATTTTATGGATACAAATTCACTGTTTAGGAAAGCTTTTTCACTTTATTTATTTTATTTGACGTTTATTTTACCAGGTAAAATATATGAGAGCAATTCTCACCAGGGATTTCCTGGTGTGTCATCATATGTACTTAATGTTTGTTTTTATTCTTGTTCTTAATCCTATTTTCATCCGTCCATCCATCCATCTTCAACCGCTTTTCCGGAGGTCCGGGTCACAGAGGCAGCAGTTTAAGCAGAGAAGCCCAGACTTCCCTCTCCCCAGCCACCTGCTCCAGCTCTTCAGAGAGGATGCCAAGGCATTCCCAGACCAGCTGGGAGACATAGTTTCTCCAGTGAGTCCTGGGTCTACCCTGGGGTCTCCTCCCTCCTCCCTCTCTTAATCCTATTTGTGTAGAGAGTTTGCCCTGAGATGTAAAGTACATTACAAATGAAATAAATTATTATTATTATTATTATTATTATTATTATTAGGCTATATATAAACAAATGAAATTTGAAAAAAATCCTGTGCTGGCTGATGTCCAGTTCAGCACAACACTAATCTCTGTGAGATTGTTTCTGTTCATAATAACTCTTTAAGGATTACATTTGATTATATGATCTGCCTTACTTGTGACTGGTGTCGCAGATCTGCGCCTGTCACGTGATTGGTCAAAAAGTATGAAAAAAAACCCAAAATAAACCCAGATGTACCAAGTATTTCACATCACTAGATGGCAGACACATATAGCTTACTGGTCTGCACTGGAGGACCGAGATCAGCAAAACCAGAACCACGTTGAATCTGATATCACTTCCAGGGTGCAGAAGAAAAGCCGTATAAACAATTGCGCAACATATATTTCCACAGGGAGGAAGCATTTGCTCCAAATTTTGCCAACTATGATTCTAAAAGGGATTATTTAGCTTCTGAAGGGAAATATTTACCTTCTGGACAGCACAAAATGGACCGGAGCGGAACACTTTTTGTCCGCCATTGACAAAGCTGCAAGTGACAGAGAGGACAATACTGCCGGTTCCGCTGTGTAATCTAACCGAAATTGAGGTGGAATAAATCAGAAGATAAATGTGATTGTTTCTGGATGTGGGAGAGAATGCAACAGTAAGCCACTATCTCTGACTACTTTCAAATTACAGCCTTTGGAATTTGTGATATCTAAGCTGAATATTTTCTTGAAAAAAATGTTCGCCACCAGGGGGTGCATGGAGATGGTGCAAATCTGCGACCAAAAACCTCAAGTAGTTAATCTGTTCTGTCATGCCAAATCAAGTCACGCACAGGGAGAAGCTTCTCTCTCTCTGACCAGGTGCCCTTGGTTCTCGCCGGTGTCTCAGTACCAGTGATTGCTGTCATCAGGCGCGGATGAATTAAAACAAGCTTTTTTGGACATTAAATCCTGGTGCATTTACCAGGAGATTGACAACCACAAGCCTTAGTAAATCACCTTGAGCCAGTCATTTAAATACTCCCCTCCCTCAAATTTGCACATTGACATGACAACTCCCACAAATACATATGCAATGAGGTCAGGTGCAAAATTAACTTAGTTCACACCTTTCCACCAATTTTGCCCTGCGTCCTTTAGTAAATCTCAACAGTAGTTTTTTTAGCGCCAAAATAGGGTTTTGGGATGGTGCAGCATGTTAGTTAGATGGTGCAGGCTGATTAGCGGTGAACCCAGATGAAGCAGGCTGATCAGCAGTGAAACCAGACGAAGCAAGCTGATCAGCGGCAAAACCAGACAATGCAGGGTGACCAGCAGCGAACCTAGATGAAGCCGGCTGATCAGCAGCAAAACCAGACAAAGCAGGCTGATCAGCAGCAAAACCAGACAAAGCAGGCTGATCGGTGGCAAAACCAGACAATGCAGGCTGATCAGTGACAAACCCAGATGAGGCAGCCTAATCAGTGATGGAACCAGACACTGTAAGCTGATCAGTGACAAACCCAGACAAGGCAGGCTGATCAGTCGCAAACCCAGATGAGGCAGGCTAATCAATGGCGAAACCAGACGATGTAGGCTGATAAATGACAAACTCAGATGAGGCAGGCTGATCAGTGGCAAACCCAGATGAGTCAGGCTAATCAGCAGTGAACCCAGATGAAGCAGGCTGATCAGTGGCGAAACCAGATGATGCAGGTTGACCAGTGGCGAATCTAGATGAAGCAGGCTGATCAGTGGCAAAACCAGACAAAGCAGGCTGATCAGTGACGAAACCAGACGATGCAGGCTGATCAGTGACAAACTCAGATGAGGCAGGCTGATCAGTGGCAAACCCAGATGAGTCAGGCTAATCAGCAGTGAACCCAGATGAAGCAGGCTGATCAGTGGCGAAACCAGATGATGCAGGTTGACCAGCGGCGAATCTAGATGAAGCAGGCTGATCAGTGGCAAAACCAGACAAAGCAGGCTGATCAGTGACGAAACCAGATGATGCAGGCTGATCAGTGACAAACCCAGATGAGGCATGCTAATCAACAGCAGAACCAGATGATGTAGGCTGATCAGTGGTGAACCCAGACGAGGCAGCCTGATCACCGGCGGAACCAGACAATGTAGGCTGATCAGCGGTGAAACCAGATGATGCAGGCTGACCAGTGGCGAACTCAGATGAAGCAAGCTGATCAAAGGCGAAACCAGACAAAGCAGGCTGATCAGCAGCAGAACCAGACGATGTAGTCTGATCAGTGACAAACCCAGATGAGGCAGGCTGATCAGTGGCAAACCCAGACGAGGGAGACTGATCAGTGGCAGAACCAGATGATGCAGGCTAATCAGCGGCAAACCCAGATGATGCAAGCTGATCAGCGGCAGAACCAGATGATGCAGGCTAATCAGCGGCAAACCCAGATGAGGCAGGCTGATCAGCGACGGAACCAGACGAAGCAAGCTGATGAGCTGTGAAACCAGGACGAAGCAGGGTGATCAGCGGCAGAACCAGATGAAGCAGGCTGATCAGCGGCGGAACCCAGATGAAGCAGGCTGATCAGCAGTGAACCCAGACAAAGCAGGCTGATCAGCAGCGGAACCAAATGAAGCAAGCTGTTCAGCGGCGAAACCAGATGGAGCAGGCTGATCAGCGCGGTCACATTGGTAAGAATGCAGTACTCCAGAGACATGTTACTGCAGCTAAACATGGATAATCCAGCGTCTGTGTTTGAGTTTGTGCCGCAACTGCCGACTTTATTTTAAGAGACTTTCATGGACACAGCAATGAAAAGAGAGACAAAAGGAGGAAACGCAGAAAGCGTGGAGGCGTAAGATTAAACCTGAGGAGACGTCAGCTTAATCGCATTCCTCTTCCTTCCATTATTATGGGGAACGTACAATCTCTGAGAAATAAAGTGGATGAAATTTAAGGAAATGTCCGATATCAGAAGGATTTCAAGAACTGCTGTGTCATGGCTTACATGGAGATGTGGCTTACAGATCATGACCAGGACCCGGACCTGTGTATTGACGGTTTTGGCGCCCCACTTCGCTTGGATCGGCAGGAAGAGGTAATGGGGAAACGTCAGGGAGGCGGCGTATGTCTGTATATTAATAAACAGTACTGTACATCTGTCACGGTCAGAGAGCATCTGTACACTAGATGTGGAGCTTCTGTCCGTATCGCTATGCCCTTTTTATCTGCCCCGCAAGTTCCCCCAACTTTTCATAACGACTGTGTACATTCACCCGAGGGCGGATGCTGCCTCCGCCTCCAGCACCGTCTTTGATGTGGTACAGCGGTTGCAGTCGATTTCCCCAGAGGCTCCAAATTTTATCCTTTGGGATTTTAACCATGTGTCTCTAAAGAAGACACTTAAAAACTTTTATCAGTACATCTCCTGCCCAACCAGGCGGGAAAAGACATTGGACCTCTGCTACAAATCTATGGAGGGGGCCTATAAATCTCTTCCCCTTCCTCCTTTAGGATCCTCAGATCACAACTGTTTACATTTGCTGCCCACATATCAGAATCAGAATCAGAATCAGAATCAGAATCAGCTTTATTGGCCAAGTATGCACAACACATACAAGGAATTTGACTTTGGCTAAAAACTTGCTCTCGTTGTTCAGGTGAAGGATTTAAATAAGGATTCAATGACAACCAGAGTATGTACAGTAAATTACAGTCTGTCCACGTTTCTATAAAAGGATGCAAATATATACAGGAATATATGCAGTTATTTACTCGGACTAACCACACTTTGCAGAAATATATGAAAAAATATACAATCACACAGTATTTCAATGTGGACTCAGATTCAGTGATATAATGTGAATGAAGTAAAAAGCAGTGTGAGAGTTATGTGCAATGTAATAATGGATGAAAAGTCATGAGCACAGCAACAGGTAGGACTAGGTGAATGTTAGGAGTTCATCAGAGTGATGGCTTGAGGAAAGAAACTGTTCCTGTGACGGGTGGTTTTGACCTTCAGTGATCTGTAACGACGACCAGAAGATAGAAGTTCAAACAGTTTGTGGCCGGGGTGTGATGGGTCAGCACAGATGTTTCCCGCCCGTTTCCTGGTTATGGACCGATATAAGTTCTCAATGGAGGGTAGGTCGGTACCAATGATCCTCTCCACAGACTTAATGATCCGCTGCAGTCTGGTCTTGTCCTGTTTAGTGGCAGATCCAAACCAGACAGTGATGGAAAAGCAGAGGACAGATTGGATGATGGCGGTGTAGAAGACAACCAGCAGCTCCTGAGGCAAATCAAACTTCTTGAGCTGACGCAGAAAAAACAACCTCTGCTGGGCCTTTTTCCGGACAGTGTCAATATGGGAGGACCACTTCAGGTTCCGGGAGATTGTGGTACCCAGAAACTTGAAGGAGTCCACAGTGGACACTGTGCTGTTGAGGATGGTGAGTGGGGGGAATGAAGGGGGGTGTCGCCTGAAATCCACAGTCATCTCCACCGTTTTGGCTGGGTTAAGTTCAAGATGGTTCTGGCTGCACCAGAGGATCAGCTGCTCCACCTCCCGCCTGTATGCAGACTCATCATCATCCCGGATCAAACCGATGACTGTGGTGTCATCCGCAAACTTCAGGAGCTTCACCGAAGGGTCCTCTGAGGTGCAGTCGTTGGAGTAGAGGGAGAAGAGCAGTGGGGAAAGGACACATCCTTGGGGGGCGCCAGTACTAATTTTTCGGGAGCTGGATGTAAATCTCCCTAGCTTCACCTGTTGCCACCTGTCAGTCAGAAAGCTAGAGATCCACTGGCAGGTGGAGGGGGGCACCTTGAGCTGGAGGAGTTTCTGATGAAGAATGCCTGGGATGATGGTGTTGAACGCTGAGCTGAAGTCGACAAACAGGATCCTGGCGTACGTCCCTGGGGAGTCGAGGTGTTGCAGGATGTAATGTAGTCCCATATTCACTGCATCATCCACTGACCTGTTTGACCGGTAGGCAAACTGCAGTGGGTCCATCAGGGGGCCTGTGATGACCTTCAGGTGGTTCAGCACCAATCTCTCCAAGGATTTCATGACCACAGAGGTCAGGGCAACAGGTCTGTAGTCGTTTAATCCTGTAATAGAGGGTTTCTTGGGAACTGGAATGATGATGGAGCGTTTGAAGCAGGAAGGCACTTCACGCAGCTCCAGTGATCTGTTAAAGATCCGGGTGAAGATGGGGGCCAACTCGTTGGAGCAGACTCTCAGGCAGGACGGAGACACACCATCAGGTCCTGCAGCCTTCTTGATCTTTTGTCTCTGAAAGACCCGGCGCACCTCCTCTTCACAGATCATTAGTGCTGGTGGGAGGTCAGAGTGGAGGAGGGATGGAGTTCCTGGGGCTGCAGATAATCCTTTTGTGTGGGTGGGAGGTGAGAACTGTAGGTTCTTTTCAAACCTGCAGTAAAAGCTGTTTAGGTCATTAGCCAGCTGGAGGTTTTCCGCAGGGTGGGGGGATGGTCTCCTGTAGTTGGTGATATTCCGTAGGCCTCTCCAGACAGAAGCAGAGTTGTTAGCTGAGAAGTTTTTTTGTAACTTCACACTGTAGCTCCTCTTAGCAAGCCTGGTCTCCTTTGTCAGCATGTTTCTGGCCCGCTTGTACAGAGTCCAGTCACCAGTCCTGTAGGCCTCCTCCTTGGTCTGACGTAGCTGCTTCAGTTTAGGAATGAACCAGGGTTTATTGTTGTTGTATATGCAGAAGGTCTTGGTCTGCACACACATGTCCTCGCAGAAACAGGTGTATGACGTCACAGTGTCAGTGAGTTCATTTAGGTTAATGGCTGCAGCTTCAAAAACACTCCAATCTGTGCAGTCAAAGCAGGCTTGTAACTTCAGCTTTGATTCCTCAGTCCATTTCTTCACAGTCCTTACAACAGGCTTGGAAGTTTTAGTTTCTGTCTGTATGTTGGAATAAGATGGAGCAGGCAGTGGTCAGAAAAACCCAGAGCTGCACGGGGGACGGCATGATAGGCATTTCTTAAAACTGTGTAACAGTGGTCAAGTGTATTTGTGTCCCTGGTGGGACATTTAATATGCTGTCTGTATTTAGGAAGCTCATTTGTGAGATTAGCTCTATTGAAATCTATTGAAATATAAAACTGCTCTCAAAAAAGAGAAGACAAAGACCAGGGACATAAACGTTTGGATAGGTGATTCAGTGCTCTGCCTCCAGGAATGTTTTAACAGTACAGACTGGGAGGTGCTCACACTGTCCTGCGGGGATGATTTGGACTCATTGGTGGACGTCACATGCTCTTACATTGCTTTTTGCAGGGAAATGATCGTTCCATGTAAACGTGTCAAAATATATCCCAACAATAAGCCATGGGTTACTAAATCAGTTAAATCCTGCTTACAGAGGAAAGCACTTGCCTTTAAACAGGGGATTGTTTCTGAGCTGCAGGTTTCCACAAAAGAGCTGAAGTCCGAAATTTTAAGAGCAAAACAGAATTATAAATCAGAATTGGAAAGTAAGATGGCAACAAAGAAACTTGGTTCAGCCTGGGCCAGTATGAAAACTATTGCAGGCCTTCAGAGCACAGAGTGCAGTAATTGTGTGTTTTTAGATGGTTTTAATTCAGACACAGAGCTGGCTAATGCTCTTAATTGTTTTTATGGTCGTTTTGATTCTTTTGATTTTAGCACAGAAACCCAAGATTTGAAACAGAAACTCAAAGACAATCAACACTTTAATATTGAGTTGCAGGATGTTAAAAGGGCGTTCTGTGCTGTAAAAGTGAACAAAAGTCAGGGCCCTGATAATACATGTGGGCACGTGGTAAAGTCCTGTACACATGAACTGAGTCCTGTGTTTCACTACATTTTCAATAAGTCCTTACAGACACAACATGTGCTTAAGGTCTGGAAAGATGCTGTGGTTGTCCCTGTTCCAAAATCCAGCTGTCCTAAAACGGTAAATTATTTTAGACCAGTTGCCTTGACTTCAATTTTAATGAAATTTTTTGAAAAACTGGTCAGATTTGAGGTCCTAAAGCAGACTGAGCATGCATTGGATCCTTTGCAGTTTGCCTATAGGCCTCACAGAGGAGTGAAGGATGCCAGTGTCACTCTGCTTAACATGCTTTTTAAACATCTGGATTTTAATGGGACACATGCCAGGCTTTTATTTGTGGACTTTTCTTCTGCTTTTAATACAATCCATCCTCATATTTTAGTTGAAAGGCTCCTGCAACAATTTGATTTGAGTAATAATCTGGTGGGTTGGATTCTGGATTTTTTAACCAACAGGCCACAGAGAGTAAGGGTCAATGGTACATTGTCTGACCTAAAGTGTTCTTCTACTGGCTCTCTTCAGGGGTGTGTGCTGTCAATTCAATTCAATTCAATTCAATTCAACTTTATTTATATAGCGCCATTTCACAACAACAGTCATCTCATAGCACTATCAACTGTAGGGGGGACCCCCACAGTTGCAGAAAGACCCCAGCAATCAGGCGATCCCCTGTGAGCAAGCACTTGGCGACGGTGGAGAGGAAAAACTCCCTTTTAACAGGAAGAAACCTCCAGCAGAACCAGGCTCAGGGAGGGGCAGTCATCTGCTGCGACTGGCTGGGGGGTGAGGGGATAGAGAAGAAGAAAAGAACAGACATGTAGAGAGCAAACAGCACGATGGGGACTCAATCTATGGGAGAGAACAAACAAATGTTAATGACCAGCAAAAAAAAAAAAATTCATAGAGAGTGAGGAAAGGAGTGAGGCCCAGTGCATTACTGGAGGTCCCCCGGCTGACTAAACCTATTAGCAGCATAACTAAGGGAGGGTTCAGAAACACATGATCCCTCCCTAATTGTAGGCTAGATCAAAAAGGTAGGTTTTAGCCCGATTCTTAAAAACAGAGATCGAGTCTGACTCCCGAATCCAGATTGGCAGCTGATTCCACAGGAGAGGAGCATGATAACTGAAGGCTCTGCCTCCCATTGTACTTTTGGAGATTCTAGGTATTACAAGTAATCCTGCATTTTGGGAGCGTAGTGCTCTGTTAGGATAATACGGTAGTATCAGATCTTTTAAATAAAAAGGAGCCTGATTGTTTAGAGCTTTGTAAGTGAGAAGAAGGATTTTAAACTTAATTCTAAACTCTATGGGAAGCCAATGAAGGGAGGCCAGAACCGGAGAGATATGATCTCTCTTTCTAGTACCTGTTAAAACTCTTGCTGCAGCATTTTGGATCAGCTGAAGACTTTTTAAAGATGTTTTAGGACAGCCTGATAATAAAGAATTACAATAATCTAATCTCGAGCTAACAAAAGCGTGGATCAGCTTCTCAGCATCACTCTGAGACAAGATGCTCCTAATCTTGGCAATATTACGCAAATGATAGAAGGCAGTCTTAGAAACAAATTTAATATGTGAATTGAAGGACAAATCCTGATCAAAAATAACTCCAAGGTTCCTCACAGAGCTATTAAGAGAAAGAGTAACTGCGTCCAAACTGAAAGTTTGATTTGGAAAGGAATTTCTAAGGTTTTTTGGACCAACAAGAATGACTTCAGTCTTATCTGAATTTAATAGCAGGAAATTACAAGTCATCCAAGCTTTGATTTCCTTAAGACAGGCTTCTAACTTGGCTAATTGATTAGTATCATCTGGCTTCATTGACAGGTATAATTGTGTGTCATCTGCATAACAATGAAAATGTATACAGTGCTTTCTAATAATGTTGCCTAACGGAAGCATATATAAACTAAAAAGAGTAGGGCCTAGCACAGATCCCTGTGGAACTCCATGACTAAGCTTTGAGCTGAAAGAAAACTCATCATTTACATGAACAAACTGGAACCTATCAGATAAATAAGATCTAAACCACTGCAATGAAGTTCCATTAAGTCCAACATAGTGTTCTAATCTATCAAGTAGAATATTATGATCAATAGTATCAAAAGCTGCACTAAGATCTGAAAGGACAAGTACAGAAGCTAGTCCATTATCAGATGCAATGAGGAGGTCGTTAGTGACCTTCGCTAAGGCTGTTTCAGTACTATGATGGATTCTAAACCCAGATTGAAACTCTTCAAGTAAACCATTTCCCTGCAGGTGGTCAAATAATTGCGTAGCAACAACTCTTTCTAAGATTTTTGAAATGAAAGGGAGATTAGAGATTGGTCTATAGTTAGCTAAAGCTCCTGGATCTAGCGTTGGCTTTTTGAGTAAGGGTTTAATTACAGCCGTTTTAAAAGCCTGCGGTACATGGCCTAAAGTTAATGAAGAATTGATTATATGAAGAATAAAGCTACCAATAAGTGGGAAGACTTCTTTAAATAACCTGGTAGGAATAGGATCTAAAAGACAAGTTGAAGGTTTGGATGAGGAAACTACTTTGTCTAGCTCACAAAGGTCGATTGGAGTAAACTCATCAAGACAGGCATCAATAGAAGGAGTTGTAGTAGTTACAGTATTTAAGTTAACTGTGGGAAGAATCTGATTGATTTTATCTCTGATGGATGAAATTTTATTATTGAAAAAGTTCATAAAGTCCTGACTAGTAAGCTCTAAGGGGATGCTAGGATTGACAGAGTCCTGACTCTTTGTCAACCTGGCTACAGTACTGAAAAGAAACCTGGGATTATTCTTGTTCTCTTCTATTAATGCAGAGTAATAACTCGTTCTAGCTTTTCTAAGAGATTTTTTATAAATTAAAAGATGATTTCTCCAAGCTAAATAGATTTCATCTAAATTAGTAGAGCGCCATTTTCTTTCTAATTGACGAGTCTTCTGTTTTAAGCTACGAGTTTCTGTGTTGAACCAAGGAGTTAAAAATCTCTGATTAGACTTTTTCTTTTTTAAGGGGGCCACCAAGTCTAGAGCCTGATGCAGAGAAGCTGAAACACTATCCACCATGTTATCAATTACAGAAGGAGCAAGCTGTCTATAGCTTATTTCCGTTGTGTTGACACATGGCATAGAGGAAACAATCTGCATAAATTTGGAAACAGCATCATCTGAGAGGCATCTACTGTGATAATATTTTTCTTTAGGAGCCAAATAGTCAGAAATAGTAAAATCAAAGGTTAACAGACAATGGTCTGACAGTACAGGGTTATGAGGAGACACTACAAGATTTTCTATTTCTATGCCATATGTCAGAACAAGGTCCAATGTATGGTGGAGGTAATGAGTAGAATTTCCTACTTTCTGAGAAAACCCAATCGAGTCTAATATTGAATTAAAAGCCACATTAAGGCAGTCACTATCTACATCCACATGTATATTAAAGTCCCCTACTATAATTATTCTATCAGATTTCAACACTAAATCAGCTAAGAAATCAGCAAATTCGGATAAAAATTCTGAATAAGTTGATGGGGGACGATAAACAATGGCAAATAAAATTGGGTTTAACCTGAAATTGCTAAAGTGCCCAATACTGAGGACCAGGCCCTCAAAGGAATTATAACATGTTTTTTGCTTTACATTAACTAACTACTAACTAACCTGCACTTATATAGCGCTTTTCTAGTCACAAAGACCACTCAAAGCGCTTTCATTAATACTAACCCTCTATTCTAAGGGCCTATAGGAAACAGATATCTAGGGACAATTTAGAACAGCCAATTAACCTAACATGCATGTTTTTGGCATGTGGGAGGAAACCGGAGAAATCCCGGAGTAAACCCACGCAACACGGGGAGAACATGCAAACTCCACACAGATCACTGTTGGTCGGGGGCTGGGATCGAACCCACGATCCCACGATCCCCACAATCCCCCGGCCAAGGGTAAACTGTGCTGCCGCAGTGCTAACCACTGCGCCACCGCAGTGGCGCAGTGGTTAGCGCAGTGGCGCAAATTAACTAGTAATTTGGAATGGTAAATTGTTGCTACTCCTCCTCCACGACCAGAACTTCTGGGATTTTGACAGTTTAAATAACCAGAGGGGGTTGATTCATTTAAACCAACATAATCCTCTTGTCCTAACCAAGTCTCTGTAAGGGAAATTAAATCAATCTGATGATCAATTAACAGATCATGGACTAACAGAGACTTGGGAGTTAGAGACCTAATATTTAACAAACCACATTTAATTTTTAAATTATGAGGAGGAACACA
The DNA here is from genome assembly GCA_020510985.1 of Pholidichthys leucotaenia. Classification (NCBI taxonomy): domain Eukaryota; kingdom Metazoa; phylum Chordata; class Actinopteri; order Cichliformes; family Pholidichthyidae; genus Pholidichthys; species Pholidichthys leucotaenia. Next base: position 37,479,389 of record CM035837.1, on the reverse strand, counting down.
GGCCAAATCATTCAATTTAGAGGCTTTATGTTTAATTTGAGTTTTACCAATATTTTGCTTTATCACTTTGGGATGCTTATACATTATATTTTTATTCACTTTGGAGGGAGCAGACAACGATTCTCTGATGGGGAAGACAGGGGCTAAGCTGAGGGGTGGCGGATGAAGAGGAGCTGCAGAGAGGCGTGTAAGACTGCGACTCTGCTTCCTGGTCCCAACTCTGAGTAGTCACGGTTTTGGAAATTTGGATAAAAAAGATGCCAGATTGTTAGATAAATGAGAAGCACCATCCAAAGTGGGATGAATGCTGTCTCGTCTCATAAGACCAGGTTTTCCCCAAAAAGAGCTCCAATTGTCAATGTAGCCCACGTCATTTTTAGGACACCACACAGACAGCCAGCGGTTCAAGGATGACGAGCGACTAAACATGTCATCACTGGTCAGATTGGGGAGGGGCCCAGAGAATACTACAGTGGCAGACATCGTTTTGGCAAACTCACACACCGATTCTACATTAAGTTTCGTGACTTCCGACTGCCGGAGACGGATGTCATTAATGCCGGCGTGAATAACAATTGTGGAATATTTACAGTTACTTTTAGCCAGCATTTTCAAATTTGACTCGATGTCGTCTGCTCTGGCCCCAGGAATACATTGGACTATGACCGCTGGAGTCTCTAGGTTCACGTTTCTGACTACAGAGTCGCCAATGATCAGAGTTTTTTCCTCAGCGGGTGTGTCGCTGAGCGGGGAAAAACGATTAGAAACGTGAACAGGTTGGTGGTGTACCGGGGCTTTGCGACTAGGCTTCCTTCTCACCGTCACCCACCCAGTCTCCTCGCTGCTGAGGAGAGCCGGGGAACCGCTGACAGGGGGGCCTAAGCTAGCTAGCTCCGCTGCAGCTAATGGGCGTCCGTCGAGATTAACTGGCGCAGACGGTGTTTCAATGCAGCGGAGCCGGGATTCCAAATCAGACAACCTCGCCTTGAGCGCCTCAAAAAGACAACATTTATTACATTTACCGTTATCACTAAAAGAGGCAGAGGTGTAGCTAAACATCTGACAGAGAGAGCACACCAGAGGAGAGGAAAGAGAGGTAGTAGCCATAGCTAGTGGCTAGAGAGCTGGAGAGCAAACCACATAGGCAGACAGCAAAACAGGAAGTGACGATACGTTACCACAAGGAAGTGACGATCCTCGTCACAAGGAAGTGACGAAGTGACGAAGAGTAGTGTCACCACTACTCTTCATCCTGTACACAAAAATGTGTCAGAGTAGACATGACAACAGACACATTATAAAGTATGCTGATGATTCAGTTGTTGTCAGTCTCCTCCAGGATGGTGAGAGTGGCCGTGGCCCAGTAGTTGATGATTTTGTTCACTGGTGTGAGGATTCCTACCTGCAGCTGAATACGACAAAAACTAAAGATATGATTATTGACTTTAGGAGGAAAACTCCCAGGCATGAAGTCACTGTACTAAAAGGCCAGACCACTGAATGTGTGCAATCTTACAAATATCTTGGGACGATTATTGATAGTAATTTAAATTTTGAAGACAACTGTGAAAGGGTGTGCAAAAAGGGTCAGCAACATTTGCATTGTTTAAGGAAACTCGCACGCTTCCAAATTGACCAAACCATAATGACAATGTTTTATCGGGCTTTTGCTGAATCTGTTTTATCCTTTTCTTTAGTGTCATGGTTTGGTCAGATAAAACTGAAACAGAGGAAATCCTTAGACCAAGAAGTTAGATGGTCCAGTCGTTTGCTTGGTGAGTCACAGCTGAGCCTGACATCCCTGTACACCAGACAGGTACAGAGGATTGCTACCTCCATTTTAAATGATGACTCCCACCCTTTGCACTGCCACTTTCAGCCCCTTCCCTCCAGACGGAGGTTTGTTGTCCCAAAATGTAAAACCCAGCGCTACAAAAACAGCTTTGTTCCTGCTGCTGTCAAAGAGTTGAACAAGATGTAGCAATATATTGCACATAATTTAGTTATCTATTTATCAATTTTTATTTTATATTTATTTATTTTTATTTGGGTTTCAAATCTTTTATTGGGTTTTAGACTTTTATTGAGTTTTTAATCTCTTTGACTTAGTTTTTAACTTTTTTAATATGACCCTTCTCTCTTCTCTCATTGTTTTTTCTCTTATCTCTTTGCCTCAAGTCCTGATTGGTGGAGCCTTGAGCACTTTTATCGTGTTTATAGTCGGCTTCATGTGTGCCTGTGTTTGTGTTCATGTTGAATGTAACTGTGGTTTGTAAATATGTGTCTAAAAGGATGTCACCTGACTGCAAAACAAATCTACCTATGGGTACAAATAAAGTAACCTGAGTCACCAATTAACCTAACACGCATGTCTTTGGATTGTGGGAGGAAGCCAGAGCTGCCGGAGTAAACCCACGCAGTACAGGGAGAACATGCAAACTCCACACAGAAAGGTTCCTACCTCTGCCAGACTGGGGATTTGAACCTGGAACCTTCTAGCTATCAGGTAATAGTGCTAACCACTGTACCACTGTGCTATAATGGATAAAGATATGGCAGACAAAAACGCAAGGCTCGGGTTACCAGACAGGTGAAGGCAGGAAAATAGACGTGGCAGAAGAATATAATCACACTAATAATGACGAGGATGCCATGCTGACTTAAGGAGCGGCGTCCCTTAAATAAAGCAGGACTTAATGAGCCCAAATTACAAACAGCCGTCAACAGTTAACAATATACAAACCAAGGATCAAGCTATGGAAAACCCCGGAAATAGACAAGAACACTGTCAAGTCAAACCCAAGACCAGAATAAAGAAACAAAAACATGACCATGATAATAATAATAATAATAACTAGAAAAGCACTCGGAGAGCACAGACCTCCGCCAAGCGCCACAATTCCCCCCATACAGTATTTGTGTGTACGTTTTCAGATTCCTTGAGCATGTAAACATATGACTAACAATTGGATTCACAATGATTATTTGTTTATTTGACAGGGACAGTGCAATAAACACACAATTAATCAATGACAATCAATGTGATAGTGATAGGATTAGTGGTTCAGTAGTAAAAGCATTGCCTCCTTGGCGGAGGTAATAAACTGAAGTGTTGCTGTTGTGTCCATCTCCTCCACTGACGGATGCAAATTGGGTAGACAGGTTGCCGTGGGTTTTATATTATATTATTTTGGGGTTGCGCTCCGCGGCAAACGAGAATTTAGAAGCTTCGCCGGCAGAGAGCTCGTTTTTGCGCAGCGCCTATGGCTGGCCGGTGAATTTCTGCCAAATGCGCAGCGCCTATGGCTGGCCGGGGAATTTCTGCCAAAGAATCCGTCGGCAGACAGCTGGCCGTGTGAGGTTTTGCAGTTGCGCGCAAACACAGGCACGCTGGCGGGCCCAGGCCAGCAGTGTTTTCCGCGTGCTTTTGTGCCTAAAACGTTGAAGAACGCGGAGTTTGTGTTGCAGACACGATGACCAGCGCCCTCCATTGCGCCTGCGCACATGTTGAAAATGGCTGTATGTCACAGTGTTGAAAAAAAATGCTTTAAAAAATTCCTGTATCCAGACGGTGAACCGGATCACCCCCAAAATTTAATCAGTTCTTCCTTGTACCATTTCCAACAACGCCTGAAAGTTTCATGGAAATCCGTCCAAGACTTTTTGAGTTATCTTGCTAACCAACAGACAGACAGACAGACAAACAGACAAACACACAGACAAACCCCGGCAAAAACATAACCTCCTCCTGGCCTTTTCAGCCTGGCGGAGGTAATAATAATAATAATAAGGATGACAATGAAGAACTATGAATAAGGCAGGGATAATAATAATACGAAACAGAGCTCATCCTAATAATAATGGCAACCAATAACTAAACACAGAGAATTACAAAAATAAACTCAAGGGAGGACACAGTCCCGGTCAAAACAAAACACCAAAAAACCTAAACAAGACGAGCCCATGTCCAAACTCTTACAGCTTCAAATATTTGGGGAAATCTGAATATTCTGTACAGAGTTTATTTTCAGAAATGTAGCTTTTCTTATAAGTGAGAACTTTTTTAATAAACTTGCAACTTTTCTTGTAAATAAGAGACCCTTTTTTTCCTCATTAATTTACATGTATATAAATATGCAAACTTTTCCCTGTAAATTTGAAGTTTTTTTTTATTTTACAGCTTTTCTTGTAAATTTCATGATTTTTGTTCTTGTATGTTTTCCATTTCTGCAACGTAAATGTGATTCCTTTTACTTATTTATTTGCAAATGTATTAATGTAATTTTGTGACCTTTTTGGTAAATTTGTGTTTCTATCACCATGTTGTTGCTTTTTCTTATACTGTATATTTGTAATTTTTTTTTCTCCTACATTTAAAGGGAGGTTATAAATTTGGTAAAGGTGAATTTGTAATTTACCTTTATTACACTCAAGCAGTGAGGAGAAAAAACAGAGTATCTGAATACCAAATCTGAAAACTAAATACCAGGGTAACAAAATATGATTTGAATATTTGAGTACAGCCCTACTAAACAGACAAATAAAGACAAGAAAAGAGACCAGACTCACTAAACTCTTCTTGATGAACGCCTTCCGACATTTGTCCAGGTTGTTCGGACGAAACTGCGATCTTTTTTCTGAGAACATACTGACCTGTCTGTAGTGAATGACAGACATATTCTGGATTAAACCAGAACAAGTCTAACTGAACATAATTAATTAAAACCAAGGACACTGACTTGCAGGAGGCCACTAGCTCCAACAGCACATTCACCAAGTGTTCCTTCGCTTTATTCCTCGGTCTCCTTAGGAGACTTTCCACTTCGTTGAGACCTTTCTCCTAAAAGAGTGGAGGGCAGTGTACATGATGCCTAATAATACTTCATTTTTCTTTTTCATCTTTTTGGTTTTTTTTCACAATTTTAAAATCAAACATCTCTCACCAGCCTGTCAGCCATCTTGCTGAGCCAGCTGGCCTGATAGAGACGGAAGGTGTGATTTTCAAACTGAGTCCATATGTACAGACAGGGCCTTGATGTTGATGGGCTCTGAAACTGAAGGCACTGGAAAGACCTAAGAAACAAGTCAAGAGAGAAAGAATTACAGAGAGGGGGGGCATTTGTAGAGTGTTATACCTATGAACAGATCAACACATCAGAAAGTCTTAAGCCTCCCACCATACAGATGTTGAAAGAAGCATGGAGAGAAGATCTAGGTTACAAATGGGTGAGAGTAGCTTAGTGGGGATCCTAGAAACCTTTATGTAAATTCATGAAACTGCAAAAGAAGAGTTATTTACTACTAGATTTGGTTTAGTTTAGTTCACACATTCAAACACAAAGTTTTAAGGGTTCCATTCATTAAAATGTGGTGTGTTTGTGGGTTTTAACCATCTAAAATGGTTTTCTTAGATCATACAGTCATGTGAAAAAATTTGGACACCCCTTTAAATATTCAGTTCTTCATTATGAAATGTTCACATATCTATGTCTAACCTTGTTTTTGTTTTTATTTGCATTTTTAACATTTATTTTAGCCATTTTAAGTGGAAATAAATGTGGGGGTGTCCTAATTTATTCCTCACTATTTGTTTAGAATTACATTTTACAGAAAATTTGAAAAAAGTCTTTAATTCATTTTTAATTGTTTAGTTGTATTACATGAATCTCCCAGTATTTTTAACATTGATATTAAATAGACATATGTCCAAATATGTTAAAGAAAACACACACACAGGCTTATACAGAATGTCCTAATTTTTTCACATGACTGTATGTGTGCAGCAAAAATATTAAAATCTCTCTTCATTTGGAAATATTTACATTTCAACATTTTGGCAGAATGGGAAGGCAGAATCGCTCTTCCTGTTATGATCTGGACATTCTGTCCTCACCTTCCATTATTTTTGAAAAGTTTGCACAATTCTGTTATCCCTACTTTGTTGGTTTACCTTCCTCATTATCTTCTGTTCCATCAACCCAGTCTTGTAAGTTTGTTAGCCTTCCACCGCACTCTTTATTTCAGCCCCAGTGCTGTCATTCGTTTCTTCGTTTTTGTTTTGTGAATAAATCATTATTGCACTGAGTCCTGCCTGCACTCTTGGGTCCCACTTCAAAACTACTTCTGCCTTCCAAGCAGATATCTGACACTTCCTGGTTACATTCCCCTACGTCACTAACAAACAATCCAGTCTTCAGTTACAACCCATCACCAGGCTATTGGCTGTGATATCAATCCTGTCTCCACCCACAGTTTCTGAGTCCAAGGCATTAGCTTCAGAGCTAACAGTGCTACTATGGAGTTAGCTTAGCAAGCATAGTTTTATTGTTATTTTCTTTAAATTTCAGTCACCCTAATGGAGTTTATTGATTTGCAGTAGGGCATACAGTGGATATAAAAAGTTTACACACCCCTGTTCAAATGCCAGATTTTTGTGATGTAAAAAAATGAGACGAAGATAAATCATTTCAAAACGTTTTCCACCATTAATGTGACCTATAACCTGTACAACCCAATAGAAAAACAAACTAAAATCTTTTAAGGGGAAAAATAAAAAAAAACTTACAGTGGGGCAAAAAAGTATTTAGTCAGCCACCAATTGTGCAAGTTCTCCCACTTAAAAGATGAGAGAGGTCTCCAATTTCCATCATAGGTATACCTCAACTATGAGAGACAAAATGAGAAAAAAAAAATCCAGAAAATCACACTGAAGGATTTTTAATGAATTAATTGGTAAATTCCTAAGTAAAATAAGTATTTGGTCACCTACAAACAAACATTTCTGGCTCTCACAGAAGTGTAACTTCTTCTTTAAGAGGCTCCTCTGTCCTCCACTCGTTACCTGTATTAATGGCACCTGTTTGAACTCGTTATCAGTATAAAAGACACCTGTCCACAACCTCAAACAGCCAGACTCCAAACTCCACTACGGCCAAGACCAAAGAGCTGTCAAAGGACACCAGAAACAAAATTGTAGACCTGCACCAGGCTGGGAAGACTGAATCTGCAACAGGTAAGCAGCTTGGTGTGAAGAAATCAACTGTGGGAGCAATTATTAGAAAATGGAAGACATACAAGACCACTGATAATCTCCCTCGATCTGGGGCTCCATGCAAGATCTCACCCCATGGGGTCAAAATGATCACGAGAACAGTGAGCAAAAATCCCAGAACCACATGGGGGGGCCTAGTGAATGACCTGCAGAGAGCTGGGACCAAAGTAACAAAGGCTACCATCAGCAACACACTACGCCGCCAGGGACTCAAATCCTGTTTTACAGAGTCAGAATTTAGCCTTTTTGAATTTCTTTAAAATAGATGTGTTTTTCATTTTTACATAGTTTTTGGAGCCTCCTGGTGGTTTTATTTCGCAGCTGCATAGATAGTTTTCTTTGCACACGGCACTTACCCCAGCAGAGAAAAAGATTTTCATTGCTGGAGATCGTGACATATGCAGCTGCAGACTGTTTATTGTGTGCTTTTTCTGATACTTGACCAGAATAAAGACAACGTGATTAACAAGTCCCTGCCTGTGTACTTCCTGCACCAACACGAGCACGCAGAAAACCACGCACGTTACACTGGTGCCGTGATTCTGTGATCCAGATCAGCTTGATGCAGATCGCCGTGCTGAGGGAGCTGTGTGGATTGCGTGGACGTCCATGAATGCTGTTTGTGCTGCTGCTCTGGTTGTAGTGAGGTACTCAGGACTGTAGGTCCGCTAACTAAATATTCTGGATTTATTTTCAGATTTGACATTTTGTTTCAATTGGTTGGGGGTTTTTTTTATTTGTTATTTTCTCTGTTTTCATGGTACAATGGCGAGCAAGTTTAAGCTTAGTGATGATACTGATGGTAAATTCTTCTCTTTTGGGAGGGGTATGGGTGTAATGGGAGGTCATTCTCGGCCAGGGGGGTTGGTTGGGATGGATCTGGGTGCTTCACCTGTGTTGCCTGCAAGAGATAGGGATTCAGGGTTAGGTCAGGACCTGTTGGGATCACCTATGGGGCAGAGGTCACAGGGTGGGCCGCACCATTCAACGCCTAGTGGTGAGAATGACACATTGCATCAGCTTACTGATATGATCACGCGCCTTGGCTCACAGATAGGGGAGTCTATTGCAGCCACACTCATGTCCAGTGGTGCTGTTGGTGGAGCTAGCCAGAGTGATGTTCCAGCACATCATGTAGGTGACACACAGCACAGTGCACATAACTCACACACTCAGACTAGCGGCATTGTGAATGCGCTTGGTGAGAACACACCCATTAATGTCATAGTAAAAGCTGACAAAGAACCTGTTATTTTCAGGGGTGATAGTACCGACAAATACACAGTCATTGAATGGGTTGAGTTAATGAAATCATACTTAAGGAAACAGAAGTGTGATGTTTCATCGCAGACAGAAGTTGTAATGGGGAGGTTGATGGGGAAAGCCAGGGACGTAGTCAGAATTGGCTTGAGGAGCAATCCCTCGCTTAACTCTTCATGCACACCAGATGTTATTTACAACATACTGACTCAGTACTTTAACTGCACATCATCATGCCTGCCCCTACAAGACTTCTACTCGACTCTGCCCAATCAGAGGGAGAATCCTGTTGATTACTGGATACGCCTCAACAAGGCAGCAGACATTGCTGAGGAGGGCTTAAAGCGCCAGGGTAGACATGCTGAGAATATGGGAGGAGAGATTGCCAAGATGTTCGTGAAGCACTGCCCAGATTCAGAATTTGCCTCTGTGTTTAAATACAAACAGATACATGAATGGACGACAATGGAGATACAGGGGAGGATTGATGAATATCAGAGGGAGCGGGTGTCTTCGGTGAAAGTGAATGTGCCTAAGAGTCATGCCACACCACTGATTTGCCAGGAGGTACACACAGAGACTCACGATGCATGTGTCACAGACACACCCAGTGCTAACCTTCCCTCCCCCTCAACTCTCGCTCTTGTGGGGGTGCCGTCTCTCTCTCCCTCACCTGCCTTGTCTCAGAACCAACAGCTGTCTCTCTCTCCAGCTCCTCAGGCCCACCAGCCGTATTCGAGCAGCCACAGGCTCTCTCTTCTCTGCCGCAGTGCCAGCGACCACCCCTGCCTTCTGCACTGTAGAGCCAACTGCCGGCGAGTCAACAGTCTGGCAGTGATGTTATGCTCGGTGAGATGATGTCTATGCTCAGGGAGCTGCTAGCTAAATTGCAGACTGGAGATGGGAGGCATGCTGCACGACGTGGTGGTAGGCAAGTTCGGAACCAGGCCCAGCCTGAAACAAGCTGTCGCGTCTGCAATGACAAAAACCACACCACTGAGTCCCACTGCTGATTGAATCGTCTCTGTTTCACATGCTTCGGGCCCGGCCATGCACAGCGCTCATGCCCCACTAAATCTTCAGTCCGAGACAACGTACAGGGAAAACTAAGTGACCTGTGCATTAAGGGGGGCCGTACGGGTCTTGTAGATAACTCCCACAATATTGATGCTGCCGTGTTATACAACAATGTTAAGAATTTGAATAAATCAGAGACTGTTATCATTCAAAATACACAAAAGCTCAGGGGCAATGATAGCCTATTTTACACTCCTGCTGTGGTCGCAGACAAAGTAACTCATCGTGCCATGATGGATAGCGGCTCGATGGCCTGCCCACTGAGTGCTGTGGCACAGGAGAAGCTTATTGAAGCTGGGGCTTTTGACCTGGGCAGTGAGGAAGTGACTGATGTGGTCTTCATTGGATGTGGGGGTGTGGTTGTGAAACCTGAGTCAGTGGTGAATCTTGAGATGGTCGTGTATGGATGCAGAGTGTCAGTGCCCACTTTCGTTGTGGAGAATCAACAGGACGATTTGATCATTGGTTCTAATGTTATCAGACATTTGATTCGTCAGTTCAAGAGTGATGCAAGCTACTGGAAGGCTGTGTCGTCATCTGCTACAGGTGATCAAGAACGTGAACAGTTTCTCTCTCTTCTCGCTGGCCTGGAGCGTTGGTCTGATGGCGATGTACCAGACAAGGTTGGCACAGTCAAGTGCAACAGAGCTGTCACTCTGCCGGCTGGCAGTGAATTTCTTGTATGGGGCACTCTTCCTAAGAATGTCAAGTTATCCCCGGGCAGTACTGTCATGACTGAGCCGACGTCCTCCCATTCCGCACCTAGGGGCATTATGGTTGCCAGAGTCATAACGCCTCTGTGGGGCGACAGATGGGTCCCTCTCAAGATCCTGAACATCTCAGACAGCCCTGTCACGCTGCGTAGGAATGCAAAGCTCGCTGATGTCTACACCTGCCTAGCACTGGAAGACATGGAGGTTCCAGAGCTCAAGTGTTCGCGCCAGGCCACATCGGTTGGGCCTGCTGAAGCATCAGTGGACACAGCGAATGCCGAGACTGTGCAGGAAAGACTGGAGCGTGTCAGCTTGAGTGACCTGGACCTTGAGTCATGTGACGTGTCTGTGGAATGGCGTACAAAGCTGGCTGATCTTGTGGCAAGATATGAGGATGTCTTCTCCCGCAATCACCTGGACTGTGGCGAGGCCAAGGGGTTTGTGCACCGTATTCGCCGCTGAAAGACCGTTCCGACTTCCTTACCGGCGTGTTCCACCTGCTGAATACCAAAAGCTCCGCCAGGTCCTCAGTGAGATGGAAGAGAAAGAAATAATCAGGAAGTCTGCCAGCGAGTTTGCCTCACCTCTTGTCCTGGTGTGGAAGAAAAAAGGTGACCTACGGGTGTGCACGGATTTCAGATGGCTCAACAAACGGACAGTGAAAGATGCACACCCACTTCCACATCAAGCTGACTGCTTAGCTGCCCTGGGTGGGAATGCGTTCTTCAGTACGATGGACCTCACGTCTGGCTTTTACAATATGCCACTGCATGAAGAAGATCATAAATATTCCGCGTTCACGACACCCATGGGCCTGTACGAGTACAACCGTCTCCCTCAGGGCCTGTGCAACAGCCCAGCCAGTTTCATGAGGATGATGACCAGCATATTCGGAGACCAGAGCTTTCTTAGCTTGCTGTGCTACTTAGATGACTTGTTGGTCTTTGCCCCGACTGAAGCATTGGCCCTTGAGAGACTAGAGCTGGTTTTCAGTCGCCTCCGTCTGCATAACCTGAAGTTAGCTCCAAAGAAGTGCTGGCTGCTCAGGAGGTCTGTGAATTTTCTGGGGCACATCATTGATGAGTCTGGTGTGTCTACAGATCCTGCAAAAGTGGAGACTATCAACAAGATGACTGCTGCAGATTTGATGGAGCCTGACGGCGCAACCCCGTCCCAGTCACGAGTCAGATCATTCTTAGGCATGGTGAACTATTACCAGCACTTTGTTCCCAACTACTCCACCATAGCAAAGCCTCTTTTCGATCTCCTGGCTGGCCAGAAGCAGAAGCGGAAGGGAAGACCACGTACAAAAAGCCCTGCTAAGTTCAGGAAGTTGACCCGGCTGATTGGATGCCAGATCACCAACAAGCTTTTGAGGATCTGAAGACAGCTTTGGTGACCTCCGTAGTTTTAGCGCACCCAGACTTCACTCGCCCCTTTGTATTGTCCACTGACGCTTCGCTAGATGGCCTAGGAGCGGTGCTATCGCAGATTCAGGAGGGTGACAGTGTGGCACGTCCAGTGGCTTTTGCCAGTAAATCTCTTTCACGAGCACAGAAGAAGCACCCCGCTCATCGTCTTGAATTCCTTGCACTGAAGTGGTCTGTGTGTGACAAGTTTAGCCACTGGCTTAAGGGTCATATGTTCACTATATGGACTGATAATAACCCCCTCACACACATCATGACCAAACCACGACTAGATGCCTGTGAGCAACGGTGGGTGGCAAAGCTGGCAGCTTACACATTCGATATCAAGTACATCCCTGGCTCCAAGAACATTGTGGCTGATGCACTGAGTCGTCGGCCGTTTGTGAATTCAGCTGTTGGAAGAAAGTTACTGCAAGATCATTACAGTGAGCTCCTTGTGAAAGCAGTGCCTGTCTCCTCTGACTCCGTCCAAGAGGCCTTCAGACAGTCAAATGTCACTCAAAAGGACTTTGGCAGTGTGAGAGAGGACGAGTCTTATGTATCTGAGTGTGCGAAGAATCGACCGTTCTCTAGAGAGGAAGTCTCAGCCATCCTTGAGACACACAGTCTATGGGAGTCCGGTGCCAGGGTGCGAGCTGTCAATGTCCTCCAGCAGCTCCCACAGCTAGTTCCCCCTGATGAAGGCCCCCTGCCTGTGTTCACTGAGAGAGAACTACGTGAAGGACAGTTGAGTGATCCTGTCCTTTCCAGAGTGCTGTACTTTGTGGAACGTGGCCGACGTCCGTCCAGGAGAGAGAAGTGCAAGGAGCCTGTCATGGTAATCAGATACCTGAAGCACTGGGAGAAACTGACTACTTGCAATGGTATCCTCTACCAGGTGTCTAAAGACCAGCTGTCTGGGAAAAAGAGATTCCAGTTCGTCGTCCCTGACTCATTCAGATCTGAGGTCCTGAAGGGCATCCATAATACGGCTGGTCATCAGAATCAGAATCAGAATCAGAATCAGATTTATTGCCATTGTTCATGTAGTACACAAACTAGGAATTTGTCTCGGTGCAATGCTGCAATATTAACATGATAAAATAAAAGAAATAAACTATACATGCAATAAAGTGTAGAATAAGTGAGTAATACTAGTCAGCAGTTTAAATATATTAGCGAGCAGCAGATAATGTGGAGAACCATATAGTGCAGTCGGTAATGCAGGAAGAAAACAGTGATGATTGACATGAGTCCGGTTGAGCTGCTGTACATAGTGCACGAGAGTCAATAAAGCCTCTTTTCCACTAGCCCAGCACACCTCGGTACGGCTCGATTCACTTCAGTACGGCTCGGCATGATTCTGTCTCCATTAGCATGGTGTTTGGCATGGGTGTTGTGCTGGGGTGGGTGGGTTTATAACAGCGAGGCGGTGCCACACTCCCGTGACGTAACGCAAGCGACCCAAGCAAAACATTTTTTTTCCAAAACTTTATTGAGAAGACCCAAGCAAAACATAACACATAGCTGTACAAGGCCACTCCTCGGTCTGTGGCTTTTTTCACCGTAAATGCCAAAAAGGACCGCCAGACAAGGGTACAGGCAGCGAGATGAAATATGAATGAATATTTCAATTTAATACTATCCCACTTGTACTTACAAAAACGTGTGAATATTCATAAAAAGCACACACATGAAAGGTAGCACCACAAGCAGTGGGTCACAGCGGTTTTAGGCTACAGCAACACAATTGTGTATCCTTTGCCAATCTGTCTGCTGTTATTTAATGTTTAACAGTTAAGGGACGGATGATTATATGCTCCAAAACTGGAGAAACTCTCTGATAAAAAAACAGCAACAACACAAGTCACTTTTGTTTTGAATTAACTGCCAAATGACCTAGAAATAATGAGCTGAAACTTGTTTTTATTCGTATTAAATAATGAGACAGTGGCACACTGGCCAACACCAATTTGTATTATTTTTTTACATCCTAGGGCATTTTGGATGTACTGAATTTAAAAAATTCATGTTTTTCACCTTCAGGTCAACGTTTGGAACAACAGTATTATTATTTTCCGTTTAGATGATGCTACACTCCTTCTAAAGTATTGTAATTCTCTGAATTTGGAATGCCGATAGAACATTCAATTTACATATACTTACTTTTTGACTTGTAAGCTTGATCAGTCTCTCCTGCTGCATTTTAAAGTCCAACTGTGCAACTTCTTATAAGTTAACATAAAAAATTTACCCAAAGTTTATAACTGGATCATGTGGTGCTAATTTTTTATGATATTTCAATAAAAAGAACAGAAAGCTTACAAAAACATTTGTTTTTTGGTCTAGTTAAAAATTACATTACCTTTACAATGGTTGACCCCTGACAGGATGATCAGCATCATTTTCATCAGACTAGGCAATGGAATTTCTATGCAGTTATACTGTTTTATAATTCAGTGTTATAACAGACAAACCACACTTTCCAAAACAATTCCATTTTATTATATACAAAATATTAAAATAAAAAAAAACTTTGCAACACAACATGAAGGTTAATCGACATTTTATACACGCCGACCACTGAGTGCCTCTCCCAGCTTCCCAAACTGGGTCAGGAAGGCTCGGTTGAATGAAGCCGTCTCTGCCAGGTCCAGGGATACCCTCGCGTTTTCTGCAACCTCATTTAAATGTTGCAAATATTTATCATTGAATACATTTTGCGCCTGGTGGCGAGACAGATTAACATTGGAGAATCCGGGCGGGCTGGCGCGGCGGACGTGTGAGATGATTCTACAAGGAAAATGCACACAATAAAATACAGCATGAAAGTGCAAGATATTCAGAAAAGACAATAGTTTTTAACAAGATTACATAAGCTTATTTCAGCGTATTGTTCACATGAATAATTAAAAGAAAAGCGAGTCCGCAGTGTGTTGCGATAAAGCAGCGATCATCATCCACAAATGAACAGCTTTTTTATTGCATAAATAAACTGAGCGTCTTACCGAATATATTTGCGAAAAAACGCACAATAAAAAAAAATTAAAACTCACCGTTAAAGGACTCCTATGTCGAGACCTCCCGGTATATTTTTTCATTCCGGGTGGCTCCGTCTAACTCGCGCTGGATACGTTCGTCTGACAATGCAGTGAGCAGACACTGCAGCTCCTTATTGGTCCATGGAACACCCTTATTACACGAAGCCATTTTTGATAGAGAATAAATGAAAATAGCACAGCAATACACTGAAAATAAACCGCCAACAGTGGTTGCGCGCTGAGTAATGGCGGTCGTCTAGATTCTTTTTTTTTTTTTCAAAAACTTTATTGAGAAGGTCGTGAAGATTCGGTAGAAGAGGAGGAGGAGAGGGGCGGTTACAACCTGACCAATCAGCGCCGGTTATGACCTGACCAATCAGCGGTGACCAGTCTGTTAACGTCACAACACGGCCCAGCTCAGCACTGCTGTACCCTGCCCTTCAGCGGGGCTGAGAATCGCGGCTGTTAAACCGTGTTGGGGCTTGTGGAAAAACGTACAAAGCGTGCTGAGCTGTCCCGTGTCGCGCTAAAGCGTGCTAGTGGAAAAGGCCCTTAAG
The DNA here is from genome assembly GCA_020510985.1 of Pholidichthys leucotaenia. Taxonomy (NCBI): domain Eukaryota; kingdom Metazoa; phylum Chordata; class Actinopteri; order Cichliformes; family Pholidichthyidae; genus Pholidichthys; species Pholidichthys leucotaenia. The sequence goes on along the minus strand of CM035837.1, from coordinate 37,464,281 downwards.
TCACTTAGTGTTCAGCAGTCTGATGGCAGAGGGGAAGAAGCTGTTCATGTGACGGGAGGTTTTAGTCTGGATGGACCGAAGTCTTCTACCTGAGGGGAGAGGGGCAAACAGTACGTGACCAGGGTGTGAGGGATCGGCTATGATCCGGCCAGCACGCCTCTGGGTCCTGGAGATGTACAGATCCTGGAGAGATGGGAGCTTGCAGCCGATCACCTTCTCAGCAGTGCGCACGACGTGCTGCAGCCTTAGTCTGTCCCTGGCAGTGGCTCCTGCGTACCACACGGTTATGGAGGTGGTGAGGATGGACTCGATGATGGCTGTGTAGAACTGCACTAACATCTTGGTGGGTAGCTTGAGCTTCCTCAGCTGCCGCAGGAAGAACATCCTCTGCTGGGCCTTTTTGATGAGGGAGCTGATGGTCGGCTCCCACTTGAGGTCCCTGGTGATGGTGGTGCCTAGGAAGCGGAAGGAATCAGCAGTAGTGATGGGAGAGCCTGTGAGGGTGAGGGGGGGTAGAGGGGTTGTGACTTTCCTGAAGTCCACAATCATCTCCACTGTCTTCAGAGCGTTCAGCTGCAGGTTGTTGTTGTTGCACCAGGACGCCAGCTGGGCCACCTCTCTCCTGTAGGCGGACTCGTCGCCGTTGGAGATGAGCCCGATGAGGGTGGTGTCGTCCGCAAACTTGATCAACTTGACAGACTGGTGGCTGGAGGTGCAGGAGTTGGTATAAAGGGAGAAGAGTAGGGGGGAAAGTACACAGCCCTGGGGTGATCCGGTGCTGATGCTAGCAGAGTCTGAGACAGTCTTTCCCAGCCGCACATGCTGCCTCCGGTCCGTCTGGAAGTCGGTGATCCACCTGCAGAGGGAGTCAGGCACGTTGAGCAGTGACAGCTTGTCCTGGAGCAGAGCGGGGCGGATGGTGTTGAATGCAGAGCTGAAGTCCACAAACAGGATCCTGGCATAGGTTCCCGGGGAGTCCAGGTGCTGCAGGATGGAGTGGAGGGCCAGGTTGACTGCGTCGTCTACAGACCTGTTGGCTCGGTAGGCAAACTGCAGCGGGTCCAAGAGGGGGGTGGTGATGGACTTGAGGTGGGGCAGGACCAGGCACTCAAAGGACTTCATGACTACAGAGGTGAGTGCTACAGGTCTGTAGTCGTTAAGTCCAGTGATCCGTGGCTTCTTGGGGACAGGGATGATGGTGGAGGATTTGAGGCAGGACGGCACGTGGCATAGCTTAAGGGAGGTGTTAAAAATGTCTGTGAAGACAGGAGCCAGCTCTTTCGCACAGTGTCTCAGGGTGGAGGGAGACACGCCGGAGACACGTCCGGAGACACGCCGTCCGGACGTCAGGGGCAGTTCAGGAGCCTGAGTCTGGCTCGCCAAAGATTCTTCTGACCCCATATAGACCGGGATGTGAAGGAGTATGTCCACCAGTGTCCAAGGTGTGTCATCAGTAAGACCGCTGATCCGGAAGGAAGGGCGCCTCTCGAGAGTATAAAGACCTCTGCACCTCTGGAAATTGTTTGTATAGACTTCTGGACTGCAGAGGACTCTAACAACAAGTCTGTAGACGTACTGGTGGTTACAGACCACTTCACCAGGCTAGCAGAGGCCTTTCCATGTAGAGATCAGTCAGCCAAGCAAGTGGCGAAGCAACTCTGGGAAAAGTACTTCTGCATTTTTGGATTTCCCGAGAGAATCCACTCAGACCAGGGTGCTTCATTCGAAAGTCAGCTGATCAGTGAGCTGTTGAAGGTTGCCGGTGTAAGAAAGTCCCGGACTACACCGTACCATCCAATGGGCAATGGTAGTGTGGAGCGCTTCAATAGAACACTGGGTAACATGATTCGTACCCTCTCACCTGATGCTAAACGGAACTGGCCCCGACATCTCCAGACTCTAACGTTCATGTATAACTGTACAGTGCATGAGACCACAGGCTACCCCCCTTCTACCTCATGTATGGTAGGGTTCCACGCCTGCCTGCTGACATCCTTTTCAAGAACATCCTAAAAGATCCTGAAATCAGTAGTTATGACCACTATGTAGTGTCCCTAACAAAGGACCTTCAAGAGGCCATGGCTATTGCTCAAGAACATGTCAACAAGGAGCAGAGTCGTCAGGCTGAGTTTTACAACCGTCGAGCAAAAGGGAAACTGATTGCTGTGGGTGACAGAGTCTTGGTGTCTAACAGGCAAGAGAGAGGGAAATGAAAGACAGCTGACAGATGGGAATCCACAATTTACACTGTTGTAGATGCCAACACCTCCACTCACACTTATCGGATCCGGAATCCTGAGACGGGACTGGAGAGGGTCATCCATCGTAATTTGTTGATGCTGGTCAACTTCCTGCCAGTAGACGACACAGGTGTACTGGCTGACCCAGTTTCATCTTTGTCTTCTGCTCAACTGTCAGACCAAAGTGACGAGAGTCATGGTTCCTTACCTGATGGTGTGAGGGAAAATTGTGTGGATCTGTGTTCTAGCCCGGGATCTCAGGGAACAGAGATGGGACACAAGCAAGGCGAGAGTGCGGTGCGTGACTCAGTTGCTGTACCGGAGTCTATGGACCCTGTGGGGAGGACTGTTGAGTGGATTGCTCAATCACCATTCCTTGAACCATCCCAGGTGGAGTCATCTGATGTTGTGTGCAGAAGACCTGGCCTCTCTGTCTCTCAGAGTGACCCGGAGAAGTCTGTGAGAGACTGTCCGAGTGGCCTGTCCATTGCCTCTGATTTCAGTCCCATGACTAACACTAACTCTAGTGGAGATGTTAGTCACATGGGTGGACAGACTGCCAGTTGTGGGGTAGACACACTCACATATACACAGACAGACGGACAGACTGTCATAACACAGACTGACAACACTAGTCACACACAGAGTGCTGTCACTGTAGCTTCTGTTACACAGCCTGAAAATCCCAGTTTATCTACACGGTTGAGGTCTAGGTTTGGACGCATTATAAAGCCAGTTGATAGACTGATTCAGACCATGTCCAGTCAAGAGATTACTCGCACGCATCCATCCATGCAGGCCGTTTGTAGGTCAGTGTTTCAAATTTTTCATCATTAGAAGTTTCTTTTACACACACAGTATATGTCAGCATGTGACATGGATAGTCATATAGTGAAAGTTTTTATTTTCTTGTTTTCCTAGTGGCTTTTGGTACACAGTGTAGATGGTTTATATGGGGTGTAGACGGCATCCTACTTCCAGAAGTTGGAAGTGAGTTTGGCGCCACTCTCTTTCCACTTCATCCTTTAGGGGATACTTTTAGAGTTGGAGTATGTGTAACCATGTCATGTTTTCTTTTGACTCGCGGTGATCACAGTGCGTTGCACATCTGTAATTTTGGGCGAAATTCAGTGGGGGTGGGTGTAACAGAGTCAGAATTTAGCCTTTTTGAATTTCTTTAAAATAGATGTGTTTTTCATTTTTACATAGTTTTTGGAGCCTCCTGGTGGTTTTATTTCGCAGCTGCATAGATAGTTTTCTTTGCACACGGCACTTACCCCAGCAGAGAAAAAGATTTTCATTGCTGGAGATCGTGACATATGCAGCTGCAGACTGTTTATTGTGTGCTTTTTCTGATACTTGACCAGAATAAAGACAACGTGAGCAACAAGTTCCTGCCTGTGTACTTCCTGCACCAACACGAGCACGCAGAAAACCACGCACGTTACACCTGCAGTGCCAGACGTGTCCCCCTGCTTAACCCAGTACATGTCCAGGCCCGTCTGAAGTTTGCTAGAGAGCATTTGGATGATCCAGAAGAGGATTGGGAGAATGTCATGTGGTCAGATGAAACCAAAATAGAACTTTATTGTAAAAACTCAACTTGTCGTGTTTGGAGGAGAAAGAACACCATACCTACTGTGAAGCATGGGGGTGGAAACATCATGCTTTGGGGCTGTTTTTCTACAAAGGGACCAGGACAGCTGATCCGTGTAAAGGAAAGAATGAATGGGGCCATGTATCGTGAGATTTTGAGTGAAAACCTCCTTCCATCAGCAAGGGCATTGAAGATGAAACGTGGCTGGGTCTTTCAGCATGATAATGATCCCAAACACACCACATGGGCAACGAAGGAGTGGCTTCGTAAGAAGCATTTCAAGGTCCTGGAGTGGCCTAGCCAGTCTCCAGATCTCAACCCCACAGAAAATCTTTGGAGGGAGTTGAAAGTCCGTGTTGCCCAGCGACAGCCCCAAAACATCATTGCTCTAGAGGAGATCTGCATGGAGGAATGGGCCAAAATACCAGTAACAGTGTGTGAAAACCTTGTGAAGACTTACAGAAAACGTTTGACCTCTGTCATTGCCAACAAAGGGTATATAACAAAGTACTGAGATGAACTTTTGTTATTGACCAAATACTTATTTTACCGAGGAATTTATCAATTAATTCATTAAAAATCCTTCAATGTGATTTTCTGGATTTTTTTTTCTCGTTTTGTCTCTCATAGTTGAGGTATACCTATGATGAAAATTGGAGACCTCTCTCATCTTTTAAGTGGGAGAACTTGCACAATTGGTGGCTGACTAAATACTTTTTTGCCCCACTGTACAACAATCTGGTTGCATAAATATGCACACCCTCTTATAACTGGGGATGTGGTTGTGTTCAAAATTAACCAATCACATTCAAACTCATGTTAAATGGGAGTCAGCACACACCTGCCACCATTTAAAGTGCCTCTGATTAAACCCAAATAAAGTTCAGCTGTTCTAGTAAGCTTTTCCTGACATTTTTATAGTCACATCTTACAGCACAAGCCATGGTCCACAAAGAGCTTCCAAAGCATCAGAAGGATCTCATTGTTCAAAGGTATCAGTCAAGAGAAGGGTACAAAAGAATTTCCAAGGCATTAAATATACCATGGAACACAGTGAAGACATTCATCACAAAGTGGAGAAAATATGGCACAACAGTGACATTACCGAGAACTGGACGTCCCTCCAAAATTGAAGAAAAGACAAGAAGAAAACTGGTCAGGGAGGCTGCCAAGTGGCTGACAGCAACATTGAAGGAGCTGCATGAATTTTGAGCAAGTACTGGCTGTTTAGTACATGTGACAACAATCTCCCGTCTTCTTTATATGTCTGGGCCATGGGGAAGGGTGGCAAGATGGAAGCCTTATCTTATGAAGAAAAACATCCAAGCCCGGCTACATTTTGCAAAAACACATTTGAAATCTCCCAAACGCATGTGGGAAAATGTGTTATGGCCCGATGAAACCAAGGTTGAACTTTTTGGCCATAATTCCAAAAGATATATTTGGCGCAAACACTATACTGCTCATCACCAAAAGACCACCATACCTACAGTGCAGCATCATGGTGGCAGTATCATGCTTTGGGGCCATTTTTCTTCAGCTGGAACTGGAGCCTTAGTGAAGGTGAAGGGAATTATGAACAGTTCCAAATACCAGTCAGTGTCAGGAACCGAGCCAGCTTGGTTTCCCCCAGCTCGGTCCTGGCCGCTCTATGGGTACATGCCACATTGTATGTATGTTAGTATGTATTTCTGTGTGCTTTGCCGTGCCCATAGCCACTGCCTTCTGGCCGGCAGCGGGGAGGTAGCCTTTTGTGCTCATGCTGGAGTGAGCGCTGTCTAACTGTCTGCCAGTCAAACCACGCCCCCTCTCTATTGCTACCAGCTGTTCCCACTCCCGTACGCCATCTTCCCGCTCCTCGCCCAGGTGTAACCAATTTGTGAAACCAGCAATGCATGTTCTTAAGAAGCCTGTCTCCAGTCATGCATTGCTGGGTCACTGTACTCCATCGATGGTTCTCGTACGGAGTCACGTCAAATAAGGACTGTGTTTCACCATGTGCTTTTCGGACTTACTCGGACAGCTCCAGTCTTGTGAGTATTATCTGTGTGTGGTCTTTCCCCAGTTTTCTCACCCAGACTGTTGAGCGTCCTGGAGGACTCCATAGCCAGTGTGAACTGTAGAAACTGTGACTGTTTGCCTGCTCACCATATGAATAAATGTGTGTGGTGTTAACCTGTGCTTAAATCCTCATCCTTTCTCCCCTCGCCGTGCGCATTGGAGAAGAGCACGGGAGGGTTCATGACAGAATAACCCAGCCTGCAAAAAGGATTCAGCGGGTTCACCCACACAGCATTTTCCCTTCTTTCATTATAACTGTTTTTCTGTTCTGGACTAACCTGTGTTGGAGTTTGTCATGCCCCGGTCTCGCCGAAGAAAAGGAACGGCAGTGGGGTTCCCCACGGAAGAGGAGGAATGGGCTGCGGAGTTCGTTCAGGACTTCATTAATGACGCCCTCGCCGCCCGGGGTCCTAAGGAGACGCTGGAAAACTTGGACGGAGCAGTAGGCATCTTGGAAGCGCATCCTGGGTTATGGACCTACCCGCAGTACGCCAACCTGCTCTCCATAGTCTGCTCGCTCCAGCATTCCTCCCCTGGTCTGGCATTTCCTGCGATGCCGAGACAGAGGTCCTTTTTCCTGCAAACAGGCAGCCTCTGTGGCGCTTTGCTCGACCCTCTACTCGCTCCAGCATGGTCTGTCCTGGAACACAAAGGACAGCGTCGTCCCACAAGGAAACACCGGGAGGAGCTTCCCTCTTCAGCAGCAGCCATCATTGTTTCAGCCACCGAGAGATCCTCTGGATTCACCCCGGCCACACCTACCTCCGTCATCAGGGAGACGACTCCTCCAATAGTCTGTGGAGGGGTCCAAGTCATCGCTGGCCTGGAGAGGGATGATTTTCTGCCCTCTGCAGCTGCGAATGTCATCAACTGGGATAACAAGCAAGTATTTTTTCATTCTAAATCATTTATTAACACTGAATCTTGCCTGTCTCCCGAGGGAGAGGCCCAGTATCAGCAGTCCACTGGGTCCTGTCCTCCAGCTGCAATTAATGATTGTTTTCTTCCCCTCTCCGTGTCTCCTCCATTAATTTCTGAGGGCCAGCCGGTCCAAGAACCGGCCCACCTGACGATGGAGGAGGTTGAAGCCCTGGATGATCCTGCCCAGGAGCCCGCATGGAGGTGTTTCCCTGCAATTCCACCAGCGGATGAGGAGTGGGCAACCCTGCTTGCCTTCGTCAACCGCTGGGTCGAGGAGGAGTGCCGTGAGAGGGAGGACCGAGGACACGCTTCCCTGGCTGTGAAGGTTCCACCTCCTACGCCCGCTCTACCCCCGGATTCGCCTTCAGATGAAGCGTGGTCGAGCCTACTCACCATGCTCAATCACCGGGTTGAGGAGGAGCACCACGAGAGGGAGGCCGAAAGACTCGCTTCCCAAGCTGTGAGGGCTCCACCCTCCGCACCTGTTTAACCCACGGGATTGCCGACGGACAAGGAGTGGTCAAACCTGCTTGTTGCGCTCAATTGCCAGGTCGAGGAGGAGCACCGCAAGAGGGAGGCCTGAGGACACCTCTTCTCAGCCGTGAAGGTTCCATCTCCGGATCTGCCGACGGACGAGGAATGGTCGAACCTGCTTGCTGCGCTCAACTGCCGGGTCGAGGAGAGGTTGGACGAGGGTCCCCCAGCGCTCGAACTCCTCGCAACCACTCCGCTTCCTCCCCCGGAGGAGACGGAGCTGTCCAGCACAGTGCTTCATGTCCAGACTACCTGGTTCCTGAGCCATCCGGGAGGAAGAAGCAGAGGAACCCCCGCCGGAGGAGGCCTCTGGTCTCGCCGGCACTGCACAAGGAGGAACGCCCAGAGGGGGGAGACGTCTCTAAGGCCGTGGAAGACGTCTCATGTCAGGAGGGCAGGCAAGTTACTGATCATTTAACTATAATGCTTGATGAACAAGTTTGCCTGCCTCCTGGCGAGGAAACTCGGGGTGAGCAACCCTCTGAGTGCTCCGCCCCAGCGGCATGCGATACGTTCACACCTAAACTCACCCAACCCCTTCTATGTGCCCCCATGAGCTTGCCAGCACCTGATCCCTATGTGCCCCCACAAGCTCGCTGGCACCTGATCCAGGTCGCTCAAGGGGAGAGGGACCGGAGGCCCGGAAGGTTCCAGCCCATGACGACGCAGGTCCAGTGGTTCCTGAGGAAGTCAACGGGGGCACAGCACTGGGCGCGACGACTGAGGCTACACACTCCAAACCGCCGGAGTCCTGGACGGTGGTGGAGCCCGAGTTCAGGCAAGTGTGCCCCATTGTGTCAATACCTGAGATGTCAATGTCACACTGCCCGACTCATGGCGAGGAAGGCCTGGGGCAGCTGGTAGTAGCCCTCAGGGCTGCCTCACCGGGCTCTGCCACTGCTGGCGACCCTGATCCAGTCTCTTTTTCTCCCCCTCTGGGGTCGGAGCCCACTGCCAGGGTCACCGGAGAGTAGCTGACCTCGCCGGAAGCCGCCGAGGATCGGGATGCAGCGCCAGGTGACGTTGACAGCACCACCTCCCTCACTAGGGAGGCCACCGCGGGAGCAATGAGGCCCCTGATGCAGGTCACTGCTGGTGCAACGGTGCTCCAACCGGAGCCCATCGTGGGTGCAGCCACATCCCAGACCGGGAGCATCGTGGGTGCAACACTGGCCCAATTGGGGCCCACCACGGGTGCAGCTGAGCCTCAGCCAGAGGTCACTGTGGGTACAGCTGAGCTTCAGCCAGAGGTCACTGTGGGTGCAGCCAGGTTCCCGCTGGAGTCCATTGTGGGTGCAGCGGAGCCGGCCCGGTCTGGGGCCATCATGGGTGCAGTGGAGCCGGCCCAGTTGGGGTCCACCGCAGGTGCCGTTGCGGACCACCCTGAGGACGCCGTGGAGGTCCCCTCTCCCCGGTCCGGTTACCCACCAGTGAGCCTTCTGGTAGGTAGGCCGCCACCTGCTTCACCCCTTCAGCCCTGGTGGCTGAGCAACACTGGCCGGCCACCAGAAGAATTGACTCCCCGGGTCAGGTGGCTCATGTTTTCCGGCAGGTCGCTGGACTCCATCCACCGGACCTTCTGCTGAGCCTGGGACTCTGGGAGGCCTCCTGAGCCCCAACGCCCGTGGACTTGGTGGGGTTAATTGAGGTCCCTGGGCGGGGTGTGTGTTCCCACCTTTCCTGTTCCCCCTACCTCCCACCCGGGTTTGGGTTGTTTGTTCCTGTTGGGGGGGGGTCTCTTTGGGTGTCTGAGAATCCACCCCTTAAAGGGGTGCTCTGTCAGGAACCGAGCCGGCTTGGTTCCCCCGGCTCGGTCCTGGCTGCTGTATGGGTACGTGCCACATTGTATGTATGTCAGTATGTATTTCTGTGTGCTTTGCCGTGCCCATAGCCACTGCCTTCTGGCTGGCAGCGGGGAGGCAGCCTCTTGCGCTCATGCTGGAGTGAGCGCTGTCTAACTGTCTGCCGGTCGGACCACGCCCCCTCTCTATTGCTACCAGCTGTTCCCACTCCTGTATGCCATCTTCCTGCTCCTCGCCCAGGTGACACCAATTTGTGAAACCAGCAATGCATGTTCTTAACCCTTTGAGTGTGAGAATTTGCGTGCCCCGAGTGGCAGAGCGCGGCACTGCGCCTGCCTTCTCACTGACTTTGTCAAAAGTAAGTGAGAAATTTCTGTTTTGTTTTTGTTTTTTAAATGTACTGATTTCTTGTTCATATACTTTGAAGATAAGATGATGAGGTACCTCTGTACAAAAAAGGTGTCAAAAGACTGAACCATTTTTTTGTGTAAATACGTCCAAAGTCCACTTTTGACTGAGTTATGGAATTTAAACAGGTGCCACATTATGCAAATTAGATGCATAAATGTGTTCCTATCTGAAACTTTGGATCATATTTTACATCTTTCTAATTGACAGTAAGCAATTATCTCTTACCACTTTCAATTCAATTCAATTCAATTCAATTCAATTCAATTCAACTTTATTTATATAGCGCCATTTCACAACAACAGTCATCTCTTATAACTTTCAAGTTATAGCCTTGGAAATCTGAACTATTTTATTGACAAAGAATATTTACCACTCTTGAGCACTAGGGGGTATGGCGCAGTTCTGCACCATACACACTCAGAGGGTTAAGGGGCCTGTCTCCAGTCGTGCATTGCTGGGTCATTGTACTCCATCGATGGTTCTTGTACGGAGTCACGTCAACTAAGGACTGTGTTTCACCGTGTGCTTTTCGGACTTACTCAGACAGCTCCAGTCTCATGAGTATTATCTGTGTGTGGTCTTTCCCCGGTCTTTTCACCCAGACTGTTGAGCGTCCTGGAGGACTCCATAGCCAGTGTGAATTGTAGAAACTGTGACTGTTTGCCTGCTCGCCATATTAATAAATGTGTGTGGTGTTAACTTGCGCTTAAATCCTCATCCTTTCTCCCTCACCGTGCACATTGGAGAAGCGCATGGGAGGGTTCATGACAGTCAGTGTTAGCACAAAACCTTCAGGCTTCTGCTAGAAAGCTGAAGATGAAGGGGAACTTCATCTTTCAGCCCGACAATGACCCAAAGTGCACATCCAAATGAACAAAAGAATGGTTTCACCAGAAGAAGATTAAGGTTTTAGAATGGCCCAGTCAGAGTCCAGATCTGAATCCGATCGAATATCTGTGGGGTGACTTGTTCACATCACGATGTGCCACGCTGATAGACTCCTACTCAAAAAGACTGAGTGCTGTAATAAAAGCCAAAGGCGCTGCAACAAAGTATTAGTTTAAGGGTGTGCATATGTATGCAACCAGGTTATTGTAAGTTTCTTACTTTTTTTTCCCCTTAAAAGATTGCTTTTCAATTGGGTTGTACAGGTTATAGGTCACATTAATGGTGGAAAAGTTTTGAAATGATTTATCTTGGTCTCATTTTTTCACATCACAAAAACCTTGCATTTGAACAGGGGTGTGTACACTTTATATCCACTGTAATCCAATATAACAAAAAAATCGCAAGTGCAACAAAACAACTACCAGGTTAAAAAGGAATAACCGAATCAAATCAATTTAAAAAAGGAAACAAAATCCTCTGTCTTCTGTTGAAGTCACTGTCATTGTGCATTCAGGGCATTTACTGCACTGGGAACAAAAGAGAATTTGATCCTATTGCTCTTCACCCTGGGGTACTGGTATCTTCGTTCAAAAGGGAGAAGAGTCCAGACCACCCAGAGTGGGTGGTAAGGACTGCCCAAAACTGACTTCACTTTGAGCAACAGCTGCCAGAGAAAGCTGCTGAGTGCCAGTTATCCTACTGGCTACATCCCTGTTCTCACCTGGTTAACTAATCCCCAGTCAGTAATATACAGTATCTTGCTCAGTCTGGCTTATTTTATTATATTTTCATTTTTTATTAGAATCAGTCTGCATTAGAGCTCGCCTGAGTGGGAAAGGCTGGGGGATCTACCTTCACACATTTATTTTTATTTAACCTTTATTTATAATTAAATTATTTATGATAGCTGGGGTCTTTCTGCAATTGTGGGGGTTTCCCCTACAGTTGAAAGTGCTATGAGATGACTGTTGTTGTGAAATGGCGCTATATAAATAAAGTTGAATTGAATTGAACTGAATTATACAGGGGGCGGCACGGTGGCGGAGTGGTTAGCACTGCAGCAGCACAGTAACTCACCCTTGGCCGGGGGATCCTGGGTTCGATCCCAGCCCCCGACCAACAGTGATCTGTGTGGAGTTTGCATGTTCTCCCCATGTCTGCGTGGGTTTACTCCAGAATTTCTCCGGTTTCCTCCCACATGCCAAAAACATGCAAGTTAGGTTAATTGGCATCAAAACTGGGGATTCTAAAATGTCCTTAGGTATGACTGTGAGAGTGAATGGTTGTCTGTCTCTCTGTGTTGGCCCTGCGATGGACTGGCGATCTGTCCAGGGTGGACCCTGCCTCTCGCCCAAAGATGCTGGGATAGGCTCCAGCCCCCCCGCGACCTGAAAAGGATTAAGCGGAAGAAGATGAATGAATGAAAATGAATGAATGAATTATACAGGGGAGTTTCACTGAGAGCAACCTCTCTTTTTCAAGGACACCCTGTTCACACTCACACATACCTAGAAGCTTGACCAGTAGAACCACAGACTGACATGTGGCCACTGAGTAGCTCCACTGGAGCAGGTGGGGTTAAGGGCTTTGCTCAAGGGCACCACAGTGGGGTTAAGGAGGGTGGGGGCAAACACTGTCACGTTATCTGTCCCACCCATATCTGATCCTGCCGATCCAGGGATTGAACTGGCCACCTTCCACTCACCATAATCCCTAACCATTAGACCCTGGTTACATGGTCACAAGAAACTGATTACTGGGAATAAACCGTTAATGGCAATAATCAGTTTTGTAGTGTTTACATGCATTGAATAAAGGATTATTGGAGGGTTAACCACTTGAGTTAATGATCCTAGTTACACGGGGGGGCTGATAAGTTCATAGTGGTCAAATTTGATCAAATGTGGTTTATTTTTTAACATAGTCTCCCCTTTGGTCCACACACTTCTTCCATCGGTGTTGCAGTGCTTGGATCCCTGCGGTTGAAAAATAAACCACATTTGGTCAAATTTGACCACTATGAACTTTTCAGCCTATGAACTTTTCAGCCCCCATTCATACATGGCCTTTATTGTATTATTTTGTTTACATGGCCACTTGAATAATCACCCAACTCCAGAAATCCAATCATAACTGGTTTATTTGTGTGCAGTCATGTTGACTGGGACCAAAGACAATTCGCTGCCGCTAGCAGTGTCCCATTCACTCATTCACAAATGTTTTGATGTTTATTGTACTCCAGGGACCAGTCATATTCTACCAACCACTAAAACCACACACTCCGGTCCACCAGTATTTCATATATAAATGAGAAAATTAGACTATAAAGGAGACAAAAATCAGACGATAAAAAAATAAAAAGATAAAAAAAATTCTGTATAATCAATGTCATTATTCTTGTGCATACTTTGTGTGCTACCTCTGTGTTTATAGCTCCAGAACTGTCATAGCTGACTTTTTTGTACCTGTCATATTCTGTAGGCCATGGTCTCATGGCTGGTGTCACAGATCTGTTCTCAGGTTCGGCGTTTTGCATCTCCTCTTTGTCCAGATCATCATCTGATTCAAGCAGACTCTGCACCTCGTCGCTGAGATCCTCCCTACTTCTCCTCAGGTCGTCTCTGCTCCTTCTCGACTCCTCCTTCTGCTTCTTTTTGGAATGACCAAGCCACACTGCCTTCCCATGATTCCCTAAGGGACAGTTACTGAAGCTTAGGGGTTTAACAGTGGAAATAAAATGTGACACCTGAGCTCAAAGAGGTCTATGCAAGAAGTATTAATTTTGAAATTCATTTGTTTACCGTTAACACATCAACTGTAGGTAAAAGATGGAGGGAACTTTTCAGCTTAAAATGTAAAATGGTACTTCCGGTTATGGCTGCCACGTAGGACGGACGTGTCTCGCTCTGCTCTGCTCCTGGAGAAAAAAATCGGCAAATAACTCTCTCATTTGGGACAGAACGTATCCCAGCATTTGGGCGAGGATATGTCGGCGAAGCCTAAGGCTGGAAAACCAGGAAAAGGAAAAAGCGAGCCGCCAAAACAGTCCAAATTAACGGACTTTCAGGTCTGTGACGCAGCAAACAAGGCTCCATATATGGCGGAGGAGGCTGGCGGCGGTGCGATTTCTGCGGGGAATGGCGCAGATGCGCTGATGGCTGCCATGAGTTCAATGAGAGCGGACTTTTCCTCTAGATTTGATGGGATTATGACAGCGCTGGAAGGAATAAGAAAGGAATTGGGTGACTGTGTAGAACGAACGGCGCAGATGGAGCTCCGTCTCGCTAGTGCTGAAGATGACGTCACCCGTCTTCAATTAAAGGTGCGCACTTTGGAAAAAAAAAATAAATCTCTGGAAGATAATATTTTGGATTTGGAATCTCGGTCGAGACAGAATAATTTGAGGCTGGTGGGTCTTCCAGAGGAATCAGAAGGTCGGGACGTATGTTCCTTTCTGGAAAAGTGGATTCCGGAGGTGCTGGGCAGCGAGGAGTTGCAATCAGCAGTGGTTCTGGAAAAAGCACATCGTATTGGCCCACGGAGAGATAAGGGACCGCCGAGGACCTTAATTATGAAGTTTCTAAGCAACAGAGACAGGATGAAGATCTTCAACGCTGCACGTGCTAAAGGAGAGATTAAACACCAGGACCAGCAGGTGCGGTTCTACCCAGATTTGGCCACAGGAATCCAGCAATTGAGGAAGCAGTTTGATCCCGTACGTAAGGAGCTGCGCAACCTTGGGATTCGTCATGGTGTAATCTATCCTGCGAGACTGTTGACCACGTATGAGGGCAGAACCCACATCTTCAAGACCCCAGAGGAGGCGCAGGAGTTCATCAAGAAGATCAAAGAAGAAGAAGAGACTGGTGGGAGCTAAGCATGAACAAAATATAAGGTAGAATAATTAAGCATTTGCACAGGCATCTGACTGACTTGAAGTAAATAGTAAGTTTACAAAATATAGATTGTATTATATATTAAAAAAAACAAAACAAAAACAAAACAAACAAAAAAAAAAAAAACTATGATGTACAAAGTTGTTAAAAATTTTGGAGTTAAGTTGGAAAACTACAGAAGAGAGTTAATGTTACGTCATTAAAAGCAGTAGAGTTAGGGTGATTGGGAGGATGAAGAAGGAGTGGCTTAGGCTGTTCCCCGTGGGTGTGGAACGGTCGATGGCTATATCGGGAGACAGAATTTTTCTTTTGATTTTGGGGGGTTTGCCACAAGTGTGGGAAGGGGAAATTTGTTTGTGTGTAGTTTGTAGGATGAATGTTCAACCACTCATGTTTTTGCTTCTCTGTATGAGCATGTTTACACTGCAAGGTAATCCTAAACTCTCTATTGATCATGGACCAAAGTGTTAATCTTAATTTAACTTCATGGAATTGCAGAGGTCTACAAAATTTAAAAAAACTTAAACAAGTTATGAATAAAATAAAGGACATGGGTTCAAGAATTGTGTTTTTACAAGAAACTCATCTGATAGAGGAGGATGTTAAAAGAATTAGGAGTAGATGGCAGGGAAGTGTATTCACCTCTTCATTTTCATCCCGAGCCAGGGGAGTTATGACTCTCATACATAAATCAGTTCCTTTTCAAGTGAAAAATGTAATTGGAGACAAATTTGGAAGATATGTAATCATTCAAGGTTCTTTGCTATTAGAAAATATAAATCTTGTGAACTTATATGGTCCCAATATAGATGACCAGAAGTTCTTTGCTAATTTATTTCTCATCTTATCATCACTTACAGGGCAACATATAATAGCAGGGGATTTTAATTGTACATTGAATCCAGGTGTGGATAGATCAACAGGACTGGATTGTACGCACATTGGATGTAGGATGATTATTAATCATTTTATGAAAGAATTGAGATTGTTAGATATATGGAGAGAAATGAAACCACAAGTTAAAGCCTATTCTTGTTATTCCAGTACCTACAAGACATTCTCACGTATTGATTATTTTTTGATTTCCACAGAATTAAGGTCCAAGATTCAAAACTGCTTTTATGATAACATCGTGATCTCTGATCATGCACCCTGTTGTCTAATATATGTAGATAAAAAATTGATAAAGGAATCAGGTAGATGGCAATTTCAGCATAAATGGCTTCAGGATGAGGAATTTGTCAAGTATATAGAAAAACAGATAGACGAGTTCTTTGACATCAATACTACACAAACATCAGCATGTGTAAAGTGGGAGGCTTTCAAAGCTTTTATTAGGGGACATATTATTAGTTATACAGGATCAAAATCTAAGAAGACTCGAGAGGAGAGAGCTAAATTGGAACATAAAATAAAAAATCTTCAGGAAAAAGTGTATGCAGGAAGTGACCCAAGGTTGGAGAATGAATTACTGATTTTGAGAGCTGAATACGACAAAAAATCAGCGAATAGAGCTGCCTCGAGTCTTCTAAGATTGAAACAATCTTTTTATGAACAAGGTGAAAAATCAGGAAAATTATTAGCATGGCAGATTAAACAATTGGAAATTAAAACACCAATTACCAGTATTATAAGTAACGGACAGGTAGTTATAGATCCTTTAGAAATTAATAGAGCCTTTAGAGATTACTATGAAAAATTATATGATACCAAAAATGAACCTGATTTAACAAAACTAAATGGGTTTTTGAACGAACTATCTATACCGTGTATTCCAAATGAAAACAGGGAGATATTGGAGTCTAAAATTAGTCAAGAAGAAGTTGGGCTAGCCATTGATAATATGAAATCAGGAAAAAGTGCAGGACCAGATGGTCTTCCAGTTGACCTTTATAAAAAATTTAAGAATAAATTAATAAAACCTTTTTTGGAAATGGTTTTAGAAGCATTTCAAAATAATAATTTACCATCATACATAAATAATGCCTTAATTATACTGCTGCCAAAAGCAGGTAAGCCCTCTAATAAATGTGAAAATATGAGACCAATAAGCCTATTAAACGCCGACCTTAAGATAATCTGTAAAATTTTAGCAAGACGAATACAAGAAATTTTACCAAATATTATTAATCGAGATCAGAATGGCTTTATAAAGGGTAGACAAGGCTTCCATAATGTAAGAAGACTATTTAATATTATTTATTTTAATAAAGAAGCACCGGATACAGCTCTCCTATCATTGGACGCCGAAAAGGCCTTTGATAGAGTTGAATGGCCCTTTCTTTTTGAAGTCCTACAAAGGTTTGGACTTGGAAATAATTTCATAAAATGGGTTCAAATAATATACAATAATGCTACAGCAGAAATCCTAACAAATAACAATATTTCAAAACCAATAAAAATCAATAGAGGATGTCGACAAGGCTGTCCACTTTCACCTTTACTGTTTACTATGGCAATTGAACCTTTAGCGATAGCGATACGTTTACATTCACAAATATATGGAATTAAAGTTGGACCAACAGAACATAAAATCTCCCTGTACGCCGATGACATAATTTTGTTTATGTCGAATCTAAAAAAATCAATTCCAACCTTGTTGAATTTAATAAAGAATTTTGGGGAAATATCAGGATATAAAATAAATAAAACTAAATCTTCAATATTAATGCTAAATGAGACCCAGAGAAATTACCCAGCCCCTGAGGTAAATCAATTCAATGTTGTAAATCAGTTTAAATATTTAGGAATCCAAATTATGCCTAAGCTAGAATCAGTCGCCAGTGTCAACTATGAAGCCTTAATGTCAGATATCAATGAGTTAACTCAGAGATGGATGTCACTACCAATGTCGATGATCGGGAGAATCAATATACTTAAAAGTAATATTTTACCTAAAATACTTTATTTATTTCAATACATTCCCTTATCACCACCTTTAGATCTATTCTCAAGAATAAAAAAAAAGTTAGTGGAATTTATATGGAACAACAGGAGGGCTAGATTACGTTTGTCTTTATTATATTTACCATTTGATCGTGGAGGTCTGAAATGTCCAAATTTTATGTTGTATTATTGGTCGGCACAACTGAGGTCTATGACATATTATTTTTCATCAAATGATCTCCCTCACTGGACTGAAATGGAATCATACAATTTACCTCTACCTCTTCCCATATTCATATACTCAGATTCGGCAAAAAAATTACAAAAACAAGTTAAAAATCCATTTGTAAAGCATATGATCAAAATATGGTGTGAAGCTAAAAACTATTTAAAAGAACCACAGTTATTGTCACAATTTAGTCCAATATGGGGTAATCAATATTTTAAACCAGGGAGAGCGGACGCTGTATTTAAAGTATGGAATTTAAAAGGGATACAAAAGATTCAGGATTTATATTTGCCATGTGCAGACAACATAATGTCTTTTGAAGAGCTGAGGATCAAATTTAATCTCAATAGAACACATTTTTTTAAATATCTTCAACTTAGAAACTTTATTCGATCAAATCAAAATAAAGCTCTCACTCGACCTATTTATTCATCCTTGGAAAAAATGATGATGAAAGATAGTAAAAGAAAGGGTATTATTTCAGAGTTTTATAACTCACTGACACTATCTTCAAGTGAAAATTCACTGAAAAGATTAAACTACTGGAAAGAAGATCTGCAAATTGAAATTTCAGAGGAACAATGGGAATTGGCTTGTACAGAAGCTCAAACCAAATCAATAAATGCACGCCTTAAATTGATACATTTCAAATGGTTAATGCGGATGTATGTTACACTGGAGGAGTTAAATAGATATAACAAAAATATACCAGATACATGCACAAAATGCATGGAAAGTAAAGGAACCCTATTTCATTGTTTATGGGAATGTAGATTAATAAGAATGTTTTGGGAAGAGGTGAGGGTAACAATTGAAAAAATAATCTCAAAACAAATCATATTGAATCCTAAACTGTTTTTGTTGGGTCTGTACCCAGAAAAGCATAATTTTAATAAAAGTGAAAGAACATTCATAGACCTC
The DNA here is from genome assembly GCA_020510985.1 of Pholidichthys leucotaenia. Lineage (NCBI taxonomy): Eukaryota > Metazoa > Chordata > Actinopteri > Cichliformes > Pholidichthyidae > Pholidichthys > Pholidichthys leucotaenia. The sequence goes on along the minus strand of CM035837.1, from coordinate 37,445,895 downwards.
AGTTTGCTTAATGCCAAAAAATGTATTGCACTATTATGGAAAAAGACTCATAGACCAGATGTGACTCAGTGGTTAAGACAGATGTTAACAAACCTTCCATTAGAAAGAATAACATATATACTAAAATCAAAGGAAATTGTGTTTGAGAATATATGGAGACCTTTTATTGATTATGTAAAAAATTTAAACATAACTCTTGAAGAAGAAGGTGAATGATGTGTGTGGACCTTGTAAATTCCAAACTGGTGAACATAATATGTATACTTATGTATTGGATTGTCTAGACTAAACAGAGGAGCATTGTTGAAGACTTGATTTTGTTGGTGGTTGTTGGTGTTTTTAGTGCATTTTTTTTTTTTTTTGTAGTACTTTAGTGTTAGTGTTTGATTGTTTGTATCATGTTTGTTAAAAAAAAAAAAAAAAAGGTTCAATAAAGATATTGTGGAAAAAAAAAAAAAAATGTAAAATGGTCCGAAGACTGCATTCTTTCTAAGAAAGAGTCACAGGAGTCACAGATGGTGACTCTTGTGGTTGCAAAACACAGTTTCATGTGTGCCAAAAAAACCATTCCTACTTTGCTTGCCAAGTGGGTCAAACCTCATGGAGACACAGGTAGGGTGCAGGACTCCAGGGTGCTAGTTTTATGTTTTGTGATTTAAAGCAAAAGAAAGAATCATGGTGCACATGTGTCTGAGGGGGGGGCAAAGACCAACTGGCATCATCCAATCAGGGATCAATTCCACAAGCTAACATTTTATAAGTCTTGGTCTCAGTTAGGATGATAAAGCAGGTCGTTTCTGGCTGGCTCTTACCTTGTGATTGGCAGATCAACAGCCTATGAGCAGGCAGTTTAACTTGACTTCACCTCTCTTAGGTTGTTTTGCCTTCAGAACTGCCTCAATTCTTCGTGGCATAGATTCAACAAGGTGGTGGAAGCATTCCTCAGAGAGTTTGGTCCATATTGACATGATGGCATCACACAGTTGGCGCAGATTTGTCGGCTGCACATCCATGATGTGAATCTCCCGTTCCACCACATCCCAAAGATGCTCTATTGGATTGAGATCTGGTGACTGTGGAGGCCATTTCAGTACAGTGAACTCATTGTCATGTTCAAGAAACCAGTCTGAGATGATTTCAGCTTTATGACATGGCGCATTATCCTGCTAAAAGTAGCCATCAGAAGTTGGGTACATTGTGGTCATAAAGGGATGGACATGGTCAGCAACAATACTCAGGTAGGCTGTAGCGTTACAACGATGCTCAATTGGTACCAAGGGGCCCAAAGAGTGCCAAGAAAATATTCCCCACACCATTACACCACCACCACCAGCCTGAGCCATTGATACAAGGCAGGATGGATCCATGCTTTCATGTTGTTGACGCCAAATTCTGACCCTACCATCCGAATGTCGCAGCACAAATCGAGACTCATCAGACCAGGCAACGTTTTTCCAATCTTCTATTGTCCAATTTCGATGAGCTTGTGCAAATTGTAGCCTCAGTTTCCTGTTCTTAGCTGAAAGGAGTGGCACCCGGCGTGGTCTTCTGCTGCTGTAGCCCATCTGCCTCAAAGTTCGACGTACTGTGCGTTCAGAGATGCTCTTCTGCCTACCTTGGTTGTAACGGGTGGTTATTTGAGTCACTGTTGCCTTTCTATCAGCTCGAACCAGTCTGGCCATTCTCCTCTGACCTCTGGCATCAACAAGGCATTTCCGCCCACAGAACTGCCGCTCACTGGATATTTTTTCTTTTTCGGACCATTCTCTGTAAACCCTAGAGATGGTTGTGCGTGAAAATCCCAGTAGATCAGCAGTTTCTGAAATACTCAGTCCAGCCCTTCTGGCACCAACAACCATGCCACGTTCAAAGTCACTCAAATCACCTTTCTTCCCCATACTGATGCTCGGTTTGAACTGCAGGAGATTGTCTTGACCATGTCTACATGCCTAAATGCACTGAGTTGCCGCCATGTGATTGGCTGATTAGAAATTAAGTGTTAACGAGCAGTTGGACAGGTGTACCTAATAAAGTGGCCGGTGAGTGTATATTGCTGGAATGGTATCATGTGACTTTAGGACATGTGGCTGTACTGCCATTCCAAGGTGTGGAACAGAGCAACATGACAGATCTTATTAGTTGCAATGGTCTTCAGGTGGGGTTGCTCTTCCAATCTTTCATATAAGCTCTGTCATATCCTCTCTGAAAATACCGTACCTGGTAAGTGTCTGCATTTTTATGACCCCATCGGACAATAATTCAATTAAACACTTGAGTCTCTTCCTTTCGTCAAGTGCTAATGTGGCTCATTTTTCCTCTTTTTGGCTGCCATAACTTCCTGTATTTGGTGAAAAAATCTGAACCTTTTTGAAAATCACTTTCACTAATCCAGACCAAGACTATAAATTTTTTCCTGAACAAATTTCAGCTCTTTGGTTAGGACTGTGGTTGGGGGAGGTTTCACCCCCATAATGTTAGTAGCTGTCAAAGCACCCTTAGTTGTCAGGTTTACTGAGTTTGAAGTGTCATACATGAACACTGTAAAATTAAAGGTGACACTATGCTCACTAACTAAACCTTTATTTACAGTGTATATTGAGATGTGAAACTGTGCTTTAATTGCCTTTAAAAAAAACCAACATCTTTACCTATGGAGAGTTCAAAGGATATGGGTTTGATTCCTACTGACGGGTTCATCATAGTGACTTCAAACAAAGATCCAAACAGCAGAAATTCCTCCTTCTGTCCCAGGAAACCCTGAAGATTAAAAAAAAGGGAAAAAAAACCTGTGAGTTCCTAATCATAAACTGTACTTCTTCTCTGGCATTATGTGTTTTAATATCTGTAAATATTACTTTTATTTGACGGCAGGTTGGAGTCCTTTTCAGAACCATGACTATATTGTACGGAACCATATAGCACCTTTGAATTTAAAAAATAGATGGCTTATATCATCCATCCAGGTGGATTCCCTGGAATTTCCTAGCATTGCATCCTAGCATAGGGTGGCCTGCTAGCGGTCCCCTGGCTTCGACCTCTCCTGAATAGCCAGGAGAGAATGGGTGGGTGACGGTGAGAAGGAAACATAGCCGCAAGCCCCTGGTTCACCACCAACCTGTTCATGTTTCTAATCGCTTTTCCCCATTCAGCGACACACCCACTGAGGACAAAACTCTGATCACTGGCGACTCTGTAACAGAAACGTGAACCTAGAGATTCCAGCGGCCATAGTCAAATGCATTTCTGGGGCCAGAGTAGGCGACATCGAGTCAAATTTGAAAATGATGGCTAAAAGTAACTGTAAATACTCCACAATTGTCATCCACGATGGCATTAACGACATCCGACTCCGGCAATCGGAAGTCACAAAACTTAATGTGGAATCGGTGTGTGACTTTGCCAAAATAATGTCTGCCTCTGTAGTATTCTCTGGGCCCCTCCCCAATCTGACCAGTGATGACATGTTTAGCCACTTGTCATCCTTCAACCGCTGGCTGTCTGTGTGGTATCCTGCAAACAATGTGGGCATCGACAATTGGAACTCATTTTGGGGAAAACCTGGTCTTATTAGACGAGATGGCATCCATCCCACTTTGGATGGTGCATCTCTTTTATCTAACAATCTGGCATCATTTTTATCCAAATTTCCAAAACCTTGACTACTCAGAGTTGGGACCAGGAAGCAGAGTCACAGTCTTACACGCCTCTCTGCAGCTCCTCTTCATCCGCCACCCCTCAGCTTAGCCCCTGTCTTCCCCATCAGAGAATCGTTGTCTGCTCCCTCCAAAGTAAATAAAAATATAATGTATAAGCATCCCAAAGTGATAAAGCAAAATATTGGTAAAACTCAAATTAAACATAAAGCCTCTAAATTGAATGATTTGGCCTCTGTTCCTCCTCATAATTTAAAAATTAAATGTGGTTTATTAAATATTAGGTCTCTAACTCCCAAGTCTCTGTTAGTCCATGATCTGTTAATTGATCATCAGAGTGATTTAATTTCCCTTACAGAGACTTGGTTAGGGCAAGAGGATTATGTTGGTTTAAATGAATCAACTCCCTCTGGTTATTTAAACTGTCAAAATCCCAGAAGTTCTGGTCGTGGAGGAGGAGTAGCAACAATTTACCATTCCAAATTACTAGTTAATGTAAAGCAAAAAACATGTTATAATTCCTTTGAGGGCCTGGTCCTCAGTGTTGGGCCCTTCAGCAATTTCAGGTTAAACCCAATTTTATTTGCCATAGTTTATCGTCCCCCATCAACCTATTCAGAATTTTTATCCGAATTTGCTGATTTCTTAGCTGATTTAGTGCTGAAATCTGATAGAATAATTATAGTAGGGGACTTTAATATACATGTGGATGTAGATAGTGACTGCCTTAATGTGGCTTTTAATTCAATATTAGACTCGATTGGGTTTTCTCAGAAAGTAGGAAATTCTACTCATTACCTCCACCATACATTGGACCTTGTTCTGACATATGGCATAGAAATAGAAAATCTTGTAGTGTCTCCTCATAACCCTGTACTGTCAGACCATTGTCTGTTAACCTTTGATTTTACTATTTCTGACTATTTGGCTTCTAAAGAAAAATATTATCACAGTAGATGCCTCTCAGATGATGCTGTTTCCAAATTTATGCAGATTGTTTCCTCTATGCCATGTGTCAACACAACGGAAATAAGCTATAGACAGCTTGCTCCTTCTGTAATTGATAACATGGTGGATAGTGTTTCAGCTTCTCTGCATCAGGCTCTAGACTTGGTGGCCCCCTTAAAAAAGAAAAAGTCTAATCAGAGATTTTTAACTCCTTGGTTCAACACAGAAACTCGTAGCTTAAAACAGAAGACTCGTCAATTAGAAAGAAAATGGCGCTCTACTAATTTAGATGAAATCTATTTAGCTTGGAGAAATCATCTTTTAATTTATAAAAAATCTCTTAGAAAAGCTAGAACGAGTTATTACTCTGCATTAATAGAAGAGAACAAGAATAATCCCAGGTTTCTTTTCAGTACTGTAGCCAGGTTGACAAAGAGTCAGGACTCTGTCAATCCTAGCATCCCCTTAGAGCTTACTAGTCAGGACTTTATGAACTTTTTCAATAATAAAATTTCATCCATCAGAGATAAAATCAATCAGATTCTTCCCACAGTTAACTTAAATACTGTAACTATTACAACTCCTTCTATTGATGTCTGTCTTGATGAGTTTACTCCAATCGACCTTTGTGAGTTAGACAAAATAGTTTCCTCATCCAAACCTTCAACTTGTCTTTTAGACCCTATTCCTACCAGGTTATTTAAAGAAGTCTTCCCACTTACTGGTAGCTTTATTCTTCATATAATCAATTCTTCATTAACTTTAGGCCATGTACCGCAGGCTTTTAAAACGGCTGTAATTAAACCCTTACTCAAAAAGCCAACGCTAGATCCAGGAGCTTTAGCTAACTATAGACCAATCTCTAATCTCCCTTTCATTTCAAAAATCTTAGAAAGAGTTGTTGCTACGCAATTATTTGACCACCTGCAGGGAAATGGTTTACTTGAAGAGTTTCAATCTGGGTTTAGAATCCATCATAGTACTGAAACAGCCTTAGCGAAGGTCACTAACGACCTCCTCATTGCATCTGATAATGGACTAGCTTCTGTACTTGTCCTTTTAGATCTTAGTGCAGCTTTTGATACTATTGATCATAATATTCTACTTGATAGATTAGAACACTATGTTGGACTTAATGGAACTTTGTTGCAGTGGTTTAGATCTTATTTATCTGATAGGTTCCAGTTTGTTCATGTAAATGATGAGTTTTCTTTCAGCTCAAAGCTTAGTCATGGAGTTCCACAGGGATCTGTGCTAGGCCCTACTCTTTTTAGTTTATATATGCTTCCATTAGGCAACATTATTAGAAAGCACTGTATACATTTTCATTGTTATGCAGATGACACACAATTATACCTGTCAATGAAGCCAGATGATACTAATCAATTAGTCAAGTTAGAAGCCTGTCTTAAGGAAATCAAAGCTTGGATGACTTGTAATTTCCTGCTATTAAATTCAGATAAGACTGAAGTCATTCTTGTTGGTCCAAAAAACCTTAGAAATTCCTTTCCAAATCAAACTTTCAGTTTGGATGCAGTTACTCTTTCTCTTAATAGCTCTGTGAGGAACCTTGGAGTTATTTTTGATCAGGATTTGTCCTTCAATTCACATATTAAATTTGTTTCTAAGACTGCCTTCTATCATTTGCGTAATATTGCCAAGATTAGGAGCATCTTGTCTCAGAGTGATGCTGAGAAGCTGATCCACGCTTTTGTTAGCTCGAGATTAGATTATTGTAATTCTTTATTATCAGGCTGTCCTAAAACATCTTTAAAAAGTCTTCAGCTGATCCAAAATGCTGCAGCAAGAGTTTTAACAGGTACTAGAAAGAGAGATCATATCTCTCCGGTTCTGGCCTCCCTTCATTGGCTTCCCATAGAGTTTAGAATTAAGTTTAAAATCCTTCTTCTTACTTACAAAGCTTTAAACAATCAGGCTCCTTTTTATTTAAAAGATCTGATACTACCGTATCATCCTAACAGAGCACTACGCTCCCAAAATGCAGGATTACTTGTAATACCTAGAATCTCCAAAAGTACAATGGGAGGCAGAGCCTTCAGTTATCAAGCTCCTCTCCTGTGGAATCAGCTGCCAATCTGGATTCGGGAGTCAGACTCGATCTCTGTTTTTAAGAATAGGGCTAAAACCTACCTTTTTGATATAGCCTACAATTAGGGAGGGATCATGTGTTTCTGAACCCTCCCTTAGTTATGCTGCTAATAGGTTTAGTCAGCCGGGGGACCTCCAGTAATGCACTGGGCCTCACTCCTTTCCTCACTCTCTATGAAATATTTTTTTTTTGCTGGTCATTAACATTTGTTTGTTCTCTCCCATAGATTGAGTCCCCATCGTGCTGTTTGCTCTCTACATGTCTGTTCTTTTCTTCTTCTCTATCCCCTCACCCCCCAGCCAGTCGCAGCAGATGACTGCCCCTCCCTGAGCCTGGTTCTGCTGGAGGTTTCTTCCTGTTAAAAGGGAGTTTTTCCTCTCCACCGTCGCCAAGTGCTTGCTCACAGGGGATCGCCTGATTGCTGGGGTCTTTCTGCAACTGTGGGGGTCCCCCTTCAGTTGATAGTGCTATGAGATGACTGTTGTTGTGAAATGGCGCTATATAAATAAAGTTGAATTGAATTGAATTGAATTGAAATTTATGCAGACTGTTTCCTCTATGGAGAGCTTGCTCCTTCTGGAATTGACAGCATGGTAGATAGTGTTGCAGCTTCTCTGCATCAGACTCTAGACATGTTGGCCTCTTTAAAAAAGAAAAAGTCTAATCAGAGATTTTTAACTCCTTGGTTCAACACAGAAACTCGTAGCTTAAAACAGAATACTCATCAATTAGAAAGAAAATGGCGCTCCACTGAATTAGATGAAATCTATTTAGCTTGGAGAAATCATTTTTTAATTTATAAAAAAATCTCTTAGAAAAGCTAGAACAAGTTAATATTCTGCATTAATAGAAGAGAACAAGAATAATCCCAGGTTTCTTTTCAGCACTGTAGCCAGGCTGACAAAGAGTCAGGACCATAGATATTAAATGCGAGATTGGCAGTAGGTCACTGGAGCGCGAGATTTACGGCCGCCATATTGGTACAGGAATCACAGCAAATCCACAGCTCAGCTTAACGCACAACACTCTGATTAAGTCTTCATTTCTGTCACCATGGGATGAGACGCCGGGTTTTCCGGCGCTCAGACCAGTCCCTTCTCATCGCTGTCTCTCATTAGGCAGTGTTACAGGACGGCTGGGGCCCAATTAATCCTCATCAGCTGAGGCGCTGCTAATGAGGATAAAAAGGAGCAGCTTTGATCACTATGGGCTGCGACTTAAGCACTGTTATGCTGGAACCCTTACGGTAAGTGTCGAGTATTTGTTTTTAAATAATTTAATGGCGTGTTGTCAAAAATAAAGGTAAAAAGTCTGATTTTCATTTGGGAGGTCACTGATTTCTGTACATGCATGACTGCCATGAGTGTAATATATATTGTAATTCAGTATCGATAGTTATGGCAATATTTCTCATGTGATATTAGTATACAGTGTTACATTGTGTTCTTTGTTACTGGGTCAGTATTGGTAGCCAATATTATCAACAATGAACTTCGGGTTCTTGTAACTAGTTTGGTAGTTACTCAAATAGCGTGAGGATAGTTTTTCTTTTTCCTGTATACACTTGGCCTAATGAAAGATTTAGGTTTATCAAACCGTCTTTACACAATAATTACACATATGTGTACAAACATCTATCTCCTGTACCAGACCAACATCATGAAGGTTTGCAGATAGTAATTTACAGATATTGTGGCACATATGTTTGGTTCATATTTCCCACAAGAGTGTGGCACATATGTCTGGTTCATATCTCCCACAAATGTATGGCTTATGTGGATTAGGGCTTCACATCTGGAGGAACAAAGAGTCTGGATCGACGGGGGCCGACAGGAGATGTCGAGGAGGTGTGAAGTCAGACCCTTGTCTCAGAGAGGAGGCCCTGGGGGCATCCCCGGAACATCGGAGAATAAGAGACAATGGTGAATCTTCAGAGACTTGCATTGTGATTAAATGTTTGCAGAAGCACCATGTGACTTGAGTTCTTAATCCCCCGGAGGTATAAGAATGTGATGTGACATGATTCTGCCTCTTCTTTCTATTTGAGAATGTTGGATGATTGTGTTCTGCAATAAAGCCGAACCTGAGGAATGAACTCAGTCTCATCATTGAACACAACTTCCACAATATGTTATTTGAAAATTGAAACTTTACAGATAGAATTTTACATTACCTATTTCACATTTGTCTATTACAGGGAGGGGGTACAAGAAGATCTGGTGATGATTAATGCAGTCATATCTCATAGACATTACTATTTCTGTCTTATATTACATTTTGCCTGACATTACTATAAATATTTGCTATGATGGATAGGAGAGGACAGGGTGGATATTACGTGTGATGATGGTGATGACGATGGGCTGGGTTCTGGGTTAAATTAATAAAGCCTACATCTACTGCTTTAAACTGTGTTTTGATTCAATTAACACTTCACCTCACTTTGCAATTGATTAATATGAGCTTGCTGCTTTCATGTTGAGTGCATTATTCTATGCAATAAATTTAATAAATCTGTAATGAACATTGGTGTATTGTATAAATTTGTTATATGGGCCTAAAATCAATAAGAATTTCAAATTGATTTTAAACAACTGCTATACAGATCCAGGTAGATGGGGGGGGGGGGGAGTGTATAATGTCTGTCTAGTTAAATGAAGAAACTTGAATAATTGATTTGTAATTTTTTTTATTCACTTTATTTATTTCAAAGTTCACATATCTAGGCCAGTTTGTATAGCACAGGCTGAAATATTTCTTTGATAAACATTTTTGACAATTGGGGGGGGGGGCAATAAGCTGGTTGCCTGGGGTAGCAAATATAACAAATACAGCCCAGGACAAAGTATGAATTAATCAATTTCGGCCATATATTTATGCATAAATGGCCACAATGAAAGAGGTAGGCTTAATTATTAATCAGGGGGTATGGTAACTTCTTTTTCAGCTCATTTGACAGTTCTTGATTGAGACACTGCAAAATGCCATAATTTAATAATTATGAAGCTCTTAAACACCTAATATTTATGCAGATTATGCTGAAAGTAAACCACTATGCGCTGTGTTGTAAACATGTTCACTGAAGCTTGTCAAACGTTTAACAAAGGAGAATGACCCAAGCAGCTGTCTGCACTGGATCACAGGGATGTGCTACAGATATCCTGTACCAAGATGGCGGACGCGCGTCACGCCACCGCAAGCACGGACTGGCCAGAGCTGCCAATCTAGCATTTGATATCTATGGTCAGGACTCTGTCAATCCTAGCATTCCCTTAGAGCTTACTAGTCAGGACTTTATGAACTTTTTCAATAATAAAATTTCATCTACCAGAGATAAAATCTGTCAGATTCTTCCCACCGTTAACTTAGATACAGTAACTACTACAACTCCTTCAATTGACATCTGTTTGGATGAGTTTACTCCAATTGACCTTTTAGAGTTAGATAAAATAATTTCCTCATCCAAGCCTACAACTTGTCTTTTAGACCCTATTCCTACCAGGTTATTTAAAGAAGTCTTCCCATTTATTGGTAGCTCTATTCGTCAAATAATCAATTCTTCATTAACATTAGGCCATGTACCGCAGGCTTTTAAAACTGCTGTAATTAAAGCCTTACTCAAAAAGCTAACGCTGGATCCAGGAGTTTTAGCTAACTATAGACCAATCTCTAATCTGCCTTTCATTTCACAAATCTTAGAAAGAGTTGTTGCTACGCAATTATTTGACCACTTGCAGGGAAATGGTTTATTTGAAGAGTTTCAATCTGGGTTTAGAATCTATCATAATACTGAAACAGCTTTAGTGAAGGTCACTAATGACCTCCATATCACATCTGATAATGGACTTGTTTCTGTATTTGTTCTTTTAGACCTTAGTGCAGCTTTTGATATTATCGATCATAATATTCTACTTGATAGATTAGAACACTATGTTGGACTTAATGGAACTTCGTTGCAGTGGTTTAGATCTTATTTATCTGATAGGGTCCAGTTTGTTCATGTCAATAATGAGTTTTCTTCCAACTCAAAGCTCAGAAATGGAGTTCCACAGGGATCTGTGCTAGGCCCTATTCTTTTTAGTTTATATATGCTTCTTTTAGGCAATATTATTAGAAAGCACTGTATATATTTTCATTGTTATGCAGATGACACACAATTACACCTGTCAATGAAGCCAGATGATAGTAATCAATTAGCCAAGTTAGAGACCTATCTTAAGGAAATCAAAGCTTGGATGACTTGTAATTTCTTGCTATTAAATTCAGATAAGACTGAAGTCATTCTAGTTGGTCCAAAAAACCTTAGAAATACCTTTCCAAATCAAACTCTTAGTTTGGATGTGGTTATTCTTTCTCTTAATAGTTCTGTGAGGAACCTTGGAGTAATTTTTGATCAAGATCTGTTTTTCAATTCACATATTAAATTTGTTTCTAAGACTGCCTTCTATCATTTGCGTAATATTGCCAAGATTAGGAGCACCTTGTCTCAGAGTGATGCTGAGAAACTGATACACGCTTTTGTTAGCTCGAGATTAGATTATTGTAACTCTTTATTATCAGGTTGTCTGAAAACATCTTTAAAAAGTCTTTAGCTGATCCAAAATGCTGCAGCAAGAGTTTTAACAGGTACTAGAAAGAAAGATCATATCTCTCCAGTTCTGGCCTCTCTTCATTGGCTTCCCATGGAGTTTAGAATTAAGTTTAAAATCCTTCTTCTCACTTACAAAGCTCTAAATAATCAGGCCCCTTTTTATTTAAAAGATCTGATTCTACCGTATTATCCTAACAGAGCACTACGGTCCCAAAATGCAGGATTACTTGTAATACCTAGAATCTCCAAAAGAACAATGGGAGGCAGAGCCTTCAGTTATCAAGCTCCTCTCCTGTGGAACCAGCTGCCAAACTGGATTCGGGAGTCAGACTCGATCTCTTGTTTTTAAGAATAGGGTTAAAACCTTCCTTTTTGATACACCTATAATTAGGGAGGGATCATGTGCTCCTGAACCCTCCTTAGTTATGCTACTAATAGGTTTAGACAGCAGGGGGACCTCCAACAGTGCACTGGGCTTCACTCCTTTCTTCACTCTCAGTGAAATATTTTTGCTGGTCATTAACATCTGTTTGTTCTCTCCCATAGATTGAGTCCCTGTTGTTCTGTTTGCTCTCTACATGTCTGTTCTTTTCGTCTTCTCTATCCCCTCACCCCCCAGCCAGTGGCAGCAGATGACTGCCCCTCCCTCAGCCTGGTTCTGCTGGAGGTTTCTTCCTGTTAAAAGGGAGTTTTTCGTCTCCACCATCACCAAGCGCTTGCTCACAGGGGATAGCCTGATTGCTGGGGTCTTTCTGCAATTGTGGGGGTTTCCCCTACAGTTGAAAGTGCTATGAGATGACTGTCATTGTGAAATGGCGCTATATAAATAATGTTGAATTGAATTGAATTTCAATTTTGGCAGCGCGGTGGAAGAGTGGTTAGCACTGTGGCAGCACAGCAACTCACCCTTGGCCGAGGGATCCTGGGTTCGAGCCCAGCCCCCAACCAACCGTCATCTGTGTGGAGTTTGCATGTTGACCCCGTGCCTGTGTGGGTTTACTCCAGGATTTCTCTGGTTTCCTCCCACATGCCAAAAAAACATGCAAGTTAGGTTAATTGGCATCAAACTGAGGATTCTAAATTGTCCTTAGGTATGACTGTGAGAGTGAATGGTTGTCTGTCTCTCTGTGTTGGCTCTGCGATGGACTGGCGATCTGTCCAGGGTGTACCCTGCCTCTCGCCCAGAAATGCTGGGATGGGCTCCAGCCCTCCCGCGACCCGAAAAGGATTAAGAGGAAGAAGATGGATGGATGATTTCAATTTATAAAGTATACTGAACAGCACTCTAGTTAAAGGTGCATTGTGTAATATTCAGCAAATCTAGCAGTCAGATGTAAAAATGCAACCAATTCCCATTTAATAATCATAACCCTCTTCTAAAGCATGTAGGAGAATATGTAGAAGCCTTTTGTGTCATTACAATTTGATATAAAAACTTGGTAAAAGATTATGGTAGTCCAAGTTGGCTGCCTACATGGAGAAGGGCCCTCCTCCTGTGTATGCAAAATTTATATTAAGGTACAACAAATGCAGGGCAGCTCAGTGGAGCAGTGGTTGCACTGTGGCAGCACAGCAAGAAGGTTGTGGGCTCGATCCCACTCTTGGCCACTGATGACTTTTCTGTGTGGAGTTTGCATGATCTCCCCGTGTCTACATGGGTTTTAATCGTGTATTCCAGTTTCCTCCCACAGGCCAAAGACTTACAAGTTAGGTTAATTGGCATCAACTGGGGATAAACTGTCCTTAGGTATGAATGTGAGAGTGAATGGTTGTTTCTCTGAGTTGGTTATGCAATGGACTGGTGATCTGTACACGGTGTACACGGTGTCTCTCTTATCTCTGGTTTTTCTCTCATCTCTTTGTCTTATATCCTGATTGATAGAGCCTTGAGTATTATTATCATGTTTATAGTCAGCTTCATGTGTGCCTGTGTTTGTGTTTATGTTGAATGTAATTGTGGTTTGTAAATATGGACGTCACCTGACTGCAAAACAAATCTACCTACGGGTACAAATAAAGTAACCTGAACCTGAACCTGAACCTGAACCCTGCCTCTCACCCAAAGACGGTGGGATAGGCTCCAGCCCCCCAAGACCCAAAAAGGATTAAGTGGTTGAAGACGGATGGATGGTACAACAAATGCAAACTCTTTACTTAATAGTGACTACAAAACAAAGTTAAGATTTTCTAATGTGTGAAATTTCCTAAATCAGAGTGCCGTAAAATTTTACACACTGTACATTGTAGGAATCTGCTATATAATCAATTCAGATTCAGTAAGTAAACCTACCGATCTTTTAGCATCAGTTCTGTTCTGGATTGAATGCTGGTCCTTCATTATAAAAAAAAAACTATTATATTTTACAATGTGCAGAAACAGTGTGCAATGTCCAGAACAGAGAGTTACAAGGCCAGGGTGTTTATAATTTTTCACCATCCAACACAGTGCATCCGGAAAGTATTCACAGCACTTCACCTTTTCCACATTTTGTTGTGTTGCAGCCTTATTCCAAAAGGGATTAAATTCATTTTTTCTCTCAAAATTCTACACACGACTTCCGGTCTGGACGCCATGGTGATAGCAACTTAACGCTGAAGCTCCCAGACCCAATCCAAGGAAAACATCTTCAAAATCAGACTTAACGGATTTTTGGAAGAATAAAAATCAAAAGACAAAAACACCATGCCTAACCAAAAACAGAAGAAACTGACATTCCCCAGGCCAGGACGCGCAGCGGCCGCAGAATCTGAACCGGAGGACCTCCGTTCAGAAGACGAGGAGCTGAACCTAGCTAACAAGAAGGTTAGCTTGAAATCGCTATTTGATGAATTACGACGATTTCGGGCCGAATTTCATGAATTCAGAGAGGAATTAAAAAGGACGAACAGCAGAATGGACCAGGCCGAAAACCGAATCTTGGAAGCTGAAGAAAGAATAAAAGTGCTTGAAGATTCTATGCTGGATTTACACAAAAAACAGTCAAGGCTGGAGGCTAAGCTAACTGACCAAGAAGGAAGACAGAGACGAGACAACATCAGAATTCACGGTCTGAAAGAAGGAGCTGAAGATAGTTTCAACACAATGGCGGAATGCGTGGAATCCTTATTGAGAGAGAAGTTGGATATTCCACAAACCACCGATTTGAAGATAGAAAAGGCCCATCGTACATTAGCCGCAATGCCAGCGGCAGAAGCGCCCCCACGTTCGGTGGTGGAAAGATTCTCCAATTTCAAAATAAAACAGGTTGTAAGATGGGCTTGGCAGAAAAAAGGATTTATGCACCAAGAGAGAAAAGTCTTCGTGGAGCATGATTACGCCCCGGAGGTTCTTAAAAAGCGACGGGAATATAACGACGCCAAAAAGGTTCTACGGGAACAGAATCTACGCTTTCAGACGCCATTTCCTGCGAAGTTAAGGGTCTTTTACGGTGAAGAGTCATGTCTCTATAATTCGGCGGAAGAAGCAACAATTGACATGGCGAGAAGAGGGCTCCCGGTATCGGTGTTTAAACCCGCAGCGGACCTGAGCGAGAGGATCAGGGCTCAAACGTGATCCACTGAGAGACCTTCAAAATCCACGGGCCAGCAGCGGGAAACCCAGCCCCAGAGCTACAAAGATAAGCTTTCCAGTTCCAGGAAGGAATAGCGACCTTTTTGGGTTTTTTTCTTTTCAGTCATTCTGCACTTCCATCCCCCCTCCTACAAGGTAACAAACATTAAAGGAGATGCAGAATCAGCATGTGGTAAAACCTTTCATGGAGCAGTTATAGCATTAGAAACAAACATCTTCTTAATTTAAAGGAAAAAAAAAAATCTTGTTAAAATAGAAATGTAACAATGACCCACATGTTCTCCTCACACTAACAAATACTGTATTAGAGTGAATGTTTGCTGTGATGGGGGTGGGAGGGTGCACACAATTTCATAGGGTATAGGCATTAAAAAAAAAAAAAAAATCATTACAAATTCGGATTGGGATCTGAAATTCACGTTAAAAACATGGAACAACTTACAGGGGTAAGAGAGGGCCCTCAACACGTAACAGAGTTTGAGGAATTTCCCTCAGAGCCTACACTCCATCAGGGCTCTTAAGGGGTCTTTAAAGAGACCTCAGCTCAGGAAGTTTTTTTGACAGTTTTTTGTTTTAAAGTTTCGTACACTATGTTCTTAATGTTTTTTATGTTCTCAATGTTCTTTCAGTTTCTGAGTAGCAAAAAAGAGGGCCACCACACTGTTATACTAAATAAGAAAATACAATGGAGAAACAGGGTGTAACCAAAATAGCCTCATATAATGTAAAAGGGATCCTGAATCCAGTTAAAAGATCCAAGATTCTACGCAAAATGAAAAAAGACAAAGCAGAAATAATATTTTTACAAGAAACCCACCTAACAGACGTGGAACACACTAAACTCAATAGACAAGGGTTTAAAATGATCTCTTCATCTTCATATAAGTCAGGGAGGAGGAGGGGAGTAGCGACATTGATATCAACCAAAATTACATTTGAAAAAAAATCAGAACACAAAGATAAAGAAGGGAGGTACAGTTTGGTAATTGGGCGGCTAGAGGGAGAAGATATCACCCTGCTGAATGTATATGCACCACCAGGGGCTAAATGGAAATTTTATAAAAATGTATTCGACCTAATGATAACTAAAGCCCAAGGTTTAGTGATATGTGGTGGAGACTTCAATCTAAGACTGAATCCATACTGGGATGCAACAGGTAATTCTTCACATCAAAATAACACTCAAAGTAGGAAAACTCGGATGCTATTAAAAGAAATGGGAATCTGTGACGTATGGAGGGAATTCAACCCCAATGTAAAAGATTATACTTTTTATTCAACGCCACATTCATCTTACTCAAGGATTGATTACTTTTTTATGTTTAATAGAGACATTGGAAGAGTAAAAACATGTAAAATAGGACTGATGGATCTCTCTGACCACAGTCCAATCTATATGGACTTAAACATCCAAAAATACACAAATAATACATTTTCCTGGAGGTTGAATTCAAATGTCCTGAAAGGACCACTGAAAGATGAATTGGAATCAGATATTCTCAGATATTTGGAAGAAAACGATAATGGAGAAGTATCCTCTTTAATACTGTGGGATGCGTGCAAAGCTGTAATAAGGGGAAAAATTATTGCAAAACTGGCAACCCAAAAGAAACTGAGACAAGAAAAACTAATCACACTAGAGTCAGAACTCAAGAACCTAGAAAAAGAACACAAAGACAACACTCATTCTAATGGCTCGCTCAAGATTAAAGAAATTAAAAATCAAATAAATGAGATCTACACAATAGAAATCCAGAAGAAACTTACATTTCTGAAACAAAAACACTATGAAGCAGGCAGTAAATCAGCAAAATTACTAGCCTATAAATTGAGGAAACAACAAACAGAAAGAGCAATCTACAAAATCAGAGACCCAGTATCAAAGGAAATAAAATTCAGAATTCAGGATATTCTTAAAAGCTTCGAGAATTACTATAAGAACTTATACTCCCACAAAAAACATAAAAACGCATCCGAGACATTCCTAAACACATTAAACCTTCCCCAACTTATGGAATCACAAAATAAAACACTACTGTCAGAAATACAACCTAAAGAATTGGAAAAAGCAATTATGAAACTTAAAGCTAACAAATCCCCAGGAGCAGATGGCTATACAGCAGAATGGTACAAAACCTTTAAACAGCAACTATCTCCTCTCCTCCTGAAAACATTTAACTATGTCCTCCACACAGGGGAAATCCCCCCCTCCTGGAGAGAAGGGGTCATTGCAGTTATACCTAAACCTGAAAAGGATAAACTAGAATGCTCCAACTACAGACCAATCAGTGTATTAAATCAGGACTATAAGCTTTTTACCATTATCCTTGCCAAAAGGTTAGAAAACATACTGACAGACTTAATTCACTTAGACCAAACAGGTTTTATAAGACAAAGACAGACACAAGACAACATTAGACGCACTTTACACATAATTCATCATATAAAAAAATATAACTTAAATGCAGTCATATTGGGATTAGATGCTGAAAAAGCATTCGATTCGGTTGACTGGTCTTTCCTATATAGAATCTTATCCAGTTTCAATTTTCATAACAACTTCATTCGAACTATACAGGCATTATATAAAAAACCAACAGCTAAAATAAGGATTAACGGTAATTTATCATCATCCTTTGAGCTGGAAAGAGGATGTTGTCAGGGCTGCCCCCTGTCTCCACTGCTCTTTGCAATCTTCATAGAACCTCTGAGCCAATGGATAAGACAAAATCAAGAAATTCAAGGTATTACACTTGGTCAGAAGGAACATAAAATAGCACTCTTTGCTGATGACATTTTAATATACCTAGGGCAGCCGGACACTTCTTTACCAGAACTAATCTCAGTTTTTTCAGACTATGGAGATTTATCGGGGTACAAATTAAACATGCATAAAACCCAAGTTTTAACATTCAACTATGACCCAAATCATTATTCACTAAGTGAACTCAAAACTAACTGGGAGTTGGAATCTATGAAATATCTGGGGGTCAATATCCCGAAACAACTCAACAAAATTATAACACTAAACTATGATCCACTGGTGACAAAAATAAAATCTGACCTAGCAAGATGGAATATGATACCATTCTTAGGTACTGCACAAAGAACTGAAGCAGTCAAAATGAATATACTTCCATGTCTTCTATACCTTTTCCAAACAATACCGGTAGAACCTCCCAAAAAAAACATGGCAGGAGCTGGACAGAAGGATCTCAAGATTCATATGGCAGGGCAAGAGACCTAGAATCAGATATAGAACCTTACAGCTAAACAAAGACAAAGGTGGGCTCATGCTGCCAAATATCAGGGACTATTTTAAAGCCGCACAAATTAAAACTTTAATAGAGATATGTAACCCAGTCTACACTGCACAATGGAAGGCGATCGAATGCCAAATAACAAGTGACATCCCCCTACAGGCGATAATAGGGAACAATGCCTTACCTAAACTCTTGAATAACACTAACCCGTGGATAAGAGACCCCGCTAAAAATTTGGTTTAAGATAGTCAGAGAGAATCAAGCTAAAGAGCCCTGTCGACTTCTGCAATGGATTGCCTATGATCAAGACTTTACCCCCAATAAAACAGACACTAGATTTAAAGAGTGGAAAGAGAAAGGGCTGATAAAATATTACGATTTTTTTAAGGGGCAAACTTTAAGAAGTTTTGAAGATTTGAAAAAACAAGGTCTAATAAATCAAGATCTTTACAGGTTCTTTCAGCTTAGACACCACATAAACAATATACTTAAAAAGGAGGATTTGGAAAGGGCCCAGTCAGGTGTTCTGAAGGTCTTCTTAATGGCATATAAAGGGATCCCAGGGATCAGATACATTTCTAAAATATACCAAGGTCTTCAAGACTTAAAAGGAGACAACACATCATATATAAAAGAGAGATGGGATAAAGAGGGGAATTTCACTTTACAATTGGAAATATGGGAAAAGCTAAATAAACAGCAATGGAAAAGTACCTCATCCCTGCAGTGGAGAGAATTTGGATGGAAAAATTTGGTAAGATTTTTCAGAACACCTGCACAAAACAAATTTACCCATAAGGGGTTGAACTGTTGGCGCTTGTGTGGTGAAAAGACTGCAAATCATTTTCATGTGTTTTGGTCATGCCCAGTTATCCACCAATATTGGACCAATGTACAGACAATATTGGGGAAAATATTCAAAATAACAGTTCCCTTTTCTTTTGTAACTTTGTATTTGGGTTTACTACCGGACTCACTGGAAAGACGAGGAGATAAATACTTATTCAATGTTTTAATATTGGCAAGTAAAAAAGCTCTAACTAAAAAATGGATGCTGAAGGACTGTCCTACACCTGAAGATTGGATTAACGTGATTCAAGACATTTACTCGATGGAAAAGTTGACATTCGCACTGAGACAGGACATGGATAGGTTCATGAACTTTTGACAACCCTGGATCGCATATGTGTCTTCCATTAGATCTAATCTTTGACAAATACCATTTCAATAATGGTCCCGCTCTTTGTTCCAATGCTACTCAGATGCTCTTTTACTTTTAATTACTTAATTTTCTGTTTGTTTGTTTTTTGCTGTTCTGTTTGTTTGTTCGTTTTTTTATTTTATTCTCTTTAATTTCACTTTTTCTTTCACTTTAAAAAAAAAGGGGTGTTGTAATAATTATCCTACCAATGTTGTCAAATAGCAAAAAATAAGGGAACATGTGATGAAAATGTAAACAATGCAATGCTGTAATGACCTGTATACCCTTTACAAAAACTTAAATTAAAAAAAAAAAATTCTACACACAATACCCCATAATGACAATGTCATTTTTTTTTTTGATTTTTGCAAATTTATTAAAAATAAAAACTAAGAAATCACATGTACATAAGCATTCATAGACTTTGCCATGAAGCTCAAAATTGAGCTCAGGTGCATCCTGTTTCCACTGATCATCCTTGAGATGTTTCTACAGCTTAATTGGAGTCCACCTGTGGTAAATTCAGTTGATTGGACATGATTTGGAAAGGCACACCTGTCTATATGAGGTCCCACAGTTGACAGTGCATGTCAGAGAACAAACCAAGCTTGAAGTCAGAGGAATTGTCTGTAGACCTCCGAGACAGGATTGTCTCGAGGCACAAATCTGGGGAAGGGTACAGAAAAATTTCTGCTGCTTTGAAGATTCCAATGAGCACAGTGGCCTCCATCATCCGTAAATGGAAGAAGTTCAGAAACACCAGGACTCTTCCTAGAGCTGGCCAGCTGTCTAAACTGAACAATCGGGGGAGAAGGGCCTTAGTCAGGGAGGTGACCAAGAACCCAATGGTCACTCTGTCAGAGCTCCAGCATTCCTCTGTGGAGAGAGGAGAACCTTCCAGAAGGACAACCATCTCTGCAGCAATCTACCAATCAGGCCTGTATGGTAGAGTGGCCAGACAGAAGGCACTCCTTAGAAAAAGGCACATGGCAGCCCGCCTTGAGTTTGCCAAAAGTCAGCTGAAGGACTCTCAGACCATGAGAAACAAAATTCTCTGGTCTGATGAGACAAAGACTGAACTCTTTGGCATGAATGCCAGGTGTTATGTTTGGAGGAAACCAGGCACCGTTCATAACCATGCCAATGGTGGTGGCAGCATCATGCTGTGGGGATATTTTTCAGTGGCAGGAGCTAGGAGGCTAGTCGGGATAGAGGGAAAGATGAATGCAGCAATGTACAGAGACATCCTGGATGAAAACCTGCTCCAGAGCGCTCTTGACCTCAGACTGAGGCGATGGTTCATCTTTCAGCGGGACAACGACCCTAAGCACACAGCCAATATATCGAAGGAGTGGCTTCAGGACAACTCTGTGAATGTCCTTGAGTGGCCCAGCCAGAGCCCAGACTTGAATCCAATTGAACATCTCTGGAGAGATCTGAAAATGGCTGTGCATCAACACTTCCCATCCAACCTGATGGAGCTTCAGAAGTGCTGCAAAGAGGAATGGGCGAAACTGCCCAAAGATAGGTGTGCCAAGCTTGTGGCATCATATTCAAAAAAATTTGAGGCTGTAATTGCTGCCAAAGGTGCATCAACAAAGTATTAAGCAAAGGCTGTGAATACTTACATACATGTGATTTCTTAGGTTTTTTTTATTTTTAATAAATTTGTAAAAATCTCAGAAAAAACCCAAACTTTTTTCACGTTGTCATTATGTGGTATTGTGTGTAGAATTTTGAGGACAAAAATGAATTTAATCCCTTTTGGAATAAGGCTGTAACATAACAAAATATGGAAAAAGTGAAGCGCTGTGAATACTTTCTGGATGCACTGTACGTGGGTGAAATATATAGAGATCTAATAAGAGAATGGACAAAACATTGAGACAGAAAATTGAATAAAAAATGGAATGGGAGATAGCGTGCCACAAGTTCTGGATCGACAAGGGCGTGGTGAACAACTGCCAACCCTGGTAGATAGTAGGGATGAGCAGATACTACTTTTTCAAGACTGATACAAATACTGATACTGTGACTTTGAGTATTAGCTGATACCAATCCAAACCCGATATCGTCCTTCTTATTTAAAACAACAGTACAAAACATACTTTGGTAATGAATAGATGCATTTTGCATACATATAAAAACATAAATTTAAAAGTCAAAGAATATATTTACCAATATATTACAAATTTGACTCAGTTCAGCAATGCTGCTGGTTTTTTAAATTTCAAACTTTGCAAGACTGGCAGCATTTCACTGGTCAGCACTATGTAAACATGCATTCTGAAGTTTTAAGTGCAAGTTTATTGCAAAACTTTAAAGCTGATTATTTAAGTAAACATTCAGATGAAATTCAAAGTGCCACTGTGCACGAGGTAAAAAATGCTGTAGATCTAAAAATAAAGGAACTAACCCTTTGTATTTTTGTCATCCATCATCATTATTATTATTATTATTATTATATAGCCTTTTAGCCTATTCCAGCAGTAAAACAGTGGCTGCTGCTGCATGACACACTTGACAGAATTCAGCATACTTCTTTGCTGTGATATTTTTGCAAGTGCTTTATCAAGTTAGTGGTGTAAAATTGTAAATGCTGGTACCACACAGCAACATACTGAGGTGAGTCCCACAGACCGGCTCCAGTGATGTGACACTTGTTGTTTGTGCTTACAGCGAAAACAAGATCACACCTTCATTTCATTATTATTATTAATGTATCAGATCAATAAATTACTTTTATTCCTTACTGATACCGATCAAGCCATTTTGCCTGGATCGAACCCAATACCGATACGGTGGATCGGATCGGCTCATCCTTAGTAGATAGGTGAATCGGCAATCCAGATGGCAGGGCTGGGTGAGGCAGTTAGGTGTTGAGATAGATCCGTGACGTGGCACAATGGCACGGGACTTGATCTCACAACTCCAAGAATGGATAACGCGGATCAAGAAGGCTCCTCTTAGGCCCTCGCAACGGGTGAGGGTTTTAAACTCATTTGCTGTCCTGAGGCTAATCTATCAGACGATCACTGTGACGTTCCAGCAACTACCCTCGCCACACTTGATGCGATGATCCGGAAGGCCGTCAAGGAGTGGTTGCACCTTGCGCCTTCAATATGCAATGGATTGCTCTATTCACTGAATAGAAATGGTGGGTTGGGTATTGTGAAGCTGGGCTGCCTTATCCCGTCAATCCAAGCACGTCGGATCTACTGACTGTCCCGGTCCAAGGACCTGTGGACTAGGGCAATGACCGTCAGGACAGTAAGGAGGGCTGATTGTGAGAGGCTGTGGTTGCACATTGGCAAGGTCCCCAAGGAAGTTCCCAGTTTGGGTACATAGGACGGGCCTAATGCCGAAAGCAGTGCTCTGGTCCTTAGGGACTGAAGGCAGGAGGAAAGTAGGGCCTGGGGCCCGCAGGCTGTTCCTCCTGAGGAGACTCAGGTCTTTTGGAGTGCAAGGGGCATTCCTGAAGACCTTCTACAATCCGGTGGTGGCATCAGCCATCACATTTGGAGTGGTCTGCTGGTGCAGTGGCATCACGGCAGCCAACAGGAAGAGACTGAACAGGCTGATCAAAAAAGCCAACTCTGTTTTGGGGTGATGCCTCGACCCAGTGGAGGAGACAGGAGAGAGGAGGATGGTGGCTAAGCTGTTGTCTCTGCTGGAGTCCGAGTCCCACCCCATGCAGGACACACTGAACGCACTGAGGAGCTCATTTAGTGGTAGGCTGTGCCATCCTAGGTGCACGACAGAGAGGTTCCACAGGTCCTTCCTACCTATGGCTGTTAGACTTTATAACTGAACTAGGGCTGCTCATAGAGGTCATATTAAATGTACCAAACGTAACAACTTTGCACAATAGAGATCGTCCCCTCCATTATACAACTAGGACAATAACAATTATTATTGAGTGTGGCAACAACACTGTTGATTCAAATATGAAATATATTGTCTGGGCACATATTCATATTCTGCAGGGTAATTTAACAAACCTGTTTATTCCATTTAGATGCAATGCTCCTGCACTGTGTATATATCTGTGTACAAATGTATATTCATTTACTGCTTTGGCTAACCAGTTCGTATTATCTTATTAACTATTGCTCTGAGTGCTGCTGTCCCTTTGCTGCTGTAATCCTGGAATTTCCCCATTGTGGGACTAATAAAGGCTCATCTCATCTTAACCACAGAGAAAACCTTCATCTCAAAAGTGTAAAAATTAATAAAGAAATGGAAAATACAACATAATTTAATGTCAGATATTACAGTTTGTGCATGACCTCTACAGACCTCGGGGAATGGGTGGATCTCCTCAATCTCCACTGTAATGGCCTCTGGTACCTCAACTCCCCCCTCCTCCGATTCCTCCGTTGATGCTCCTACAACAGAAGATGCTACAAGTAAATAAAGCAACAGCATTACTTCAGTCTGAAAGTCCCTCACTGTTCTAATGATCATTGACGCTTCATAAGACAAGGCTTTAGGTGGAGCCCCAGGCTGAGGTTGAGTGCTTTTGTCTTTCTTTCATTTGTGAATAAGAGTTTCATGCTTCCCCAACAGAGCTAACCAGGCCACTAACACTTGTTATTTTAATAAAAAGCAACAATTGTTGTGGTTGTGACAGCTGTGATCCAGATGTTGGCAGTGAACCATTAACAGTTATTTACATACTGGACAGCAGAGGTTTGACAAAAAAAAACAATAGTGTACTATCATGATACTTTGTGTCTACAATATTGATTCAGAGAAACAAGTATCACGATACTTAAAAGTATTAATAAATTTTGCAAATACAAATTCAGTTTTGGGGGTATCAGGAAAATTAAAAGTATCGTATCATGGTGCTTTTGGTGATTCCCACCCCAGCTGGACAGCTCCAGTATTACTGGAGAATCCTTGCTCTCAAGTGGGAGCTTAAACGGTTACTGAAAAGGCATTTGAATTAGGTCCCTTGATGGGAATGCACAAAAACGGGAGCTACTGCCAGATATTCCCTGGTTCTCAGAAAGATTAGAGCTTTTCAGACTGTTGGATTAAACCTATGGAGGCACAAGGAAAACAGGCAAACTTCACAGGGTCAACCAGGAGGCTCAGACCTTGACCTGTGTAGCTTTGGGGCGACCAAGCTTACCACACTACTGTGCGTTGTGTTATACAGGCACATGGCACAAAATTATTTTTCAAGGACACTAAGGCTACGGTCAAATTGCAGGTTTTAATGCTCAATTCCGATTTTTTTTGCACAAATGTGACCCATATCTGATTTTTTAATGACTGTCTAAACAGCACATATTCGCTTTTTTCACACCAGACCCAGGCCACTTTCATATGTGGTCCTAATTCAGATACATATCTGATATTTTCCAAAGTGACCTCAGTCTGAACTGTCATGTCGCATTTCATCTGAATTCTTCCTCACTGAAATGAGATAGACGCTACAATTCTGCGGTGGAGGATGCAGCAAGCATGGAAGACACAGCTGATTTGTGCTCTCTTTTTAATCAATCTTCTTCCCTTTATCACTGAATTGTAATTTTGTCAGCTCCGACTGCACAATAACTTCAAAATTTCGGCGGGGGTAGGGGTGAAACCGCCAGACAAGCAGGCGCACTAACGGCACATTTACTGGATGCTGCAAATTCCTCTTTCCCTGTAAACAGCACACTGTAACTCCTGGTTACTGTAATCATCACTCTATTAAAGCACAAATCACTGTAAAGCAAGAAATCTTGTGTGTGTGTCTGTCACGTTTATAGGACATCATAGGACGGCCTATGATCTCTGCCTGAACATCATAGGACGTCCTATGAACTCAGGCATCATAGGACTTGCGATGTCATCATAAAGATATGATGTCTATATGACGGCATATAGACAAATGTGTCTTTATGATGTCATATAGACCATCACTCACGATGCCTAGACTAATGTGTCTCTATGATGTCATATGGCTCAAAATTGGCAAGGTGAATAAGTCACAGGGCCAGTCTTTATAGCCCATTCGTGTTTTCTGCACAACAGATTTCTGGAGCCATGGCCAATTCTACGTTGCCGCGAGCAGAGTTGCCAGACCAAGCAGTCTTCGTATTCTTGCTCAAGATGAAGAAACTAAGCAAAAGCGTCGCTTTCTCAGCAATGTCGTTTTTAAAGAGGTGCTGACACAGTAAAAATGTGTAACCTTGAAGAATGCCAGTCTACACTACGAATGTGTATAATGCCAAGCAAAGCGCTTTTTTTCTCCGGGTGCTCCGGTTTCTTGGTTTCTACGGGCATGCACGGGCCTTCCTGAACAGGGTTTAAAGCCACTTTTAGCTCAGATCTATTTTCATAATCCTGCCCATGAACTAATTACGACAAATATCCCTCAACCAGTGGTCTGAATGAAGAAGAAGAAGACCCACCAGATGGAGAGCAATAAAATGAGGAGAACTGCTGCACGTCAGAAAAGATGCCGTGAACATGAAACACCTCAGGTTCCAGCAGTACGCCGCAGGCATGACTGTGAACAACACAGCCGTCTGATACAGGAGGAGACCCTTCAGCAACGGGCATTTTTTTTTTTTTTTTTGTTACTTATTTGTACCCGTAGGTAGACTTGGTTTGCAGTCTGGTGACAAGCCACCGGCTGCTGGTCGCTGCGTGCGCGAGCGCCCTAAACCTACATGTTTTTTGGTGTGTGGGAGGAAACCGGAGAAATCCCGGAGTAAACCCGCGCAACACGGGGAGAACATGCAAACTCCACACAGCTCACTGTTGGTCGGGGGCTGGGATCGAACCCACGATCTCATGATCCCCGCGGTCCCCCGGCCGAGGGTAAAACTGTGCTGCCACAGTGCTAAACCACTGCGCCACCGTGCAGCCCCATGCAGAAATACATGCTTATACTTGGTTTCTATGGGCATGGACGGGTATGCATGGGTATGTACTAGTATCTAAAATGTAAAGTTAACACGGACATGACTGTAGAGCAGAATGGCCAGACAGGGGGACACACAGGAGAGGGGAGTATCTGGTGGCTTCTCATTCCTGTGCAGGACCGGTGTTATGCCGCTGGTATGAGCCGTGCTGTTTATTAGGGCATGAGCCACTGACAAAGTCAGTGGGCAAGAGCCCTATTGTAAACGCTAGGATTATTTATTATTAACCTTATTTATATACTGTAGGTAGTCCCATTGAGACACGGGGTCTCATTTTAAAGAGAGCTGTTTAATCAATCAGTTCTGTTAAAGCAGAGCTTATCACAGCGGTCATCTGGTGTGTAGAGGAATGAAGCTGGTCTCATATTTATGACTTTAACATTTTATTTTGCTGTGATGCATCAGGGTAAAGAAGTTCTGTCCCTCTCAATCATTCGGGGCTCATATTTACTTCCGTAAACACAACACTGTGTCTGTCGTTACATTTTCTTCTGCGCATGTGGGTCACTTCATAACTGTAGACCGTTCATACTGGAGTCTGATGGGGGTCGCATTTAAATAATAATGTGAACACCCACACAAAAAAAAAAAAATCAGATCTTTGCAGAAAATTGAAACTGAGCAGACCTGCAGTGTGACCATAGCCTCAAGGTGCGTCCCAGTTCACCCCTTCACCCCACCCCTTACCCTATCCCTTCATTTTGCACATTCACGGCGAATGGCTAAAACAAAGGGGTAGGGTGAAGGGGTGAATTGGGACACACCCTAGAACATCTGCCTCAGGAGAAAATTTCACAAAACAATGATTGTTGTTTGAGAGGGGAGCACAGTGTTAAGTGGATTCTGTGTGAGAATTAAAGAAGAAGAAAGAGGTGAGAAATTTTCTAAAGACTACAGGAACATCTCAAAAAATTAGAATAACATGAAAAAGTTCAATATTTTTTGTCACTCATTTCAGAAAGTGAAACCCATATATTATATAGAGTCAATACATGGAGAGTGATATATTTCAAGTGTTTATTTTAATTTTGATGATTATGGCTTACAGCCCATGAAAACCCCAAATTCAGTTTCTCAAAAAATTAGAATATTACATAAAATTAATTTTAAAAAATAGTTTTTTAATAGAAATGTGGACCGACTGAAAAGTATATTCATGTACACACTCAATACTTGGTCGGAGCTCCTTTTGGATTAATTACTGTATCAATGTGGCGTGGCATGGAGGTGATCAGCCTGTGGCACTGCTGAGGTGTTATGGAGGCCCAGGTTGCTTTGATAGTGGCCTTCAGCTCGTCTGCATTGTTGGGTCTGGTGTCTCTCATCTTCCTCTTGACAATACTCCATAGATTCTCTATGGGGTTTAGGTCAGGAGAGTTTGCTGGCCAATCAAATACAGTGATGCCATGGTCATTAAACCAGGTTTTGATACTTTTGGCAGTGTGGGAGGGGGGGGGGGGCCAAGTCCTGTTTGAAAATGAAATCAGCTTCTCCATAAAGCTTCTCAGCAGAGAGAAGAATGAAGTGCTCTAAAATTTCCTGGTAGACGACTGTGCTGACTTTGGTCTTGATAAAACACAGTGGACCAGCACCACCAGATGACCTCTGTTCATATAAAAGTAAATTTTGCATTTCATTTGGAAATCAAAGTCCCAGAGTCTGGAGAAAAGAGTGGAGAGGCACAGAATCTAAGTTGCTTGAGGTTTAGTGTGAAGTTTCCACAGTCAGTGATGAGTTGAGGAACCATGTCATCTGCTGGTGTTGGTCCACTGTGTTTTATCAAGACCAAAGTCAGCTCAGTCGTCTACCAGGAAATTTTAGAGCACTTCATATTCCCTGTGCTGACAAGCTTTATGGAGAAGCTGATTTCATTTTCCAGCAGGAGTTGGCACTACCCCACACAGCCAAAAGTATCAAAACCTGGTTTAATGATCATGGCATCACTGTGTTTGATTGGCCAGCAAACTCTCCTGACCTAAACCTCATAGAGAATCTATGGAGTATTGTCAAGAGGAAGATGAGAGACACCAGACCCAACAATGCAGACGAGCTGAAGGTCACGATCAAAGCAACCTGGACCTTCATAACACCTCAGCAGTGCCACAGGCTGATCACCTCCATGCCACGCCACATTGATACAGTAATTAATCCAAAAGGAGCCCCGACCAAGTATTGAGTGTGTACATGAACATACTTTTCAGTCGGCCATTTCTATTTAAAAACTATTTTTTAAAATTAATTTTATGTAATATTCTAATTTTTTGAGAAACTGAATTTGGGGTTTTCATGGACTGTAAGCCATAATCATCAAAATTAAAATAAATAAACACCTGAAATATATCACTCTGTGTAATTAATCTATATAATATATGGGTTTCACTTTCTGAAATGAGTGACAAAAAATATTGAACTTTTTCATGATATTCTAATTTTTTGAGATGTATCTGTAAATATCTAAAGACTGTCTTCACTGATAACCCACAATTAAGAACTGGCAAACTGTCACTTGCAAACAAGAGCTGAACTCAGAATCTCAGGTACTTGTCAAACCTTTCTAATACAAAAGCATCATGTTCCAGAAAGTGACGTCAGAATTGGTGAGGAATGCTTTTGATTCATTATCAATCACCCTAATTAGTTTCTTCATATTCATTCATATATATTGTTACTAAATCCAAGTCAAAACACACTTGATGCAAACCAGCTGTTGTTTGACACATCACAGTCTGTCATTAATTTACAGAGAGAACTAGAGGGCTCTCAGAGAGCGCATGAGTACCTCCACCAAAGCCCTATCTTGCAGTTATAAAAAATGAAAAAAGTCATCCAGAATCTGCACCATCGCCTCCAAAATTTAATGGATTCATTTGTAGTCCAAGAGCAACGTACGGTGAAAATTTCATCAAAATCCATCCAGTAGTTTTTACGTAATCCTGCTAACAATCAGACAGACAGACCGACAAACCAACATGAAATTTTTACCTCCTTAGTGGAGGCAATTACTAATTGGTTCCGGTTCCGCCGGACCGGCGGCGCCACACGAGTCGGCTGCCCGTTGCAACAGCCTTTTTTTTTTATCTTCCTTCTTCTTTCTACACCTTTCACTCTATATACGTATATATCACGGACACACAGATCGCCCCAGGGGTCTCCCGAGTCGGCGGACGGAGCCACTGTTTACAGCGGGAGACGTTACAGCAGGGAGGAGCTAGTGCTAGCTAGCACTCGGCCACCGCCCGGTGCTAATGGGAAACTCGACATACCGGGAGCTGTAGCGAAAACGACGCGGGTGCTGGGCTGGAGTTTAGGCGGCGTGCAAGAAATATAAGACAGAATAATAAAGAGCGATGGCAAGAACCAAGCAGACCGCCCGTAAAACCTACTGGAGGAAAAAGCCCCCGAGGAAGCAGCTGGCCATCAAGGCTGCTCAGAAAAGCGCTCCGGCCACCGGCAGAGTGAGGAAGCCTCACCGTCACAGGCCCGTGGCTCTGAGAGAGATCCGTCGCTACCAGAAATCCACGGAGCTGCTCATCCGTAAGCTGCCCATCCAGCGCCTGGTGAGGGAGATCGCTCAGGACTTCAAGACCGACCTGCGCTTCCTGAGCTTCGCCGTCATGGCTCTGCAGGAGGCCAGCGAGGCCTACCTGGTGGGTCTCTTCTTTGCTAAGAGGGTCACCATCATGCCCAAAGACTTCCAGCTGGCCCGCCGCATCCGCAGAGAGAGAGCTTAGACTTTCTGCTGCACATTCACCAACCATAATGCTCCGCACTGTGTGTCTATAGATATATATATTTATAGTAATATGTACATATGTTTAGTAGATGTTCTTGTTTTTTTCTTGCCTTCTGATTGTTGCTCTGAGTGTTGCTATCCCTGTGCTGTTGCAATCCTGGAATTTCCCCATTGTGGGACTAATAAAGGCATATCTTATCTTATCTTATCTTATTACCATACAAGTTTGTCCCAGCCATATAAATGCTTCTGGCTAAAGTTTATTTCTAATTTCCTCCTCTTCACCACACTGACCTTCTTGTTTCTCCTTCTTGCTCCCTTTCTTCTTCCTCAGTCCCAACTTCCCCAGTGCTCCTCTCACCTTTATTAAGAAGTAAATTTTACAGTCAGCGAGATGATAATTGTATGATAAGGTGAGTACAGCGGGCTACAAAAATAGTTTTAGTGCTGCTGCTAAGGTAACAACATCCAATTAAACATCTGACACAAAAACAGTGACTGATTAAAAAAAAAAAGATAAGCATGCTGCTCAATTGCTGAGACTTGTCATTTTTAAAGATCGTAGTGCGGATACCTTTGTCATGGAGAGAAGGCCTGTGTCTGTGACGACAGCAGAGGGGGAGGAGTAAACCTCCATGGAGAGCCCGAGAAGGATTCGTCCACGGTAAAAGATTCCTTCACCCAGTCCCTCATTCAAAACCTAAAGAAAATAAAGACAAAGGGTCAGTTTTCTACATCTTTGGCAAGAAAATACCACTCCTGTGTTTGTCTTGTGAGCAAAGATGCAACGAGAAGGTATGTAGCTTATGCTGCTTTCCAGGACTTGTCTTGAGCTGCCATTTCCCGAGTCCAGACCAGAAGTTGCAACTTGAATACATCCTGCAGTCAGACAACCCTTACTATAACTGACTTCACTGTCCAAGATGGCTGCACTCATGTGCTGCGTATCAACAACCTGTATAAAATGTACTATTTACTAGCAGTTCTCTCTTATATGTAGTGTTGGCCTAATGGTAAGGGATGGGAATTGGTGAGCGGAGGGTTGCAGGTTCAATCCCTGGACCAGTAGGATCAGATCTGGGTGGGACAGATAAAGTAGCAGTGTTTTCCCCACTCTCCTTAAACCAACTGTGGTGCCCTTGCGCAAGGCCCTTAACCCCAACTGCTCCATTGAAGTTGCTCAGTGGCCACAGACCAGTCTGTGGTTGTACTGGGCAGCTTCCAGGTGTGAATGTGTAACTGTGTGAGTGTGAACAGGATGTCCTTGAAAAAAAGAGAGGTTGCCTCTTAATGGAACTACCCTGAATAAATAAAGGTTAAATAAAAATATGTATCTCCTGAACATTTCCTTTGGTGTCTCTCTAGTTGAGCAGCAGTTCACTGGGCCCAAATGCCTTGTTGATGCCAGAGGTCAGAGAAGAATGGTCAGACTGGCTTGAGCTGACAGAAAGGCAACATCATCATCATCATCATAGCAGTCTGTCGGAGGCAACAATGACTGTTTCATTTAGGTCTGATCAGATTCCTCCACGCAGCTCTGTCCTTTGCCTTCCGCTGCCAGGAACTCCTGACCTTGTTAACCCGGACGACGTCCGAGCCAGTATGAGTTGCCTTCTGACTGACCATTTCATGAAACTGCTTGCAAAGTATTTGAGTACCGCTAGCTTTTGCTGGACTAGTAACAATAACTCAAATAACCACTCATTCCAACAGGGGTATACAGAAGAGCATTTCTGAAGGAACAACAGACTGACCCTTGAAGCAGATGGGCTACGGCAACAGAAGACCTCAACCGGTGTCACTCCTATCAGCTAAGAACAGGAAACTGAGGCTACAATCACTCGATCACTTCACTCTTCTTCTTCTTCTTCTAGATTTGATTGGCGGTTGGCAACCAGCTTACAGGTGCATTACCACCACTGACTTGATTATCATCACTGTATATCTTTGTATAAGGAGTTCTGAACAACTCCTTATGTGTGAAAAAATTATCCATCCTTGGACTGTGTCCTCGGGGGCGTCAACAGCTGTGTCAGCCAGCCAAGGTGCATTCTTCTTCTTCTTTTAAATTTGATTGGCGGTTGGATACCAGCTTACAGGTGCATTACCACCACTGACTTGATTATCATCACTCTATATCTTTGTATAAGGAGTTCTTATAAGGAGCTCTGAACAACTCCTTATGTGTGAAAAAATTATCTGTCCTTGGACTGTGTCCTCGGTGGCGTCAATAGCTGTGGCAGCTAGCTAGCTGGCCAGCCAGCAACACCACACTCTTCTATCACTTCACTCTATCATCATCACTCTATAAAAGCAAGAAATCGGTCACGCTTCATAGGACATCATAGGATGGTCTATGATCTCTGCCTGAACATCATAGGACGTCCTATGAACTCAGGCATCATAGGACACATAGACAAATGTGTCTTTATGATGTCATATAGACCATGTTGTGCCTTTGAACTCAGGCATCATAGGATACATAGACAAATGTGTCTTTATGATGTCATATAGACCATGAACTCAGGCATCATAGGACGACTCGCGATACCTATGTGACAGCACATAGACAAATGTGTCTTTAGCAAGAAATCTCTGTCTGTCACGCTTCACAGGACATCATAGGATGGACTATGAACTCAAGCATCATAGGACACATAGACAAATGTGTCATGAACCCCCCCGTGCGCTTCTCCAACGCGCACGGCGTGGGGAGAAAGGACGAGGATTTAAGTGCAGGTTAAACACCAACACACATTTATTTATATGACAAGCAGATGAACAATTACAGTTTATGTTTCCTCAGAGGCTAGGGAGTCCTGCTGGACGCTCTACAGTCAACGGGGAGAGACACCGGGGAAAAACACACGCAGTAGTTACTCACAGAGCTGGAGTAGTCCAGTGATCCAAATTAGCCCCGAGGGAAACCGTCCTTGGTTGACATGACTCCATGCGAATACCGTCAATGAAGTACAATGACCCAGCAATGCATGACTGGAGACAGACTCCTTAAAAACATGCATTGCTGGTTCCCCAAATTAGTTACACCTGGGCGAGGAGCGGGAAGATGGCATACAGGAGTGGGAACAGCTGGTAGCAATAGAGAGGGGGCGTGGTCCAACTGGCAGACAGTTAGACAGCACTCACTCCAGCGTGAGTGCAAGAGGCTGCCCCCCCCCCACTGCCGGCCAGAAGGCAGTGGCTATGGGCACGGCAAAGCACACAGAAATATATACTAACATACAGTACATACAATGTGGCATGTACCCATAGAGCGGCCAGGACCAAGCCAGAGAAGCCAAGCCAGCTCGGTTCCTGACAGAGCCTCCCTCTTTAAGGGGTGGATTCCCAGACACCCAAAGAGACATCCCAACACCCCCTCCCCAACCCAACAGGAACAAACAATCCAAACCAGGGTGGGGAACACATACCCCACCCATGGACCTCAATTAACCCCCCCCCCCCCAAGTCCACAGGCGTTGGGGCCCAGGAGGCCGCCCAGAGTCCCAGGCCCAGCAGAAGGTCCGGTGGATGGAGTCCGACGGCCTGCTGGAAAACATGAGCCACCTGACCCGGGGAGTCAATTCTTCTGGCGGCCGGTCAGCGTTGTTCAGCCACCAGGACTGAAGGGGTGAGGCAGGAGGGGGCCTACCCACTGGAAGGCTCACTGGTGGGTAACCAGACTGGGGAGAGGGGACCTCCGCGGCGTCTTCAGGGTAGTCTGCAGCGGCACCAACGGTGGACCCCAACCGGGTCAGCTCCGCTGCACCCGTGGTGGACCCCGACCGGGCCGACTCCACTGCACCCACGATGGCCCCAGACCGGGCCAGCTCCGCTGCACCCATGATGGCCCCAGACCAGGCCAGCTCCGCTGCACCCACGATGGACTCCAGCGGGAGCCTGGCTGCACCCGCGGTGACCTCTGGCTGAGGCTCAGCTGCACCCACGGTGACCTCCAGCTAAGGCTCAGCTGCATCTGCAGTGGACCCCGGCCGGGCCGGCTCCACTGCACCCACAATGGCGCCAGACCGGGCCGGTTCCGCTGCACCTACGATGGGCTCCTGTTGGAGCATCGCTGCACCAGCAGTGACCCACATCGGGGGCCTCATTACTGTCGCAGTGGCCTCCCCAACGAGGGAGGTGGTGCTCCCAACGTCACCTGGCGCTGCATCCCGATCCTCGGCTTTTTCCGGCGAGGTCAGCTGCTCTCTGGTGACCCTGGCAGGGGGCTCTGACCCCAGAGGGGGAGAAAAAGAGACCGGGTCAGGGTCGCCGGCAGCGGCACAGCCCGGTGAGGCGGCCCTGAGGGCTACTACGAACTGCCCCGGGCCCTCCTCGCCATGAGTCGGGCAGTGTGACATTGACATCTGAGGTATTGACACAATGGAGCCCACTTGCATGAACTCGGGCTCCACCGCCGTCCAGGACTCCGGCAATTTGGGGTGCATAGCCTCAGTTGTCGCGCCCGGTGCTGTGCCCCTGTCGACTTCCTCAGGAACCACTGGACCTGCGTCATTGTGGGCTGGAACCTCCCGGGCCTCCGGTCCTTGTCCCCTTGAGCGACCTGGATCAGGTGCTGGCAAGCTTGTGGGGGTACATAGAAGGGGTTGGGTGAGGTTAGGTGTGAGCGTATCGCATGCCGCTGGGGACGGAGCACTCTGAGGGTTGCTCACCCCGAGTCTCCTTGCCAGGAGGCAGGCAAACTTGTTCATCAAGCATTATAGTTAAATGAGAAGTAACTTGCCTGTCCTCCCGACATGAGACGCCCTCCACGGCCTTAGAGATGTCTCCCTCCTCTGGGCATTCCTCCTCGTGCAGCGCCGGCAAGACCGGAGGCCTCCTCCGACGGGGGTTCCTCCTCTTTTTCCTCCCGGATGGCTCAGGAACCAGGTAGTCCGGGACACGAAGTGCCGTGCTGGACAGCTTCGTCTCCTCCAGGGGGGGAAGCAGAGCGGTTGTGAGGAGTTCAAGTGCTGGGGGACCCTCGTCCGGCAGTAACACAGGCTGATCACCTCCATGCCAGCGATGACTTGGACCTCTCCGCAGACTATTGGAGGAGCCGTCTCCCTGACGACGGAGGTAGACGTGGCCGGGGTGAATCCAGCGGACCTCTCAGCGGCTGAATCAATGATGGCCGTTGCTGAACAGGGAGGCTCCTCCCAGAGTCTCCTTGTGGGATGACGCTGTCATTTGCGTTTCAGGACAGACTGTGCTGAAGCGAGTGGAAGGTCGAGCAAAGGGCCATGGAGGCTGTCGGTTTGTGGGTAAACGGACCTCTGTCTCGGCGTCACATGGGATGCCAGACCAGGGAAGGAACACTGGAGTAAGCAGACTGTGGAGAGTAGGTCGGCGTATTGTGGGTAGCTCCATAACCCAGGATGCGCCTCCAAAATCCCTGCTGCTCTGTTCAGGTCCCCAGCTTCTTCGTAGGACCCCGGGCGGTGAGGGCGTTGTGAACGAAGTCTCGGACGAACTCGGCTGCCAATTCCTCCTCCACCATGAGGAACCCCACAGCCCTGCCTCTTCCTTGGCGAGACCAAGGCATGATGTTCTCCACACAGGTTAGTCCAAAAAAAGGGAAAATGACGTGTGGGTGAGCCCGCTAAATCCTTTTTGCAGGCTGGGTCATTCTGTCATGCAACCCCCCCACACACACACACACACACACACACACACACACGTGCGCTTCTCCAATGCACATGGCAAGGGGAGAAAGGACGAGGATTTAAGTGCAGGTTAAACACCAGCACACATTTATTTATATGACAAGCAGGCAAACAGTTACAGTTTATGTTTCCTCAGAGGCTAGGGAGTCCTGCTGGATGCTCTACAGTCAACGGGGAGAGACACCGGGGAAAAACACACGCAGTAGTTACTCACAGAGCTGGAGCAGTCCAGTGATCCAAATTAGCCCCGAGGGAAACCGTCTTTGGTTGACTGAAACTCGTGGCTTAAAACAGAAAACTCGTCAATTGGAAAGAAAATGGCGTTCAACTATTTCAGATGAATTCTACTTGGCGTGGAGAAATCATCTCTTAATCTATAAAAAAAATCTCTTAGAAAAGCTAGATCAAGCTATTATTCTGCATTAATAGAAGCAAACAAGAATAACCCCAGGTTTCTCTTCAACACTATAGCCAGGCTTACAA
Organism: Pholidichthys leucotaenia; assembly: GCA_020510985.1. Taxonomy (NCBI): domain Eukaryota; kingdom Metazoa; phylum Chordata; class Actinopteri; order Cichliformes; family Pholidichthyidae; genus Pholidichthys; species Pholidichthys leucotaenia. The sequence continues at coordinate 37,409,750 of CM035837.1, read as the reverse complement.
AGAGCCAGGACTCGGTCAATCCTCGCATCCCCCCTGAGCTTTCTAGTCAGGACTTTCTGAACTATTTCAATCTTAAAATTTAATCTATTAGAGATGAAATCAGTCAGATTCTTCCTACCGTAAACTCTAGTACATTAACTACTGCAACTCCCTCAGTTCATATCTGTTTAGATAAGTTTACTCCAATCGACCTCTTAGAGTTGCATAAAATAATTTCCTCTTCTAAGCCTTCATCTTGCCTTCTGGACCCTATTCCTTCCAGGTTATTTAAAATTATTTTCCCAATTATTGGTAGCCGTATTCTTCTTATCATTAATTCTTCTTTAACTCTGGGTTATGTTCCACTGGCTTTTAAAACTGCTGTAATTAAACCTTTACTTAAAAAACCGACGCTCGATCCTGGAGTTTTGGCCAATTATCGACCAATCTCTAATTTGCCTTTCATTTCAAAAATTTTGGAAAGAGTTGTTGCTGTGCAATTATCTGACCATTTGCAGGGAGTTGGTTTGTTTGAGGTGTTTCAATCTGGGTTCAGAGCTCATCACAGCACTGAAACTGCCTTAGTGAAGGTCTCTAATGACCTCCTGACTGCATCTGATAATGGACTTGTCTCTGTTCTTGTTCTTTTAGATCTCAGTGCAGCCTTTGACACTATCGATCATGCCATTCTACTTGATAGATTGGAACACTTTGTTGGACTCAGTGGAACTCCGTTGCAGTGGTTTAGATCTTATTTGTCTGATAGATTTCAGTTTGTCTATGTCGATGGATTTTCTTCCAGCTCTAAGCTCAGTCATGGAGTTCCACAGGGATCTGTGTTGGGCCCTACTCTTTTTAGTCTATATATGCTCCCGTTGGGCAATATCATCAGAAAGCAATGTATACATTTTCACTGTTACGCAGATGACACACAACTATACCTGTCAATGAAGCCCGATGATTGTGATCAGTTGGCCAAGTTAGATGCCTGTCTTAAGGACATCAAAGCTTGGATGACTTGTAATTTTTTACTATTGAACTCTGATAAGACTGAAGTCATTGTTGTTGGCCCAAAACATCTTAGAAATTCCTTTTCAGATTATGCCCTTAATTTAGATGCTGCCACTCTCACTCTGAACAGCTGTGTAAGGAACCTTGGAATGATTTTTGATCAGGATTTGTCCTTTAATTCACATATTAAAACTGTTTCTAGGACCTCCTTATATCATCTGCGCAATATTGCCAAGATCAGGAGCATCTTGTCTCTGGGTGATGCTGAGAAACTGATTCATGCCTTTGTCAGTTCACGATTAGATTATTGTAATTCGCTATTATCTGGTTGTCCTAAAGTATCTTCAAAAAATCTTCAGTTGATTCAAAATGCTGCTGCTAGAGTTTTAACTGGTTCTAGAAAAAGAGATCATATTTCCCCGGTTCTGTCCTCCCTCCATTGGTTTCCCATTGAATTCAGAATCAAATTTAAAATCCTTCTTCTTACTTTCAAAGCTCTTAACAATCTGTCCCCCCAATATATAAAAGATCTGATATTACCTTACCATCCTAGTAGAGCATTACGCTCCCAAATTGCTGGCTTACTTGTGGTGCCCAGAATCTCCAAAAGTACGGCGGGAGGCAAAGCCTTCTGTAACCAAGCCCCTTCTCTCTGGAACCAGTTACCACTCTGGGTCCGGGAGTCAGACTCAGTCTCTGTTTTTAAGAACAGGGTAAAATCCTTCCTTTTTAATATAGCTTTCGTTTAAGGAGGGTTTTTGTGTCTTTTAACCCCACTCTTGTTCTATTGTTATCTGATTCATACTGCTGGTTGACCTCCAATATTGTACTTGGCATCTTACTGCTATGTTCTTTATGTCTGTCCTTTCCATCCTCCCTATCCCCTCATCCCCAGCCAGTCGCAGCAGACGACTGCCCCTCCCTGAGCCTGGTTCTGCTAGAGGTTTCTTCCTTCCAAATGGGAATTGTTCCTCTCCACTGTCGCTTAGTGCTTGCTCAAAGGGGATCGTCTGATTGCTGGGTCTTTCTGTGACTGTGTGGTTTTTTTTCTGCACTGTGGCGCCACGAGACGGCTTTTGTTGTGATGTGGCGCATTATAAATAAAGCTGAATTGAATTGAATTGAAGTGCGGGAAGAGCTCTGTGGAGGAGGAGGGGGAGGGGGGTGGGAGTAAGTGAGTGCCGGCCCGGGACATTAAAGGTGTCTGGGCCGTGCAAAAATTGCGTGTGAATCCGCGATGGTGAGGGAAGCAGCCCTAAAGCCATCGGGGACAGCAATCGGCTAAATTCCCCTTGTGTGCTGTGGCTGAGAAACCCATACAAAGTCCTGTGTGCGGGCTGCACGTCTGCTTCAGGTGCGTGAGCAGCCCTGAAGGTTCCGAGGATGGCGATCTGCCGTGTTTCTCGGGCATGTGCAGCGGCGGAGGACGCTGCATCAGTCTGTGGAGATGGTTCGTCCCTGTGCGTGGCGCGCGCTTGGCGCAGTGACTACATAGCTCGCAGTTGCGCTGTCCTCGTAATCCTGCAGTGTGCGTGCGGGGCTTCTGTGCGCGGGAGGTCTGCTGTCATGAGGTGCGTCAGGGTCAGGGAGCTTGGTGGAAATCAACGCAGGCGGCGCCGATGACTTCCCCGTTCAGGCGGCTTCCTTCGGCTCGCTCGTGTCGCCGTTCATGGTTCGTGTCGGTCCCAGCGCTGCCAGCTCCGGAGGGTGCACTCTGGTGTGGATGAAGAGGTTGCAGGCATTCTCTGGTCCTCTGGGGTCCACAGCGCGGTGAGAGGGAGCAGACGGTCATTCTCTCTCGTCAGGTCACCAGTGTGGAGGGAAAAGATCAGGCGAGGGGCGCACCATGACATGTCGGGTCACCAGTGTGGAGGAATAAGATCAGGCGAGATGCAATGAGCTGGAAGGTTGCAAAGATTTATTTTCCTCCATCATAATGAGACACACATTGTAGCTCTGAGCTACTGCGCCATTGAGACATGTCACACAAGTTCTTTTATGCAGTGATACAGGAAGAGAGAATGCATGGCACATTAGCATCACAGTCAATACACATGATTAGCATGACATTGGTTGGCTCGAGGACACATGCATACAGTCCCATCTGACTGCCTCCTGTGGCTCTTTGTCCATCTGTGCATTGTCCTCTGTATGCTAATTGTCTTCCGTTTCCTCCAGCCCCCCTGAGTGTGAATAAGAGTCAATCTGCATTGTACTGGGTCACCACAAGTGCAATTTTATTGGAGAATCTTGTACTGGTTTGTACATCAGTGCTCACTGCAACAATATTGGAGTCTCTTGCACTGATCCCGCACGGACAACACATCTAAGCATTCACCTCGTCGATTCCTGAACTGCTCCAGACCAAAACCGGATCGAACCAAACCAAACCACGGCTAAGGCGAGCAGAAGCATACCCCAGACTTTGCGGTGTCAAGCGCTTAGCACAACATTTCACCCTCGGGGACTCTCTCATCCCAGGGAACAAACACAGCTTTTTTTCCCTCAGGGACTACTGTTCCAGGGATACACAACAAATACATGTACTCACACTCAAGCTGCCTTTAGGGTTCTTGGACCTGTCACCCAGTCCGTTTCAGCGCCTCGGCTCCGAAATGCCCCCACTGCAGTAACACTGTGTTGTTGGATTCAGCTTGGGAAGGTCTTTCGTCAGCTGTGCACTCGCTGAAATCAGGCAGAGGCGCCAGAAGGACGGACTTATTAGGGTCCCTGCTCGTCACGCCAAATGATAGAATAAAATTGAATTAAATGAGACTGTCAAAAATTCAGTAGGTGGATTCTGAGTTATGAGCCATTTATTTCCTCTGGCCAGGAGAAACAGGTACATTCATCCATCCACAGAGTCATTCATGCACCCTTTCTGACCATGAATTTTGAGCCTGGTATTTTTATAGCTTTAAGGATAGATAAACAAAGAGGGAGGCGTCCTTGTAGTATCTCCGGAGACAGTCTGAGTGTCTATAAATCTAATCTATACAAACTGGGAGTTTTAGCACATTCCTCGGTCACAGAAACTTAGCAGAGCAGGTCAATAAAGCAAAGAGATTATCAGTATACTGTAGTCTAGGTCATTATTTACATCTCTGCTGACCTGCCCTCGCATGCACGCACATTCACCCAGACTCTGGGACATGAAAATCACATAGACAATAATGGCTCATACAACGCACCAAAAATACTTCAGACATAAAATATGAAAGAATAATAAAGAGGAATATATGAACTTATCCTACATGGACTACACATATAAACATCAGACATGAGATAGGAAAGTCATGGAATAATATAAGAATAATATAATAATAATATGGAAATCATATCTTTTAATTGTGATGCTTTGTTAAGCATCAAGGGGGGAATATGACAGAAAAATTCCATATTATTATTATATTATTCTTATATTATTCCATGACTTTCCTATCTCATGTCTGGTGTTTATATGTGCATTCCATGTAGGATAAGTTCATATATTCCTCTTTATTATTCTTTCATATTTTATGTCTGATGTATTTTTGGTGCGTAATGGCTCATAACTCAGAATCCGCCTATTGAATTTTTGACTCATTCTCATTTAATTCAATTTTATTCTATCATAGACACAGCGCATGATATTGACAGGCATCATAGGATTCGCAATGCCATCATAAAGATATGATGTCTATATGATGACACATAGACAGAGCACATGATATAGACATAGCACATCATACAACGCCCTATGAGGACTCGCAATGCTGTCATAAAGATATATGACTCAAAATTGGCAAGGTGAATAAGTCACAGAGCCAGTCATTACAGCCCATTCGTGTTTTCTGCATAACAGATTTCTGCAGCCATGGCCAATTCTACATTGCCACGAGCAGAGTTGCCAGATCAAGTAGTCTTCGTATTCTTGTTCAAGATGAAGAAACTAAGCAAAAGCATCACGTTCTCAGCAATGTCGTTTTAAAAGAGGTGCTGACACAGTAAAAATGTGTAACCTTGAAGAATGCCAGTCTACACTACAAATGTGTAAAATGTCAAGCAAAGCACTGATTTTCGCCGGGTGCTCTGATTTCTTGGTTTCAACAGGCATGCACGGGCCTTCCTGAACAGGGTCGAAAGCCACTTTTTGCTCAGATCTATTTCCATGATCCTGCCCATGAACTGGAATTATGACGCACCTATCCCTCAACCAGTGGTCTGAACGAAGAAGAAGAAGACCCACCAGATGAAGAGTAATAGAATGAGGAGAACTGCTGCACGTCAGAAAAGATGCCGTGAACATGAAACATCGCAGGTTCCAGCAGTATGCCGCAGGCATGACTGTGAACGACACAGCCGTCTGAGACAGGAGGAAACCCTTCAGCAACAGGCATGTAGAATTACTTGCTTATACTTGGTTTCTACGGGCATGGACGGGTATGCACGAGTATGTACTAGTTAACACAAAATCACCAAAATTGGACAATAGATGATTGAAAGAAAAAAAAAAAACATTGCCTGGTCTGAGTCTTAATTTCTGCTGCAACATTCTGATGGTAGGGTCAGAATGGATGAATGTATAGGACATCATGGATGTGTAGCCAACAAATATGCAGCTACTGTGTGATGTTAGCATGTCAATACGGACCAATATCTCTGAGGAATGTTTCTAGCATTTTGTTGAATCTATGCCATGAAAAATTACGGCAGTTCTGAAGGCAGCAGGGATCCAACGGCGTAATAGAAATGTGTCCCCACTGAAGTGGCCAATCAGTGTATAAAAGGGGTGTATGGTCAAATTTAGTTTACCTGATGAACGTCTCCAAGGGTGGAGTTCTGAGGAGAGCCGTAAAGGTTAACCCAACTCGGGCCAAATGTAGGGTGAAACCCTAAAAAAGACAGATATTTACTTGAAGATACACCATTTTATAACCACACTGATCCTCTTTTCATTCAAGTAGATTTTCTGTTTAAAAAAGCCCTAAAGCTTATAAATGTATTGCATTGTGTTGGGTTTTGTGTTAAATTAAATGATACATCAACAGAGATGGAAACACAAGAAGGAACCGTTGTTAACTGTGATTAAAATTTTTAAAAACATGTTAAAGAGATGGCCTGAAAACAGAAGAGAATATCAAAACAGGATCAAAAATAATTACAATAAAAATACAATCAAAATTGGCTTTATATGTCAGTTTTAATATATTTCCGTTATAAATAAATGGAATAAATACTGTACCTGGATGACTTGTCAGGTGTCATATGACATCCAGATTTTTAAAATTAATTTTCAATATAGCTTGTGCGAAGTTCGTGGTCGTACCATTCCTGGTGGGGTCAGAAATCTGCTGCAGGTCCAGAAAGTGTGTTGCCAAGGTGATGTCTCCCATCTTGGAATCATCAAGGATCTGGACTTTGATTCGCTGAGCTAGAGGAGGAAACTGCTCGATGAAGGAGATCTCCTCATTCCAAACCGGACAGTTGGTGGCGCTGGCGACTGAAGTTTCCCCCTGAACATGAAGAGGAAAAGGAATTTGGATGACTTAGCGATGTGACCAAAATAGTTAAGGTATTGGACATGGTCGGTTGGGGACATGATGCTGTTGCAGTGTGGCCACACAGCTTAAGTATGCAGTATAATCAATTTAACTGTTCCTCTCTGCAATCATGCCAGCATTACTTTTTAATTTTTTTCGGCAATAGATCTTAGCTATGATCTTTTCTGGTGGCTTTTTAGTGCTTCTTGTTGGCTTCTGTTTTGTTTATGTCATGCTGCTGAGTTATAATAATAATAATAATGCATCAGATTTATATAGCGCTTTATCATAGACACTCAAAGACGCTTTACAAGTAGATACATTATTCATTCACTCCAGACAGACAATGGTAGTGGCAAGCTACTACTGTAGCCACAGCTGCCCTGGGGCAGGCTGATGGAAACGTGGCTGCCAATCCGCGCCAACGGCCTCTCCAGCCTCCACCGAACATTTATACACATTCATACCCAGTGTTATGGGCACTGGAGGCAATGCGGGTGAAGTGTCTTGCCCAGGGACACAAAGGCAGGATATCTGGGGAGAGCGGGATTCGAACCGCCAACCATCGGGTTATTAGACGACCTGCTCTACCTCCTGAGCCACTGACGCCCCTTATTATGCCTCGATGAAACTGAGAGGCATACAGTAGTCACTTAGTGCATCTGTTTGTGGCTGTGTGTATTTGTCCATCTGTCTGTCTGCTTCTCTGTTTCAGCTCGCCCAGTCAAAATTAAGTGAAACTAAAGGCTTGTGTCACTGTATCACCACATTTTCGTGACTTTTAATTTGCCAGAATTTTGAAATAACACTTTTGTTTTTTAAATAAACACAAAAATAGCTCACCTTTACCGTCAATGGAATGGTACTGTGCATGCGCCTGGAAACTCCTGCCAGAGGAAAGTACTCAGTAGTGGTGGGCAGATCGATCCAAATATCAATAATATCAATACCAACGTTGGGATTGATATCGATGTATAACAAGATCAATAGTCTGTGTCTGTCCATTAAAAGGCTGTGTGATGTGTCTAGTGCATTATAGAAGTGTACACTTCTGTCCCGCCACGAGCTAGCCTGTGTTATGATCCGAGTGCTGATCTCGTCCGCGCTTGGGTCATACGTCATCTCCTGCAGGCTTGACAGCAGTGATTACCCTCTGGCTCCCCGGGCTCTTATTGTGACAGCGCTCGGAGGAGCTTCCTGCTGTCAAAGCCTGCCAGCTGGGCTGCATTCAGGGGTCATTAGCGGCCGGCATTTAAAGCGGTCGCTGAATGCAGCCCGATGCAGCAGTCTCCGTCAAACATCCCTTTTCATTCCTGGTCTTCTCATCACTAACGAACATCCCTCATCCACGGACAGTTTCGTAAGTGAGCTTGTTCAGCCTTACTGTCTCTGCTCTAGTGTTGTGTGTTTTAGCCCACCGTGGCTTATTACTTTGCCACTTTGTGTTATCCTTCTGTTCCCTGTTCCTCAATAAAACATCATTGCAAACTCACCGGAGACTTGTGGCGTCTTATGGTGGCTCGTGAGGGCCACCGTGACAGTAGACTGCTGTCCGGACGCCTAAACAGAGGCGCCACACCGAGATGCCGTTCCCGGTGAGTTTTTGCATTGGACTTTGCTCTTTCCTGTCTGAGTACTGCGTGCTGACAGCATGCCGTCACGGAGGGTCCACGCTCGGAGCCAGAGCAACGAGCTGGCGGACGTTCTTGAATACGTCGATGAAACCCTCCTCGACTTCCACAGCGACGTGCGCTGGTACCTGGACTGTGCTGAGGACGTGCTGAATCATCTCCCCCGCTTCGCCAACCACCCTGAAGTCAGCGCGAGGAGGGATGACATCGCCGCACAGCCCGAGATACTCCGTGGGCTGGAGGGAAATCCCGTCAGGAAGCCAAAGAGGAGGCATCCTCGCTCCTCATGTCCGGATCCCATTCCTGTCGCCATTCCGGTCCAGGAGTTCGCACCGCCCAGGGGTGATCCCCGCCAGAGAGTGTCATCATTCGGGAATTCCCCGGAGAAGCTACAACTCTCAGCTGCTTCCATCTGGGACCGAGTGGCGGCAGCTCGTTCCACTGTTCACCCCACACAAATAATTAAGCATGTGACAGCGGCAGTCAGACTGGTGGAGAGGAACCCCGAGTTGAGTGACTTCCCTGAGTACGCCGACCTGCTCACCTCTGTTTCTGCACAGGAGCGGCGATTCCCGGGCCTCACCTTCGCCTCGCCGCCTGCAAGAAACCGTCGTCACACCCGCTCCAAGCCTCAGCATGAACCCTGTCCGGATCCAGTTCCGGGTTGCCGCAAGGTCCCAACCCCACAGTCAGCTGCTTGCTCGACGTCTCACCAGGAGGGAATCCCCGTAGCCTCCCCCATCGGGTCATCTTCTCTTGCTGTCCCGTCAGCGCTCCGTGCCCGGTTTGTCTCGGCTGCCGCCCCCTCCTCCTCGACACCTTCCCCGGCTGCTGTGTGCACCTGGAGTCCTGTTCCGGCGAGCTCCGTCCCAGATCCATCACGAGCAGCTCCCCTTCGTCCTCCCAGGGGGCCCTCTGTCACCATCCGGCGGGGAAAGGGAGGAGCAACATCCGCTACAGCAGGCACCATCCTCCCTCTGGGAGACAGGCAAGTTCAAGTTCACTCATCTCCTCATTATTGTGATTTGCCTTGTCTGACTCCTGGGGGTGGAGTTCGGGGTTCGCAGTCCCCCAAGCTCCCACCACCTGCTGTAGCTTCTATTATTAAACTCACTTCCTCTGTGTCTCCCTCCGCTGAGCAGTCCTCGACGCCAGGCCAACGTCACCGGATGAGGAGGGGGCCTGCGGTTCTGGACAGTCTGGTTCCGGTCCCACAGCCACGCCGTGGGCGGAGGAGGAAAGCGGACTGCAGCGTGGAGCCTGCGCCGACGAAGAGGCGTTCCCGGGTCTCCACAGACGAGCGGTCCGGTCCAGCGGGTCGAGGGTCCCCAGCCACCATGCCATGCGGGTCGTCGGTGTGGACGTCAGTGCCAGAGGGTCCTCAGGCTGCAGACACCATCATGCCAGCTGCGGAGCCCGACGTAGCTGAGTGGGAGCCAGAGGACGATCTCCTCCCATCTGAGCCCGGATCGTCAAAGTCTTGGACGGCGTTGGAACTCGAGATCAGGCAAGTGCTCAGTGTTGTCTTTCTCTTCTCCATTTTAGAGCATTTTTGCCTGTCTCTTGGGGAGGCGAGCCAGGTGCAGCCGTCCGCTGCATCTGAGCTTGTCTCACCGGGTTCTGGCGCTACCGGTGATCCTGATCCCAGTTCTTTTCTCTCTCCTGAGCCTTCTCCCAGGGTCACCGGTGCGGAGCTGATTCCGGTCGCTGTGCCAGAGGTTTCGGGTTCAGGGTTGGAGGTCAGTTCTGGTGCGGCGCTGACCCAGTCGGGGTCCAATGCGGGTGCAGCCATGACCCAATCGGGGTCCATCGCGGGTGCAGCCGTGACCCAATCAGGGTCCATCGCGGGTGCAGCGCCAGCAGAATCCAAGGTCGGTGAGGGAGCTGCAGATCCCCTGCCACCGGACACTGGACTGGCTCATCTTCATCTTCATCATCATCATCATCACCCTCATCTTCCCCCCAAGCCTTCTCCACCAGGTGCCGTTTAGGTTCCTCACTTTCAGCCCGGCTCGCCCTCGCTATTCCCCTCTGCAGGGAAACCGTTGTCGTTCTCTCCCCTGCGGTCCTGGTGGCTGAGCGATGCGGGTTGGCCGCCTGAAGGACTGCCGGACCATTTGGCACTCTGGGCCGGCCACCCGACCCACTGGACTGTCTGTTTGGTGACCTGGTCTGGCCGCCTAAAATTCTGTGTTTCCGGGCATGGGACTGGGGTAGGCCGCCCGAACTGTCCTTTTTCCCCCTGCCTGCATTATGGCCGTTTGATGCTGGGTGGCCCCCCGAACTATTCAGCCTTCATGCCACAGAACCAGGACTGCCGTCATCCCAGGTTTTCATCTTCATTGTGTCTGTAATCTTTTGGGATATGCGGGGGGTCTTGTATTTGTAATTGTGTATCTCACCCTTTCCTAGCGGGTGTTTTTGTTCGTTTTCCCTCTGTTTAATGTCCATTCACTGCCCGTAACAGTTGGTGTATTTTTGCCTTTTGGAATTTGGTATTTTCTGTTGTTGCACTCTGTAGTTGTTATTTTTTCCTGTCTGCCTTGATCATGGTTTGTGTTTTTGTTATCTCCTGTTCGCTGTTATTTTGCCTGTGATTGTTCCACCTTCGTTGCAATTCGTGCATGGGAGTATCGTTTTTTTTTTCTGTCTGCCTACGCACTCCTGTTGCCATGTTTTTTTTTTGTTTTTTTTTTGGTCTTTGATGGTCCGCTCCCCCCTGGCCAGCTCCCCCTTCCACCCACCCTGGGGGGGCTTGGATGTCATTGGGCGTTCAGAGCCCGCCCTCGAGGGGGAGGTCCTGTTATGATCCGAGTGCTGATCTCGTCCGCGTTCGGGTCATACATCATCTCCTGCAGGCTTGACAGCAGTGATTACCCTCTGGCTCCCCGGGCTCTTATTGTGACAGCGCTCGGAGGAGCTTCCTGCCGTCAAAGCCTGCCAGCTGGGCTGCATTCAGGGGTCATTAGCGGCCGGCATTTAAAGCGGTCGCTGAATGCAGCCCGATGCAGCAGTCTCCGTCAAACATCCCTTTTCATTCCTGGTCTTCTCATCGCTAATGAGCATCCCAGTTTCGTAAGTGAGCTTGTTCAGCCTTACTGTCTCTGCTCCAGTGTTGTGTGTTTTAGCCCACCGTGGCTTATTACTTTGCCACTTTGTGTTATCCTTCTGTTCCCTGTTCCTCAATAAAATATCATTGCAAACTCACCGGAGACTTGTGGCGTCTTATGGCGGCTCGCGAGGGCCACTGTGACAGCCTGCTGTTTACAGCAAGCGAAAAGGGAGCCGAGTGCGTAAGTCTCCTCTGCTAGTACATAGCCTCTCCACAGCAAGCCCCATGCATACCTCCTCGTGGTAATGGATGGAAACTGGGTACCGTGAGGCCCCAGGCTAAAATGCAGGGACTCGGAGGAGGTTTGGCCCCCAGACTTGCGGTACTCACGGCCCTCCGGCATGTGGACATGCCCTGATACCCATGAACCAAATCCCCAACTATGAGTTAAATAGTATACGGACTACATAGTCCGTTAGGAAAGTCTCCAACAGTGAGTAGTCTACTACTTCGGCGGATGAGGGCAGTGCCTGGCAGGCAGGTGCTAGAGAGGCGGGCCTTGATAAACAAAGCACGCGGCAGCCTGTTGCAGCCAACTTCATGAAAATCGCACGTTTCGGCCTGCCGAACCGCGTTGGACATGCTGATGGCCAAGAGCGTGTGCGTGGCCCTCGCGCAGCCACGACCACCCAAAACAAATTCACAAGCGATTGGCCTTCGTCTTCAACTCGGACGATCCCTTCAAGCCCAATGGCGATGGAACTGCAAGTAACGGGGGTAGGTTTGGTATGACTGGAAGCTCACAACCACACATTGGCGGTGGATCTAAGATGATCGTCTTCCAAAGAACTCTGCGGTGACATTGGATGTCGGTAGCTGGATTTGCGACTGGGCTGGCCTATTTAGGACTCCCGCAGCCCACCCCATATGGGAAGGCCCCTAGAAAAGGTGGGGCAAACATCGGACACTGCAGACTTATCTGGCTAGCATGCCGCGGCTGGCAGATTACCCATCACAGCGGTCGACCTACATATCAAAACCATAAAAACTCGAACTCAACCGCTCTCGACCACTGCCTGGATTCTTATCCACCGGTTGGATCTCTCATTACAAAACCCTTCATCCTGGGTGCTTGGAACATCCGCACACTGCAGGACACGAGGAGCAGCGAATGCCCAGAACGTTGTACAGCTCTGGTATGTTAAGAACTTGCACGATTTAACATCAACATAGCAGCTCTAAGTGAGACTAGACTTGCTGAGGAAGGCAACATCAAGGAAACTGGATCAAACTACACTATTTTCTGGAAGGGAAAGGATACAGAAGATCCACGTATCCATGGTGTAGGCTTTGCCATCCGATCCCAGCTTGTGGACCAACACAACCTTGTCCCAACTGCAATCAATGAGCAAATAATGACCAGCCGAATCCCGCTCACCCAAAAACATTTCCTTTCTCTGATCTCAGTGTATGCACCTACACTTACATTTGAAGATGAAAGCAAGACCTCCTTCTATGAACAGCTCACACATACCATTCTGACAGTCCCAGAATCCGACAAGCTTGTTATTCTGGGTGACTTCAATGCCAGAGTTGGCAGTGACCACCAGCTGTGGAAAGGCATCATAGGCCACCATGGTATGGGAAAATGCAATGCAAATGGGGAACTTTTACTGGGTCTTTATGCCGAACACAATCTTATTGTAACAAACACCCTTTTCCAACTCCCCCATCGCCAGAAGACGACCTGGAAACACCCTCGCTCCAAAAAGTGGCACACCCTCGACTATGTCCTCACAGAAACAAGAGACCGAAATGATGTCCGCATCACGCGATCTATGCCTGGAGCAGATGACTGCTGGACAGATCACCGCCTCCTGATCTCCCGACTCAATATTACGATCCGGCGATCACCAAAGCGCATTTTGGCAAACGTTCCTCACCATCGCTTTGACTGTGACAAGCTCTGCGATCCCCAAATGTTGCACTCCTTTAGAGAGGCCATTGGTAGAAACATGAATGAACTGAGCCTTCCAGACAATGCCTCAGTTGAAGACCGATGGACCACTCTCCGTGATGCACTGACTGCTGCCGCCAAAGAAATGATTGGTCATAAACACAAGAAAAACCAAGACTGGTTCAACGAGAATGATGAAACAATCACTGACCTCATAGAGGCTAAACGCCATGCACGTCTTGCGTTTGAAAATGATCCGTCTGCAAAGAATCAACAGAAGCACCAGCAAGCAAAAGCGGAATGTCAGAGAGGGATTCATAAAGCCCAAAACACTTGGTGGCAGCAAAAAGCAGAAGATTTGTAATAATATGGTGCCCAACGGGATATGCGCCGTTTTTATGCTGCAACAAAGGAGATCTTTGGCCCCACCAGATCATCTGTGGGCAGCCTAAAAGATGCAAATGGCTCCACCATTATCACAGACACCAAGGAGATCCTTGACCGTTGGAAGTCCCACTTTGAGAGTCTGTTAAATAGTCACTTTTGCACCCCTAGTGATCTCCTCTGCAAGACCCCGGAACACCCCAATCACGAGTGGATGTCTACACCACCTTCACTACACAAGCTAAATAAAGCTATAAAGCACATGAAGACAGGCAAAGCACCAGGACCAGATAACATCCCGCCGAAGTTCTATCTTCATGGAGGTCCCGAGGTGAAAGACTATTTAATGCAGCTTCTACTTAAAATATGGGAAACCAAGACTTTACCAATTGACTTTAAAAATGCAAATATAGTCACCATTTTCAAGAAGGGAGATAGAGAGAACTGCAGTAACTACCGTGGCATCTCACTACTGAGCATTGCAAGCAAGATCTTTGCTCGTATCCTTCTCAACCGTCTTCTTGTAGTAGCCAAGGATGTACTTCCTGAGTCCCAATGTGGCTTTAGACCCTCTCGTGGTACAGTAGATATGATGTTCTGTGCTCGACAACTCCAGGAAAAGAGCCAAGAACAACAACAACCACTCATGTTCATCTTCTGGGACCTCAAGAAGGCCTTTGATCGAGTTCCTCACCCTGCTATGTGGGCTGTTCTTGCTCGTTTTGGATGTCCAGATGATTTCATCGCTCTTGTTCGCACTCTCCACGATGGCATGGTTGGTAGGGTTTGCCACCAAAATACCCTCTCAGACCCTTTTCGCATCACTAGTGGTCTCAAGCAAGGATGTGTCCTTGCTCCAACCTGCTTTTTGTTGTATATGGCTGCAATGCTAAATGAAATACCACTAACAACCCCTGGTATCAATCTGCAAATACCGCTTGGGTGGGGGGCTTTTTAATCTTGCTCACTTTCACGCGAAATCCAAAACCTCGGTCACCAGTGTTCATGAATTGCAGTTTGCAGACAATAATGCCACACCAGCTCAGACTGTTGATGACCTCCAGAGGATAGCTACCATTTATAATGACGCTTATGAGTATTTTGGAATGGAAGTTAACACTGACAAAACCAAAATCCTCAACCAACCAGCACCTGGTCAAACTTCCTCAAGGACCAACCTTAAGATTAACGGAAATCCTGTTGATGAAGTGGAGCATTTCTCTTACCTTGGTAGCATCCTCTCAAAAATACCAACTTGTGCAAAGGACATCGAAAACCGCATAAAAGCTGCACACTCCGCATATGGATGCCTTTGTCATCAAGTCTTCAATAATCATGCGATAACCATCTGCACCAAAAACATGGTTTTTCAGGCTGTTGTTCTTTCCACCCTTCTTTAAGCCTGTGAAGCCTGGACCTTGTATCGTCGTGATATCAAGCGCCTTGAGAACTTCCAACAGAGAAAGCTCAGACAAATACTTGGCATTCGTTGGGAGGATCGACTTTCAAACAATGAGATTCTCAAGCGTGCTCTGCTGCCTAGTGTGGAAGCTACCATCTTGCAGCACCACCTTCGATGGACAGGACATGTCATACGGATGGACCCCACCAGACTACCACGAATCATGCTCCAGGGGGAGCTTGAGACAGGAAAAAGACCACATGGTAGGCCAAAACTGCGCTACAAGGACCAGCTAAAATGTTCCCTGAAGCAAGCCAACATAGACAAAAGACCTTGGGAACAACTTGCCACCGACAGAGCAGCCTGGAGAAGAAGAACTTGGGAAGGCACAGACTCATTTGAGAGGCTCAGAAAACAACAGGATGATGATAAACACAAACGAAGACAAGAAAAACAAAACCAACTATGTCCCCCGCCCACAATAAAATGTGACTTCTGCCCACGACAGTTCTATCATAGGCTGGGCCTTAGAGCCTCATCCGCCATCGACATCATCACAGATGGCAATGTCCTGAAAACTAAGACAAAAATAATGCTCGGACACGAGCTGGAGCTGACAACGACGACTCTGTGTCTGTGTTGCCTCTCCCATCACAGCATGGGGCAGGCACACTCAGCCACACTTTGCTCCTCTTCTTGTAGTTTTACCTCCTCCCTCTTGTACTATCATGTGACTCAGCAGAGCCAGGTAAACAAGCATTTTTCCTTTTGATATGATACCATTAATTTATGGGACTTTTTCTTCGATACCGATACCGATTATTTTACAAACTTAAATAGTGCTTATCTTGTTTATTTTTTCATACTTTATGCTGCTTGGTATCATCATTGAATTTGGATGTGATGGGAAAATTCTGTGTTACACTGAGTTACATGAATTTTTCTATAAAGCTTTATGTGTGATAATTTGAATACCTACTCAGGAAATCCTGTTACCATATAAGGAGCTGTTGAGTAATGGAAAAAATACAGATAGAAGGATGCTGATGTGACTGTTAGTTTATCACTGTGAATGTTCAGTTCTATCCCTGTGACTGTTTAGCTTTATCACTAGTGTTAACCAGTTTTTCTGCATGTACACAGCAGATACAATCTTATCACACTGAGTCATGAATGAACTAATCAAGAAGCGACCCCCACCCCAATGGTCTCTTGGGTATATATTAGACAGTATCACTAGTTAATGCAATGCACTGGCAGACTGGAAAGCTGTACTCTGTATTGTGTTCTGCTGATCAGCACTTTCATTAAATTTGCTGAAACTTTGATCCTTCCTCTCATTGACTGAGCATCTTATATTCTAACAGGGAATTTTTCCAACAGGATGAATGGTGAAACATTTCAGAAGTAATACTATTTCTGCTGCCCCCGACGCTGCTGAGCTCACTCTGCATAGGAGTGAGTGTTTGGCTGCACAGTGTGTAGTGAGTCTTCGGCTCTGACATCTGATAGGCTGCCATAATCATGTGACACAGCAGACCATCTCTAAAATATGCCTGGGCTGGTTTTTCACCATTTTTCACACATAAATTTAATGCCTAAAATTCTCAGAAGTGAAAATAAATGGCACGTTTTGTATTAACATAGTGGTATTGCAATATTTTAAAAAGTATTGGCTCCAAAGTATCGACCAACTGGTATCAAAGTATTGATACCTGGGTATCAATACACCCATCCCTAGCTAGCAAGCAGCAGTTCTATGCTACTTATTGAGATGCACTACCACAGCGCACACACACAGCACAGCGATGGAGCAGAAGAATGCCAGAGAGGAAGAGAAGCACTGTGTCATGTGGCTATATTTCCAGGCTGAAAATGAAACAACGGCAAGCTGTACAATTTGTAAATAGGCTGTGAAATACAGTGGTAACACAACTAATTTATACAAGCATATGAAAAATCATCCAAAAGACAATGCCGAGCTACAGAAATGGAAAGAGGAGGAGAGAAATACCCCACCCTCAGATCTGACAGACACAGACCCCGATCCAGAGGCAGAGATCTTCGGCAGAGACCTTTCAGTATGGCAGAGAATATCCAGCTATTTTAATCATCTTTAGTATTAGTTAACCTGTTGCACTTCTGTGTACTGCGGGCGGGCACGTCTCTGCGTCCTAGAGCGCACGAGGGTGCACGAGTGCGCACGAGGGCACTGCGTCCTAGGAGGCACTGAAAAAAAAAGCTGCAATTCCGTTCTTCCACTACAGACACAGCCGCGAACAGAAAGCCAAAGGAGTGCTTTGATTGGTTTAGATGTGATTGACCTCTCATTCGACTAATAAGAGCCTTGAATTGGGTTTCTGAAACCTTGAAGAACCAATGACTGAAAACCTAGCAAGAAGGACCCGCCTACCAACAGCTGCGAATGCAGCGAGCCAATTGAAGCACAGAAGTTTGAAAGCTGTTTTGTATAAGGCTGGGTGAAGAGAGACTGACTGCTGCAGCAGATGGAAAAAGGACCCGCAGGAAGAACCGCCACAGACCCAGCAGCACGGAGACCACCCACAAGTGCGACCTGTGTGACAGGGACTGCCATTCGCGCATCGGCCTGTTCAGCCACAGGCGGTGCTGTCCCAGCAGAGTAGACGTTTAGGATTCTCTTCCATGGTCATCATAGACCGTCCACACGCTGTTGTGAACAGGTAAGTGTTATAAGCTAAATTATTCTTTATCCCTGAAAATTGTAATCAAAAATGACTTTTGACTGATCGGTAAATTACAACTGTGCGGCGCACGAAGTCCGAAGTCCGTGCGCCGCGGTACACGGTTCATGCGCCGCGTCCGGACCGTGAACGCCCCCCCTCCGCTACTCTTCTGTAGCAGGGGGGGGGGCGCGGGGACCGCGGGGACTGTGCGCCGCGGTCGCCACATCGCCACATGACTATTCCGTCATGTAGCGATGGCCGATGTCCGTCCTCTGTAGCGGGGTGGGGGGGGTGGGAGTTGTTATCTTCTACATTACAGATATTTTAGAATAATTTTTAGTGCACTGTAGGTTATTTTTTCTTGTAAAAAAAAGCCACACATTTTTTACGTGGCATGCTTCTTTGTGTGTGGGGGCTTGTTTGTTCATTCATTCATGAATGAATGAATAAACAACCCCCCCCCACACACACACAGCCCTGAGTGTCACCTTTCATTAGAGCCCAAGATGAAGCTTCTATATTGAATCATTCAAAAGTTACAGACATTTTTCCAAACTGTGCCATTTGGCACAATTTGGCACAGTTCAAAAACGCCTGGGAACAACCTGAGAACAAAGCTGTGTAATATATTCATTTTTGTGGTATTGTTACAAAATTTTGGCCTCAGCTGGATAACACTTGGTTCTACATTTCTGTTGCATTTTCCAGCCCGGATCTGAAGCTGTGTGTCATTTGCAAGCATTTGTATCCAAAAAAATACCCAGGCGAAATTTATTTTCTTCAAGTTCACCATGTTTAGATGACTGTTACTCAGTGGCCAGAGCACTTAGAGAGATTATGACTGTTTTGCCAAAAAATTCAAAGTGTTTCCTTTTAAATGAGACCAACCCCATGAAGATGCTGCAAAGGGTTGATGAACAGCTTTTGATTTACTTTGGGCACATTATTTTTTGGCGTTTTTAGGGAAATTGACCAGAGTGCAAGGGGTTAATATTAATTTTCAAAGTGCAACTGGTCATCTGTTACTTTAGCCAACTCAAAAAGTATAAATTAAGTTAAGACCTTGGTATAATATATTTATCCCACTGAAATGTTTTATTTAAATGAATACATTTACTGGAATTGAAACAAATATACTGAATATAATATGGCTTGAGTTTGATTGAATATAATTACCCTTTTGTGTTAACTGTGACAGTGACACTGTATGTATTTACCTCTAAACTTTGCCCAGATTCTGTCCTGGGTTTTAACTAATTAATAATCCAAAGGAAAAATCATAAAACACTTAAAGCTCATGAAAATGCATTCAGATTTAGTAATTTGATGATGCCATCCACCTTAATGACTAAAAAGCATCGGTATCGTATCAGCGATACTGGCCTTGTATTTACTTGGTATCGGATCAATAACAAATCTTGCAGTATCGCACACCACTATTACTCAGCAATCTGCCAATACTGGGTGAACAAATGTCCATCTTTTTGCCCATCTCTTTTCTTCCTCTACCACTAAACAGCAAAAGCTCCCGTTCGTCTTGATTATCATTGTATTCACGTACCTCCATCGCTTCCACCATTTAAAACGTCTGCCCCTTGCTCTTCTTCTGTGTTTGGATTGCAGCTTTGGTGGCTCTTGGCTGCCGCTGACAGTACGGGCATGTGAACTGCAGATTAATTTCACTGCGCATGCATATACAGTACTTTACCAGAGGTGGTCCTTGGGCTAGAGGGGAACCCATAACATTTTGGTGATGATCCGGGAATGCATACCTCCACCAAGGCTCTGGCACCAAGGCATCAGCACCTTGGTGCTTTCATATTCGATCAGCACTGAGCCAATCCCAAACCACACCCAGCACCTTTTCCAGGCCACCCTAATCCCCAGAGCAGAGACTCTTTTTCTCTTTTTTCCTCACAGTCACCAAGTGCTCCTCGCTCACTAGCAGCCACCTACAGCCAAGCTACAGCCACCCAGGTAAGAAAGGCTGGACTTACGTGTCTGCTGATATTTATACGAGCGTAGTGGTGGAAACGGAAGTGTAATTCTTCTTCTACTCTTTATTGGCAGCACAGTTGTTTTCCCATTTTGTAAAGTCGTTAAAAAGAAATGCTAGTAACGCGATCTTTATCGGATTAGTAACTGTAATGGGATTACTACATTTATCAGACTAATGCGTTACATTACTGCATTACACCAAGCAGTAATCAGATTACTGTAATGCATTACAGTTACTTTGTACACATTACAGTTACTTCGTAATGCGTTACACCCAACACTGATATACAGTTTATTTCTCCCACACGGCTCTCTTCACCAGTCTAGGTATTCTTAGAGTATGTGTACTATACTGTGCCTTATAATCCGCAAATCAGAAAATCCTGCAGACATTAGGTTTTGCATTTCAGCCATTGAAATGCCGAATTATCCTTTAGAGCTACACAATCACTGCAACATTATAGTATAATTTTTTTTAAGCATTAAATCATCAGTATTGTCTTTTTCTGGTCAAATTTGTCACTTTTCACTTCCTCGGTTTGTTTGCGGAGAGTGACTGGTCGTGATGCCACGTATTATGCAATCAGTACAGAGTCAATCCGAAGCCCCGCCCACACTTCTAGAAGCCAGAGCATGAAGAAATGGAGCGGTGGCTATTGGCTAAAGTTTTACTGATAAAAATTACATATTTTCATTGAGCAACTTCATACTCGGAGATGCACACCCTCGTAACCTCAGCAAAGCACTTATAAAATCTGAGATCAGTCTGACGAAAGGTTTGAGAGATATCTGAGGAACACACACATAGACACACACACATAGACAGACATCTTGCATTTACAGATAGATGCTTTGGTGAAAACAGAGGCATATGGTAATCACTCAATGTGTGTGTAGATGGTTGACTCTGTGTGTGTGTGTGTGTGTATCCATCTGTCCACCTGTCTGTTTCAGCTCGCCCGGTCAAAATTAAGTGCAACTAAAGGCTTGAATCATTGTATCGCCATATTTTCTTGACTTGTAATTTGCCGGAATTCCAAGATAAGGCTTTGTTTTTGAAATAAACATAAATTTAACTCGCCTTTAATGTCAATGGAGCCAGGAAAAAAAGGTATTTAATAACTATGCTGGGCCACTAGAGGTGACAGTGCAATTTTTTACAGCACGTTTTTTTACAGCATGTGGAGGTGAACTGTTATAAAATAGCGGTTACTTAAAAAAAAAAAAAAAAAAAACATGTATTCAGCAACTACACCATTTATTCAAAACATCGATTGCTTTCACACTGGTTTTGCTGTTTAGTTTTGCAGAGAAAGGAGGAGGTAAAACACATTAAAAATTCGCTAAAAACTATAAGTCTCAACATTCCTCACCCGTAAATGGTTGCAGTGCAGTGCATGCGCCCGGAAACTCCCACCACAGGGAAGTACTTAGCAATCCGTCAATACTGGGTGAACAAACGTCCGTCTTTTTGCCTGTCTGTTTTCCTTCTCTAAACACCAAAAGCTCCTGTTCGACTTGATTGTCATTGTATTCACATACTACCTCCATCACTTCCACCACTTAAAATGTCTGCCACCGTGCTCTTCTTTTGTATTTGGATTGCAGCTGTTCAAATCAGTTTCATGGCTCTTGGCTGAATGTAACAACACTTCACAACATTCACGCTGCTATTGTGGCGGCGTGCCGTTCACACCAGTGGCAGGACATGCCCTGGATCAGTGTTGCTCTGCTGGGTCCTGCTCCGCCACAGACTCTATCCTGCAGTACTACAGCAGCTCCTTGAGGCTGATGCCAGGTGAGGATGCGAGATGAGTCCTGTTTCTTCCCCCTTTCTCCTGGTGCTGATTGTGGTTGCAGCAATGTTTTGCTGTCGCCGGCAATGGGACAAGTCCCAGGTTGTCGTCATTCACCAGGGTCCCCTTTGGCCACGAACTCCCTCTCCTGCAGCTCTGCGATGGCTCCTTGAGGCTTATGCCAGGCGAGGATCAGAGGCGAGTCCAGTTTGTGCCCCCTCTCTGTGCTGTGTTCTCTCTGCGGTGTCAAGCTTAGAGTGGCTGTACCATCGCCCGGGTGTGATGTGCTCCCATCATCAGCGGTCAGACTGAGCCCAAGGTTATCATGGATGGTAAAACCCAGTTCGTAAAAATGTCACACCCCAGGATGTTGTCCCTGTGTGTGGCTACTTGAAAGACAAATGCCGGGAGGATTCTTGAC
Source organism: Pholidichthys leucotaenia (assembly GCA_020510985.1). NCBI lineage: Eukaryota > Metazoa > Chordata > Actinopteri > Cichliformes > Pholidichthyidae > Pholidichthys > Pholidichthys leucotaenia. The sequence continues at coordinate 37,387,892 of CM035837.1, read as the reverse complement.
CGTACCAAACCATCAGCGATATGGTCCCTACAAGGCTGACATGTATGCCCATAGCCATACAGCTCCACCGGATTCTTCCCAAAAGGTTGGCTAGGTAAGAATTTTTTCACAGTGACCCAGTTCATCATAGATCTCACAGTGGCATTGTCCAGCAGCAATGGTAAGCTGACGTCATCTAGCTTTACCGTGCACCACTTGTATGCCGCCCCTCTGGAGCCCACTGCGTGGATGATGGTTGTTAATGATGGTTCAGCTGAACTGGGTCGCGAGCTTGGTGTTAGTCGTGTCGATCAGCACACCTTAGCAAAGTAATTAAGCTCACCGCATTGTTGGCATTGCTGCCCCCTGGCTGGGCAGGAGCATGCTCTTGTTTGATGCGTTGGGGAACCACAGTTACCGCACATTTGGTGTCTCGTGATGTTCTGTTGTCCCACGGTTTTCACCTCGGCGTCCTCCAAGAAGGTCGTGGTGTAACCAGGTTCTTCTTCCAGGGCAACTGCTTGTGCTAGCGGGACCTGCTGTTTTGGGTTACCTAGCTGTGATATTAGCTTGTAAGCAGCCTCTAGCTGGAATGCTAACTCCACCACCTTCACCAGTGGCAGGTCATCTGGCACCATCAGCAGCTTCACCCACAGCCACGGGTCACTGGTGTGTTCCAGCAGCTGGTCCTGCACCATTTCATCCTGTAGTTGCCCAAACCTGCATGTGCTCACCAGACAATGGAGATCCACAACATACTGCTGGGCCGTGTCTCCCGCTCTCTGTTGGCATTGGTGGAACCTTATTCTCCTCGCCAGCACGCTTTCGTGCATCGTGAAATGTCCGGCTAGTAGCGTGATACACTCCTCGTATGTGTTCGCTGGTCCCAATGAGCTAAACACCCACTGTCCCTCGATACCCAGGCTGTGAAATGGGATCGCCCGCAGCCACGTCTCACTGACTCTAGCTAAGTCCATAACCGATACATACGTATGGAGTGAATCAATCCAAAGAGGCCATGGGATGGGCGGCTCACCTGGGGTCACAAGGAATGGAGGTGGGGTATCAAGTACGCTTCCATGTCGATGTTATAAAGGTTTATCCTCGTCGCCATTGTTATTTCTGAAAGTTAAGACATGGAGGCTGTAACTGTACTGAACAGTGATTTTATTAACAGACAGGTAGTAGTACATGTTACATACAGACCTGTTATTATGCTAACTGGAAGTACAGGCTGGTGTGCATCTAGAAGCAGTGGGCTAAAGAGACAGTCTCCCGCCATCAGTCCCTTAACATAGGGCTGGACGTGATGACATCATCTGTGATGCCTCCGTTATCATGTCTGCGCAGTCTGTTGTAACAGTACTTCACAACAGGCTAGAGAGGAACCCATAACATTTTGGTGATGATCTGAGAATGCATACCTCCTCCAAGGCTCTGGCACTGAGGTATCAGCACCTTGGTGCTTTCATTTATTTTATTTTTTGGCCAATTAATACAAGATGGAATGATAAGATTAGCTCTCATGCAAGCAGGTACTCTGTGTACTGCTGTAATTGAATACTGTGTGTATTTTTGTGTTCTAATGCATACATCCTAATACTGCCACTCATTTTTGCCACTCATTGTTTTTTAACTGCCTTGAGTTCTGTACAGTGACATCATATGCATACCCTCTATAGCTAAAGTCAGATTTTGCATTAATGTAGTACAGATTATTGGTGCAAATTTTTGAGTAAAAGTTAGAGTAATAAAGCCTGAGAATATCTGATAGCTCAAAGTAATATCATATCAATTCAATTCAATTCAATTCAACTTTATTTATATAGCGCCATTTCACAACAACAGTCATCTCATAACACTATCAACTGTAGGGGGGACCCCCACAGTTGCAGAAAGACCCCAGCAATCAGGCGATCCCCTGTGAGCAAGCACTTGGCGACGGTGGAGAGGAAAAACTCCCTTTTAACAGGAAGAAACCTCCAGCAGAACCAGGCTCAGGGAGGGGCAGTCATCTGCTGCGACTGGCTGGGGGGTGAGGGGATAGAGAAGAAGAAAAGAACAGACATGTAGAGAGCAAACAGCACGATGGGGACTCAATCTATGGGAGAGAACAAACAAATGTTAATGACCAGCAAACAAACAAAAAAAAAAATTCCATAGAGAATGAGGAAAGGAGTGAGGCCCAGTGCATTACTGGAGGTCCCCCGGCTGACTAAACCTATTAGCAGCATAACTAAGGGAGGGTTCAGAAACACATGATCCCTCCCTAATTGTAGGCTATATCAAAAAGGTAGGTTTTAGCCCTATTCTTAAAAACAGAGATTGAGTCTGACTCCCGAATCCAGATTGGCAGCTGATTCCACAGGAGAGGAGCTTGATAACTGAAGGCTCTGCCTCCCATTATACTTTTGGAGATTCTAGGTATTACAAGTAATCCTGCATTTTGGGAGCGTAGTGCTCTGTTAGGATGATACGGTAGTATCAGATCTTTTAAATAAAAAGGAGCCTGATTGTTTAGAGCTTTGTAAGTAAGAAGAAGGATTTTAAACTTAATTCTAAACTCTATGGGAAGCCAATGAAGGGAGGCCAGAACCGGAGAGATATGATCTCTCTTTCTAGTACCTGTTAAAACTCTTGCTGCAGCATTTTGGATCAGCTGAAGACTTTTTAAAGATGTTTTAGGACAGCCTGATAATAAAGAATTACAATAATCTAATCTCGAGCTAACAAAAGCGTGGATCAGCTTCTCAGCATCACTCTGAGACAAGATGCTCCTAATCTTGGCAATATTACGCAAATGATAGAAGGCAGTCTTAGAAACAAATTTAATATGTGAATTGAAGGACAAATCCTGATCAAAAATAACTCCAAGGTTCCTCACAGAGCTATTAAGAGAAAGAGTAACTGCATCCAAACTGAAAGTTTGATTTGGAAAGGAATTTCTAAGGTTTTTTGGACAAGTCATCCAAGCTTTGATTTCCTTAAGACAGGCTTCTAACTTGGCTAATTGATTAGTATCATCTGGCTTCATTGACAGGTATAATTGTGTGTCATCTGCGTAACAATGAAAATGTATACAGTGCTTTCTAATAATGTTGCCTAACGGAAGCATATATAAACTAAAAAGAGTAGGGCCTAGCACAGATCCCTGTGGAACTCCATGACTAAGCTTTGAGCTGAAAGAAAACTCATCATTTACATGAACAAACTGGAACCTATCAGATAAATAAGATCTAAACCACTGCAACAAAGTTCCATTAAGTCCAACATAGTGTTCTAATCTATCAAGTAGAATATTATGATCAATAGTATCAAAAGCTGCACTAAGATCTAAAAGGACAAGTACAGAAACTAGTCCATTATCAGATGCAATGAGGAGGTCGTTAGTGACCTTCGCTAAGGCTGTTTCAGTACTATGATGGATTCTAAACCCAGATTGAAACTCTTCAAGTAAACCATTTCCCTGCAGGTGGTCAAATAATTGCGTAGCAACAACTCTTTCTAAGATTTTTGAAATGAAAGGGAGATTAGAGATTGGTCTATAGTTAGCTAAAGCTCCTGGATCTAGCGTTGGCTTTTTGAGTAAGGGTTTAATTACAGCCGTTTTAAAAGCCTGCGGTACATGGCCTAAAGTTAATGAAGAATTGATTATATGAAGAATAAAGCTACCAATAAGTGGGAAGACTTCTTTAAATAACCTGGTAGGAATAGGGTCTAAAAGACAAGTTGAAGGTTTGGATGAGGAAACTATTTTGTCTAACTCACAAAGGTCGATTGGCGTAAACTCATCAAGACAGACATCAATAGAAGGAGTTGTAGTAGTTACAGTATTTAAGTTAACTGTGGGAAGAATCTGATTGATTTTATCTCTGATGGATGAAATTTTATTATTGAAAAAGTTCATAAAGTCCTGACTAGTAAGCTCTAAGGGGATGCTAGGATTGACAGAGTCCTGACTCTTTGTCAACCTGGCTACAGTACTGAAAAGAAACCTGGGATTATTCTTGTTCTCTTCTATTAATGCAGAGTAGGTTATCAGGAGGTTATCTATTAACCTATCAGAGTAGGTTATCAGGAGGTTATCAGGAGGTTAAAACCCTTACTATGAGGCAGTAATGTTAACCACAATAGCATCATCCTGCCTACTTAAAAAATACTGGTGGCTGACAGTGGTACCCCTCAGCCTGCTGGCATTAAGAGTGCTGACTGGCTGAATTTTTGATGCAACTATGGTATCAATATGAAAAACCTATGTCATTTCATTCACAAGTTATCACATTTACAAGGTTTTTGACAGTTGTCCTCTGGCTTAGACTTGAGTCAAGGTTTGCCAAAATTCAATCTCATCCTGGATTTTTCAAAGATACGATGCATCTGGAAAGTATTCACAGCGCTTCAGTTTTTCGACATTTTGTTTTGAAACAGCCTCATTCCTAAAGGGATTAAATTCATTTTTTTTTCACAAAATTCTACACACAATACCCCATAATGGCAATGTGAAAAAAGGTTGGGGTTTTTTTTTTTAGATTTTTTGCAAATTTATTAAAAATAAAAAACTAAGAAATCACATGTACATAAGTATTCACAGCCTTTGCCATGAAGCTCAAAATTGAGCTCAGGAGCATCCTGTTTCCACTATTCATCCTTGAAATGTTTCTACAGCTTAATTGGAGTCCACTTGTGGAAAATTCAGTTGATTGGATATGATTTGGAAAGGCACACAGCTGTCTATATAAGGTCTCACAGTTGACAGTGCATGTCAGAGCACAAACCAAGCTTGAAGTCAAAGCAATTGTTTGTAGACCTCCGAGACAGGATTGTCTCAAGGCACAAATCTGGGGAAGGGTACAGAAAAATTTCTTCTGCTTTGAAGTTCCCAATGAGCACAGTGGCCTCCATCATCCGTAAATGGAAGAAGTTCAGAACCACCAGGACTCTTCCTAGAGCTGGCCAGCTGTCTAAACTGAGCGATCGGGGGAGAAGGGCCTTAGTCAGGGAGGTGACCAAGAACCCGATGGTCACTCTGTTAGAGCTCCAGCAATCCTCTGTGGGGAGAGGAAAACCTTCCAGAAGGACAACCATCTCTGCAGGAATCCACCAATCAGGTCTCTATGGTAGAATAGCTAGACAGAAGCCTCTCCTGAGCAAAAGGCACATGGCATCCCGCCTGGAGTTTACCTGAAAGACTCTCAGATCATGAGAAGCAAAATTCTCTGGTCTGATGAGACAAAGACTGAACTCTATGGCATGAATGCCAGGCGTCATGTTTGGCGGAAACCAGGCACCACTCATAACCATGCCAATGATGGTGGCAGCATCAAGCTATGGGGATGTTTTTCAGCGGCAGGAACTGGGAGACTTGTCAGGATAGAGAGAAAGATGATTGCAGCAATGTACAGAGAGCACTCTTGACCTCAGACTGGGGTGATGGTTCATCTTTCAGCAGGACAACAACCCTAAGCACACAGCCAAGATATCAAAGGCTTCAGGACAACTCTGAATGTCTTTCAGTGGCCCAGCCAGAGCCCAGACTTGAATCCAATTGAACATCTCTGGAGAGATCTGAAAATGGCTGTGCACTGATGCTTCCCATCCAATCTGATGGAGCTTCAGTAGTTCTGCAAAGAGGAATGGACCAACCTGCCCAAAGATAGGTGTGCCAAGCTTGTGGCATCATATTCAAAAAGACTTGTGGCTGTAATTGCTGCCAAAGGTACATCAACAAAGTAGTGAGCAAAGGCTGTGAATACTTATGTACATGTGATTTCTTAGTTTTTAATTTATAATAAATTTGCAAAAATCTAAAACAAAAAAACTTTTTTCATGTTGTCATTATGGGGTATTGTGTGTAGAATTTTGAAGAAAAAAAACAAATTTAGTCCCTTTTGGAATGAGGCTGTAACATAACAAAATGCGGAAAAAGTGAAGCACTGAATACTCTACCGGATGCACTGTAGAACTATGGTATCAATGTGAAACATGTACATCATGTCCTTTCTGTTATCATGCTTACAATGGATTTTTTTTTAAATTAACCTCTAACCTTGAGCTTTAATTCATCCATCCATCCATCTTCTACCATTTTTCCAGAGGTCCAGGTTGTGAAGGCAGCAGTTCAAGCAGAGAAGCCCAGACTTCCCTCTCCCCAGCCACCTGCTCCAGCTCTTCAGAGAGGATACCAAAGCGTTCCCACACCAACTGTGAGATGTAGTCTCTCTAGGGAGTCCTGGGTCTGCCCCCGGGTCTCCTCCCAGTGGGACGTGCCCGAAACACCTCAAGTGGGAGGCATCCTAATCAGATGCCCAAACCACCTCAACTGGCTCCTTTCAATGTGGAGGAGCAGCGGTTCTACTCTGAGCCTCTCCTGGATGACTTAGCTCCTCACCCTACCTGTAAGGGTGAGTCCAGCAATCCTATGAAGAAAGCTCATTTCAGCCGCTTGTATCTGCAATCTCATTCTTTCAGTCATTACCCAAAGCTCGTGACCATAGGTGAGGGTAGGAACACAGATTGACCAGTAAATCGACAGCTTTGCCTTAGAGCCTTGCTCCTTCTTCACCACAGCGGACCGGTACAACGTCTGCATCACTGCAGATGCTGCCCCGATCTGTCTGTCAATCTCTCGCTCCATTCTCCCCTCACTCATGAATAAGACCCCAAGATACTTAAACTCCTCCACTTGGGGCAGGAGCTTGTCCCCAACCCGGAGAGGACAATCCACCTTTTTCCGGCTGAGGACCATGGACTCGGAGGTGCTGATTCTCATCCCAACCACTTCACACTCAGCGGCAAACCATCCCAGTAAGACCTGCAGGTCACTGCTTAATGAAGCCAACAGGACAACATCATCTGCAAACAACAAAGATGAGATCCTGTGGTCACCAAGCATGACACCCTCCTCTCCCTGGCTGCGCCTAGAAATCCTGTCCATAAAAATTATGAACAGGATCGGTGACAAAGGGCAGCCCTGGCAGAGTCCAACTCTCACTGGGAATGAGTCCGACCGAGTGTTGGCAATACAAACCAAACTCTCACAACGGTCATATAGAGACTGGATAGTTCGTAACAACAAGCCCGATGCCCCATACTCTCAAAGCACCCCCCACAAAAAAACACAAGGGATGTGGTCGAATGCTTTCCCCAAGTCCACAAAACACATGTAAACTGGTTGGACAAACTCCCACGAACCCTCGAGGATTCTCAAGGAGGGTAAAGAGTTGGTCTAATGTGCCACGGCCAGGATGAAAACCGCATTGTTCCTCCGGAATCCGAGGTTCGACCAACAGCCAGACTCTCCTCAGCTTTAATTCAACGTCACCCAAATTTAAACCAATCTGAGATTTCTCATAGATACAATTATGGTATCAATATCAAAAGCCTCCATCATTTACATGTGGAGTTATCCTATTTACAGGAGTTATGGAAAATCTGACTTCTGACCTCGAGGTCAAGGTCAAGGTCATCCAGATTTGAGCTTGTCCAAGATTTTTCATGGATATATCTATGGTCATCATCATCATCATCATAGCAGTCTGTCGGGGGCGACGATGACTGTTTCATTTAGGTCTGATCAAATTTCTCCACGCAGCTCTGTCCTTTGCCTTCCGCTGCCAGGAACTCCTGACCTTGTTAACTCAGGTGACGTCCGAGCCGGAATGAGTTGCTTTCTGACTGACCATTTCATGAAACTGCTTGCAAAGTATTTGAGTACCACTAGCTTTTGCTGGACTATGGAATGAGGATTAAAAAAAACAATATAATTTCCTTCTCAAGTTATCATGTTCACAAGATTTAGAGAAAAACTGACCTTTGATCGTGTCCTCAAGGTCAAGGTCACCCAAATTCAAACTCATCTCAGACTTTTCATAGATACAACTATGGTATCGATATCAAAAGCCTACCCCATTTCCTTCTCGAGTTATCATGTTTACAAGAACTATGGAAAATATGACCTCTGACCAATTCAATTCTATTCAATTCAACTTTATTTATATAGCGCTGTTTCACAACAGTCATCTCATAGCACTTTCAACTGTAGGGGAAACCCCACAATTGCAGAAAGACCCCAGCAATCAGGCGGTCCCCTGTGAGCAAGCACTTGGCGGCAGTGGAGAGGAAAAACTCCCTTTTAGCAGGAAGAATCCTCCAGCAGAACCAGGCTCAGGGAGGGGCAGTCATCTGCTGCCACTGGCTGGGGGTTGAGGGTATAGAGAAGAAGAGGAAAAGAACAGACATCTAGAGAGCAAACAGCATGACGGGGACTCAATCTTTGGGAGAGAACAAACAAATGTTAATAACCAGCAAAAATATTTCAGTGAGAGTGAAGAAAGGAGTGAAGCCCAGTGCACTGTTGGAGGTCCACCGGCTGTCTAAACCCATTAGCAGCATAACTAAGGGAGGGTTCAGGGGCACATGATCCCACCCTAATTATAGGCTACATCAAAAAGGAATGTTTTTGTTATGACCCGAGCGCCGGTCTTGTCCGCGCTCGGGCTACGTACAGCTCGCTGCCAGCTTTGACAGCTGTAGGTTATATTCTGGCTTCACCAGGCTCTTATTGTGAAGGCGCTCGGTGGGGCTCCCGGCTGTCAACGTCGGTCAGCTGGCTGTCATTACTGCTCGTTAGCGTTCGGCTTTATTAGGCGGGCGCTGACGGCAGTTGGATTGCAGGAGTATCGTCAGACATCGTCTAAACCAGGGGTCACCAACCTTTTTGAAACCAAGAGCTACTCCATGGGTATTGAGTCATGTGAAGTGCACCAACTTGACACACTCCTCTAAAATAACAAATTGTATATATATATACAGTATATATATATATATATATATATATATATATACACACACACACACACACACATATATATATATATATATATATATATATATATATATATATATATATATATACATAAATAAATAATTATCAATATCTTAGAGTGGGTAACAGACAAGAGCAATATTCAACACTTTATTTTTATTAATCTCAGCAATTGTTCAGATGATCACTTCTACATTTCATTAAAAAAATGTCCAGTTTTCACCAGTCCCTTTTAACCATAAAAAACTAAACCCTTTTAATTCATGAACTATGTTGAACCATGTTTGAAAAAGTTATGCAACATTTAAGAAAAATCTTATCACATTTTTAACTGAACAAATCTGCTGCAATTCTGCTCAAAATCTGTTACATTTAATAAACACACTTTTGTGTGTTCTTCTTCACTGGAATTATATCCATACAGTTCTTGCCAAGAATCATGCTGGAGTAATAACCAGCACCGCGGCAGCAGTTTACCCTCGGCCGCGGGATCGCGGGGATCGTGGGTTCGATCCCTGCCCCCGGCCAACAGTGATCTGTGTGGAGTTTGCATGTCCTTCCCGTGTTTGCGTGGGTTTCCTCCCGCATGCCAAAGACATGCAGGTTAGGGAGTTAAGGCTTGTCACCGGACTGCAGAACAAATCTACCTACGGGTCCAAAAAAAAAAAAGAGAGTGGGCAGCAGTTTCATGACGCGTATTGAAGGGGTTTTTTTTTTTCCAAAACTTTATTGAGAACAAGGTCCACATAGAGCCGCTTCGCCATTGCCCCGCAAATGAAACACATGCAGCTTCCTTTCACGGTAGGAAAAAAGAACTCTTCCTCCCGCTCACTTTGAAAATGATAAATTTTCTGTCTTTTTTTTTTTTCCCATGTTTTTGGGCTAGGAAACTGCACTGCGACCACCATCTTCACTGCCCGCTAGCTTACTCTCCACAAGCGCGAAGGTTTTGTCATGCGCACAATACTGACCTTTGAACTAGGTCAGAGTTCACCTTAACTTTACATATAATAAACATATTTTCATTTTTTTTTTTTTTTTTAAGACATTGTCATTTTAAAATCTATATAAATGCAAGTGTGATTTTAAAAAATAGCAGCAGAAAAAATTACATCTTAGACGCAGCTCACTTGCGAGTTGTGCTATTTTTAGAACAGGCCTGCGGGAAACTCATGTGGTCCTTGCGGGCGACATGGTGCCCGCGGGCACCGTGTTGGTGACCCCTGGTCTAAACCTCGTCAGACATTCATCGTTCTGGTCACGCCAGGTTCGTGGGTATATTCTCGTGCTTTTGCTCGTTCATGTCATGTCATGTTTTAGACCGTAAGTGGCTGGGGTTAGCCTTACGGTCCCATGCTCTATGTTCAGTGTATCTTCGCCACAGTCATAGTCTTGTATGTGTGTCTTGTGTCTTGTAAATAAATCACCATCATTGCAAACCTCACCGATGGACCCTTGGCGTCTTATGGTGATCCGCGAGGATCACTGCATGACAGTATACTCCTGCCATAGATGTCTAAACGGAGACGCCACACCAAGACGCCTTTCTTCCGTGAGTTTTGCCATTGTGTGGAGTTTTTTTCCCTGTAGTTGGACTTGGTAGGGAGATGCCCGTCAGCGAGTGTGATTATTGCCCGGAGTGGCTGGAGGAGATTGACGGCTATCTGGCGGAAGCCGCCCGTCTCATACCCACTGTAGCGGCTGATTATTACTTATGCCTCGCCCAGCGGGCTGTGCACCGTTACCATCTTACCTATATTCCGGAAGGGAGCAAGAGGTTATCATGGATTGTTGCACAGTGCACATTGAGGGAGAAGGCGCTCCAGGAAACCCCTCCACCTCCCGCGAGGACAGCGCCCCTGGCGAGAGTGGAGATCCATAGGCTGGAGGGAAAGCCCGGCAGGGGACCTGTGGATCGGTATCCAGTACCTGTCACCCGCCCAGTCCCAGCGTCTTGTGTTCCTGGGCCCTTCGCCACTCCATTGGCCAGTAGGCTCCATAGCCATGCTCCTACCAAGCCCCAATGAGAATCCTGTCCGGATCCAGCTCCGGGTCGTCGGAGGGACCCAGCCTCCCTGCGGGCTGCATCATGTACATCACGACAGAAGGGAATCCCCGCAGTCGCTGCCCACGGGTCATCTGTTCCAGCTGCGCTGTCAGCTCCTCGTGCCCGCGTCGCCCCGGCTGCCATGTCCTCCTCTTTGACGTCATCTCTAGCGGCTAGGAGTGCTGTGAGTCATGCTTCGGCGAGGCCCATCAGCAATCCATCCTGAGCGATTCCTCCTCGTGGCCCCGAGGAGCCTGCCGTTTCCTCCCAGAGGGATAAAAGGAGAACTCCACCCACTGCAGCAGGCACCATCTTCTCTCCAAGAGACAGGCAAGTGCAAGTTGTTTCTTCCCACCATTATTATGATTTGCCTTGTCTGACTCCTGGGGCCGGAGTTCGGGGTTCGCAGCCCCCCGAGCTTCCGCCACCTGCTGTAACTGTTATTCCTAAACCTGCTGCCTCTGTGTCTCCCCCTGCCAAGTGGTCCGCGACGCCAGGTCTACGTCGTGGGAGGAGGGGGGCCTGCGCGGCTGGAAAGCCTGGATCCAGCCCAGCAGCCATGTCGTGGACAGAGGAGGAGAGCGGACTGCGGCCCGGAACCTGTGCCGACGGAGAAGCGTCCCCAGGTTTCCTCGCCGGAACGGTCTGAGTCAGCGGGTCGAGTGTCCCCTGCCCCCATGCCATATGGGTCATCGGCGTGGACATCAGCGCGGGAGGAACCTCAGGCTGCAGACGTTATCTTGCCAGCTGTGGAGCCCGATGCAGCTGAGTTGGAGCCTGCGGACGAGAGTCGCCGCCCTGAACCTGGATCGACGGAGTCCTGGGTGGCAACAGAACCCGAGTGCAGGCAAGTGCTCCCTCTTGTGTCTCTGTCCCCTGTTTTGGAGCATTTGTGCCTGCCTCTCGGGGAGGCGAGTGAGGAGCAGCCGCCTGCTGCGCCCGAGCTCGTCTCGCTGGGTTCTGTTGCTGCCAGTGATATTGATCCCGGTTTTTCTGTTTTGTGTGAGCTTCGTTGCAGTGTCGCCGGCACGGAGCCAGTCGGAGCCACTGATTTGGAAGTTCCAGGTTCGGGGGTGGAGATCGTTTGCAGAGCTGCACCGACCCAGTCGGGGTCCGCTGTGGAGGCGGCTGTGGCCCAATCGGGGTCCGACGGGGTTGCGCCCGAGACCCAATCGAGGTCCATCGCGGGAGCAGCTTTGGCCCAATCTGGGTCCGACGTGGGTGCGCCAGAGGCCCAATCGGGGTCCACCGCAGGTGCAGTTCTGGCCCAATCGGGGCCCAACGTGAGTGCGCCCGAGGCCCAATCGGGGTCCATCGTGGGAGCTGCTTTGGCCCAATCGGGGTCCGACATGGGTTCAGCCGGGACTCAATCGGGGCCCAGTGGAGGTGCAGCGCCAGTGTGGTCCGCGGATGGTGGAGGAGCTGCAGACCCTTCGCCGTCGGACGGAGTACGGGCTCATCCTTGCCTTCTAGTCCCTCTACTGAGTCATCGCCTCTGCGCATCATCGCCGGGGGCCGTGGGGGTCCCTTTTCGCTCGCCCCGGCTCTCCCGAGTTTTGTCTCCGCCAGGGAGGCCGCCACGGGCTGTTTTTCCCCGGTACTGGTGGCTGAGGGACGCGGGTTGGCCGCCTGAGGAACTGCTTCGCCGGTTTGGCGCTTCGGGTCGGCCACCCAACGTGTTATGTGTTTTGCTGGGCGACCTGGTTCAGTCACCAGAGGAGCGGACATGCTGGGCTTTGGACTGTGGTGAGCCGCCCGGTCATGTCTCGCCTCCCATGACCACCCGTTGGCCGTTGGACGTGGGGAGACCACCTGAACTGTTCCTGTAGCGCCTGGTCTCCGCCGGTCGGCATAAACTGTCGGGGGGTAGTGGTCATTTTCTGGTGATGATCTGTCCCAGTAATTGTTTTGTGTGTTTTTTTTCTTTGCTATCCTGTGTTCCTGTAATAGTTATTTGGGTATCTGTGGGTATTTGTGCTTATGCCCTGCAGTTGCCTTATTTTGTTCTGTGTGTAGTTAGGGGGAACCGGTAATTGTTCTGTTTTCTGTACATGGTTATTTTGAAAATTCACTTGAGCATTCACACAGGTGAGAAGTCATTTTCTTGTGAAACGTGGGCAAAGATTTAATTTTCTCTTGCTGTTCTGTGCTGTTTTCTGTAACTGTTATTTGGGGGTCCTTGGCAATTTGTGTTTTATGTCCTACAGTTGCCTTATTTTCCTCCGTGTGTATTTAATCTGATTTGAGTATTTGGTTTTTTTTGTCATTGTGCTGTGTTAGTTTTTTTTTTCCCTTGCCTGGTCTTGATTGAGTTCTTATTGTACTGATTCTGGGTTTGGTCTCTCTCTCCCTCCGGACCTGCCCCCAGCCGCCCACCCTGGAGGGGGGGGGGGGGGGGGCAGGGTGGTCTATGGGCGTTCTGGAAGCCCGCCCTTGGAGGGAGGATACTGTTATGACCCGAGCGCCGGTCTTGTCCGCGCTCAGGCTACGTATAGCTCGCTGCCGGCTTTGACAGCTGTGGGTTATATTCTGGCTTCACCAGGCTCTTATTGTGAAGGCGCTCGGTGGGGCTCCCGGCTGTCAAGGTCAGTCAGCTGGCTGTCATTACTGCTCGTTAGCGTTCGGCTTTATTAGGCGGGCGCTGACAGCAGTTGGATTGCAGGAGTATCGTCAGACATCGTCTAAACCTCGTCAGACATTCATCGTTCTGGTCACGCCAGGTTCGTGTGTATGTTCTCGTGCTTTTGCTCGTTCATGTCATGTCATGTTTTAGACCGTAAGTGGCTGGGGTTAGCCTTACGGTCCCATGCTCTATGTTCAGTGTATCTTCGCCACAGTCATAGTCTTGTGTGTGTGTCTTGTGTCTTGTAAATAAATCACCATCATTGCAAACCTCACCAGTGGACTCTTGGCATCTTATGGTGATCCGCGAGGATCACCGCATGACAGTTTTAACCCTATTCTTAAAAACAAAGATCGTGTCATGAGGCTGAGCGTGGTGTTTCACCGGGCTCAGGCTCTTAATTTATTTCTGAATATTTTCTGTATTTTTTCAGCCTTGTGTTGTTTTTCAGTGTACTGAGTTATGATGTTTTCCTTGGTGGTTTATCGTCCATCCATCCATCCATCTTCTTCCGCTTAATCCTTTTCGGGTCGAAGGGGGGCTGGAGCCTATCCCAGCATCTTTGGGCAAGAGGCAGGGTACACCCTGGACAGATCACCAGTCCATCGCAGGGCCAACACAGAGAGACAGACAACCATTCACTCTCACAGTCATACCTAAGGACAATTTAGAATCCCCAGTTTTGATGCCAATTAACCTAACTTGCATGTTTTTGGCATGTGGGAGGAAACCGGAGAAATCCTGGAGTAAACCCACACAGACACGGGCAGAACATGCAAACTCCACACAGATCACTGTTGATCGGGGGCTGGGATCGAACTCAAGATCCCCCGGCCAAGGGTGAGTTGCTGTGCTGCTGCAGTGCTAACCACTCCGCCACCGCACTGCCCACCCACGCTGGTTTATCGTTCTGTTAGTTTTTTATGTTTTAGTATTATTTTGTCAGCTCTTGTAATTTAGGAATTATTTTTTGCTTCTATTTGACATGACTGCCTTACCCCCTCTTCCAGAAACTCTCTCCCGGTCATCTGCTCACTAGCCATTCTAGCTGTGAGTAGTTGCGCAATCAGGTCACCTGCTTGCTCATGCTCCCCGCACCTGCTGCCTATTTGTTCCCCTGCTATTTAAAGACTGTCTTGTTGTTTCCTCACTGCGGCAGTCTTGTTAAACTTTCTTCCTCATCGCCACCAGAGCCCAGCCCCGCCCCCCCCCCCCCCCGCGACCAGAAAAGGATTAAGCGGAAGAAGATGGATGGATGGATGGATGTAAGTTTTTTTCCTTAGTGTCTGTGTTTGGACTTTGTTTTCGTGCACTTCTTGGGATGTGTTGCTTTTTGTGTGTGTACAATAAATTCCACTAACTGCAGTTCAGCACATGGGCCTCATTTCTCTGCCCTGAGAGGCGATTCATGACAGATTGAGTCTGACTCCCAAATCCAGATTGGCAGTTGGTTCCACAGGAGAGGAGCTTGATAACTGAAGGCTCTGCCTCCCATTGTTCTTTTGGAGATTCTAGGTATTACAAGTAATCCTGCATTTTGGGAGCGTAGTGCTCTGTTAGGATAATAGGGTAGTATCAGACCTTTTAAATAAAAAGAGGCCTGATTATTTAGAGCTTTGTAAGTCAGAAGAAGGATTTTAAACTTAATTCTAAACTCTATGGGAAGCCAATGAAGGGAGGCCAGAACCGGAGAGATATGATCTCTCTTTCTAGTACCTGTTAAAACTCTTGCTGCAGCATTTTGGATCAGCTAAAGACTTTTTAAAGATGTTTTAGGACAACCTGATAATAAAGAGTTACAGTAATCTAATCTAGAACTAACAAAAGCGTGGATTAGTTTCTCAGTATCACTCTGAGACAAGACGCTCCTAATCTTGGCAATATTATGCAAATGTTAGAAGCCAGTCTTAGAAACAAGTTTAATATGTGAATTAAAAAACAGATCTTGATCAAAAATAACTCCAAGGTTTCTCACAGAACTATTAAGAGAAAGAGTAACCACATCCAAACTAAGAGTTTGATTTGGAAAGGTATTTCTGTTTTTTGGACCAACAAGAATGACTTCAGTCTTATCTGAATTTAATAGCAGGATAAGACCTCTTAAGATAAACCTCTAACTTGGCTAATTGATTACTATCATCTGGCTTCATTGACAGGTATAATTGTGTGTCATCTGCATAACAATGAAAATGTATACACTGCTTTCTAATAATGTTGCCTAGTGGAAGCACATGTAAACTAAAAAGAATAGGGCCTTGCACAGATCCCTGTGGAACTCCATGACTGAGCTTTGAGTTGGAAGAAAACTCATTATTGACATGAACAAACAGGAACCTATCAGATAAATAAGATCTAAACCACTGCAATGAAGTTCCATTAAGTCCAACATGGTGTTCTAATCTATCAAGTAAAATATTATGATTGATAGTATCAAAAGCTGCACTAAGGTCTAAAAGAACAAGTACAAAAACAAGTCCATTATCAGATGCGATATGGAGGTCAATAGTGACCTTCACTAAGGCTGTTTCAGTATTATGATATATTCTAAACCCAGATTGAAACTCTTCAAATAAACCATTTCCCTGCAAGTGGTCAAAAAATTGCGTAGCAACAACTCTTTCTAAGATTTGTGAAATGAAAGGCAGATTAGAGATTGGTCTATAGTTAGCAAAAACTCCTGAATCCAGCGTTGGCTTTTTGAGTAAGAGTTTAATTACAGCAGTTTTAAAAGCCTGCGGTACATGGCCTAATGTTAATCAAGAATTGATTATTTGACGAATAGAGCTACCAATAAATGGGAAGACTTTTTTGAATAACCTGGTAGGAATAGGGTCTAAAAGATAATCTGAAGGCTTGGATGAGGAAATTATTTTATCTAACTCTAAAAGGTCAATTGGAGTAAACTCATCCAAACAGATATCAATTGAAGGAGTTGTAGTAGTTACTGTATCTAAGTTAACAGTGGGAAGAATCTGACTGATTTTATCTCTGATAGATGAAATTTTATTAATGAAAAAGTTCATAAAGTCCTGACTAGTAAGCTCTAAGGCAGTGGTGTCAAACTCATTCCATGGAGGGCCAAGACCCTGCAGGTTTTACTTCCACCCAGTCTCTTCAGCAGGTGTTTTCACCGATCAGCAATCAGTGGGAAGAAATTCAGAGGAATCACCTGCTGAAGACACTGGGTGGAGATAAAACCTGCAGGGTCTTGGCCCTCCATGGAATGAGTTTGACACCTGTGCTCTAAGGGAATGCAAGGATTGACAGAGTTCTGACTCTTTGTCAGCCTGGCTACAGTGCTAACAAAGCTACAGTGCTGAAAAGAAACCTGGGATTGTTCTCTTCTATTAAGACCGCCTAAATTTGAACTCATCTAAGATTTTTCTTAGGGATAACTATGGTATCGATTTGAAAAACATACATCATTTCTTTCTCTAGTTATTGTGTTTAAAAGGTAGATGTTGACACTGCCACCGGCGCTGCTGCTCATCTACCCAGTGGGGTGATGGCAATACCACATCAGCCTTTTAAAGGCTGAGGTGTGTAGCCACACTAGCCACACATGTGTCTTACTTAATGCCTTACAGTGTACTTCACATCTTAGATAGAACAGAGTGCAGAGCTCCCTTGGAGATAACAGGAAGCTGTGAAAACGTAATCCTTTGTGTGCTGAGAGACTGCTTGGAAGAGCCTTTGGGGGCCAAAGTCTGTGAGGGGGGATGCCTAAGGATTTAAGAGGAAATGCATTGTTACTTTTGATGTGCATGAATGTGACTTGTGAACTGTGGGGGACTGGGGTATATATGGAGCGAGTTTTTCTGAGACGTTCTCTTTCTACTTTGAGATGTTGGTGAATGTGTAATAAAGCTGCCTTGAGACAAACCTGCCTCATCAATTGCACATTCCCACACTGGTGACCCAAGACGTAGCATGCAGCAAGAAGAGAATTCCCCGGGGCCAGCCTCATCAGGAGCCCCCAGCCAAGCGAATGCCGCTACGGTCCAGCTACCGGACTTTTGGCAGAGCAACCCGCGGTCCTGGTTCCACTCGGTTGAAGCACAGTTCAACCTCCGGAGGATATCGGTAGATGACACAAAATTCTACCATGTGGTCGCAAAACTTGATAACCACACGGCTCAGCATGTGGAGAGCCTTCTGGAGCAGCCGCCAGCCAGCGACAAATACGGCGCGTTGAAGGCTGCACTCATCCAGCACTACACTCTCTCGGTTGAGGAGAGAGCAGAGAGACTCCTGGCGCTGACCGAGTTGGGAGATGGCACGCCCGTTGACCTTATGGAGAAGATGCTGAGGTTGAAAGGCTCGGACGATGACCACTTCATCTTTACCCACCTCTTCCTCAGGACCCTACCGTCAGCGACGAGAGCGACCCTGGCCAGTTCGCCGTTGTTGGCCCAGCGGGACTACCACGCGCTGGCCCGGGAGGCGCATCGAATTGTCAATGTCAGCAGACAGCGTGTGGCCACGGCTGCAGCAGCGAAACTCGGCGCGACGGCCGGAGATGGCAGGGGGCCAGAAGCAGCGGTAGCAGAACCACCGACGACGGCAGCGGCGGGGGCCAGGGAACGCGGAGGAGACACCCTTTGTTTCTACCACCGCCGCTTCGCAGAGAGGGCAAGCAAATGTGTACCACCGTGCCAGTTCAAGCGTTCGGGAAACGCCAAGACCGGGGGTCGGTAGCAGCCGCGACCCTCGGGGAGGAGAACAAGCTGCTCTACTTGTTGGACGCACGCTTGGGGAGGCATTTCCTCGTGGACACAGGCTCCCAGTTGAGTTTCATCACACCTTGCTACGCGGACAGGCTGGCAGGTTCCAGAGGTCCCGGGGTGGCAGCAGCGAACGGCTCCGAGATTAAGACCTTTGGTGAGAGGACTCTACTTCTGTCTCTACACGGCCGTACATTTGAGTGGACTTTTGTTATAGCAGCAATGAATTTCAATATGTTGGGGGCTGATTTTTTGTGCTCACATGGTTTGTTGGTTGATCTCGCTAACAGGCGCCTGGTTAATGCATTTTCTTTTGATTCTATTCCTTGTACAGCGCGAGTGGCCCGGCCAACAGCACAAGCCAACGTCACAGCTGCAAGCGGTAAGTTCCACACACTGCTCACTCAGTTCCCAGCACTCACGGTCCCCACATTTTCGGCAACCGTCGCTAAACACGGGGTGGAACATTTTATTACCACTACCGGACCGCCCATTTTTGCAAAAGCTCGGCGCTTGGACGCAGCTAAACTGGCCATAGCGCGCGAGGAGTTCGCCAACCTGGAGAGGTTGGGCATCATCAGGCGTTCGAACAGCCCATGGGCTTCCCCGCTACACATGGTCCCGAAGGCTGACGGCTCCTGGCGACCTTGCGGGGATTTCCGCAGGTTAAATAACGCCACAGCGCATGACCGCTACCCAATCCCGCATATCCAAGATTTTTACGTTCATTTGGCAGGGGCGCGTGTTTTTTCTAAGATAGATTTGGTCCGCGGTTACCACCAAGTCCCAGTGCGCGCTGAGGACATACCCAAAACAGCGGTAATAACTCCATTTGGCCTATTCGAGTTTTTGCGCATGCCATTCGGGCTTAAAGGGGCTGCACAGACGTTCCAATGCATGATGGACGCGGTGCTGCGCGATCTCCCTTTCGTGTTCATCTACTTGGACGATATTTCGGTAGCCAGCGCGTCCGAAGACGAACACGAAAACCACCTAGCGGCAGTTTTCCGGAGGTTGGGAGATCACGGGTTAATAATCAACCCAGCGAAGTGTCAGTTCGGGGTGGCGCAGATCGATTTTTTTAGGACACCGCGTCTCCCCCGAAGGAGCGGTTCCGCTTCCTAACAAAGTGCTCGCGGTAGCAAATTTCCCCCGGCCGCAGACAGTCAGGGCGTTACAGGAGTTTTTGGGAATGGTGAATTTTTATAACCGTTCCTTCCCCCGCGCAGCGCAACTCATGCAACCGCTTTATGCCGCGCTCAAAAAACAGAAACCCGCGAATAAGGTCGAGTGGTCCCCGGAGCGGGAGCGAGCGTTCTCGGAGGTAAAAGTAGCCTTGGCAAATGTTGCGTTGTTGGCACACCCAGACCCAACGGCCCGCATAGCGCTCACTACTGACGCGTCAGATGTGGCCATAGGGGCGGTCGTGGAGCAGCATGTAGCCGGGGTTTGGCAGCCCCTCGCCTTTTTCAGCAGGACTTTGCGCGATAGTGAACGTAAATACAGCACGTTCGACAGGGAGCTGCTGGCTCTCCATTTGGCCATCCGCCACTTTCAGTTCTGGCTGGAAGGACGCTGTTTCACCGCGTTCGTGGACCACAAGCCGCTAACATTCGCGATGGCCAAGGTTTCCAAACCGTGGTCAGGCCGGCAGCAGAGACAGCTGGCCGCGATTTCAGAGTTTACTACTGATATTCAGCATGTGGCAGGCAAACTGAATGTAGTGGCAGATTGCCTCTCGCGCGCCGTGGCTGCCCCCGTCTGCGTGGGGATAGATTACACAGCCATGGCCACGGAGCAAGGTAGTGACGTGGATGTGCGCGCGCTCCAGTCTGGACCAACAGGGTTAAGGCTGGAGAGCAGGGAGCTGCAAGATGGCAGGCCCCCCTTAATCTGCGATGTCTCCACTGGACGTGGCGCCGCCACATTTTTGACTCGATTCATTCTTTGGCACACCCGGGAGTGCGCGCATTGGTCAGAATGGTAGGAGAGAAATTTGTGTGGCCGAACCTTCGCAAACAAGTTAAAGAGTGGGCAGCAGCCTGCATGGCGTGTCAACGAGTCAAGATACATAGGCACACGAGAGCTCCCTTGGAGCCGTTTCACATCCCGGCCAAGAGGTTCGATCACGTTCATGTGGACCTCGTGGGCCCCCTTCCGCCGTCACAGGGGTGCACACACCTTCTGACAATGGTGGACTGCACCACGCGCTGGCCAGAAGTGGTTCTGCTGGCGTCAACCACGGCCGAGGAGGTGGCGCGCGCGTTTTTAACAGCATGGGTGGCACGTTTTGGAGTCCCGTCGGACATTACGTCCAACAGAGGCCCGCAATTTGTGTCTGAACTTTGGTCGACAATGGCCCGCAACCTGGGTGTCACAATTCACCGCACAACCGCGTACAATCCGCAGGCTAATGAGTTATGCGAACGTTTTCATAGGTCATTGAAAGCAGTGCTCAGGGCATCACTGACGGATGCAAATTGGGTAGACAAGCTACCGTGGATTTTATTGGGGTTACGTTCTGCGCCTTAAGAGGACTTAGAAGCCTCCCCGGCTGAGCTCGCGCAACCACTCCGGCTGCCCGGGGAGTTTCTCCCAGATAACCCTGCGCCGGACAGCTCCCCGTCGCAGCTGTTGCAGAGTAGCATGGAATCAAGCATGCTGCCCGGCCCCGTTCACCACAGTTTTCCACGCGTTTTTGTGTGTAAAATTTTGAAAAACACAGAGTTTGTTTTTGTCAGACACGATGCACATCGACCCCCACTGCGACCACCTTATGATGGACCATTCAGAGTGTTGGAAACAGGGGACAAGCATTTTTTGCTAGATTTGGGGAGTAGGAAAGAAAAGGTTGGCATAAACAGACTCAAACCCGCTTTTGTGGTGGCAGATGAGCAAGTGCTGATGGCAAGGGCCCCGCGGTGAGGAAGACCCCCACAGGGAGCTTCACAGAGTAATATTTCCCCAGAACACCCGCAGGGACTGACAAAAGGTTTTCACCTCCAGACAACAGCTCCCCAGCATGACAGCGCCGCGGAGGCGTTGGTGTCTGACAAAAACAAACTCTGCGTTCTTCAAAGCTTTAGGCACAAAAACGCGCGGAAAACTGTGGTGCACGGGGCCGAGCAGCGTGTTTGATTCTATGTTACTCCGCAACAGCTGAGACGGGGAGGTGTCTGGCGCCCGGATATCTGGGAGAAACTCCCCAGGCAACCGAAGTGGTTGAGCAAACACGAGCTCCGCCGGGGAGGCTTCTAAGTCCTCTTTAGGCGCAGAACACAACCCCAATAAAATCCACGGTAGCTTGTCTACCCAATTTGCATCCGTCAGTGACACTCTGAGAGCCGCTTTCAATGACCTATGAAAACGTTCGCATAACCCGTTAGCCTGCGGGTTGTACGCGGTTGTGCGGTGAATTGTGACACCCAGGCTGCGGGCCATTGTCGACCAAAGTTCGGACACAAATTGAGGGCCTCTGTCGGACGTAATGTCCGACGGAACTCCGAAACGCGCCACCCAAGCTGTTAAAAACGCGCGCGCTACCTCCTCGGCCGTGGTTGATGCCAGCGGAACCACTTCAGGCCAGCGCGTGGTGCGGTCCACCATTGTCTGAAGGTGTGTGCACCCCTGCGACGGCGGGAGGGGTCCCACGAGGTCCACATGAACGTGATCGAACCTCTTGGCCGGAATGTGAAACGGCTCCAAAGGAGCCCTCGTGTGCCTGTGTACTTTGGCTCGTTGACACGCCGTGCAGGCTGCTGCCCACTCCTTAACTTGTTTGCGAAGACTCGATGCGCATCGACCCCTGCTGCGACCACCTTATGACGGACCGTTCAGAGTGCTGGAAACAGGGGACAAGCAGTTTTTGCTAGATTTGGGGGGTAGGAAAGAAAAAGTTGGCATAAACAGACTCAAACCCGCTTTTGTGGTGGCGGATGAGCAAGTGCTGTTGGCAAGGGCCCCGCAGCAAGGTAGACCACCATGGGGGGCTTCACAGAGTAATGTTTCCCCAGAACACCCGCAGGGACTGACAAAAGGTTTCCACCCCCAGACGGCAAACCCCCAGCGTGACAGTGCCGCGGAGACGTTGAATCCCGGCTACAGCAGATACGGCAGGAGACTGAAGCCTAGACAGCATGCGGACTGATGTGTATTGATTCTATCACGGCATGCATGTTGTTATTCTCTTGTTTGTTCTAAAATGTTTGGGGGGGCTGGTGTGGTGGCCACACATATGTGACCTACTTTGTGACTGATGTAAGGCCTCACATTTTAGATCAGAACAAAGACAGAGCTTCCTTGGAGATAACAGGAAGCTGCAAGGATGTTAGCTTTGGTATGCAGGGCTTGAGACTGTGGGGGTGTTATTACAGGATTAAAGAGAAGATGCATTGTAGACTGTGGGGGTGATATCAGAGAGAGGAGATGCATTGTTACTGGCTATTATAACATACCTGTCAAGTGATACGGTTTCGCCATATTTTAATACGGGGAAAATGCAATTTTAGCAAATACGGGCGTATTGCCATTTCTGTACGCCAAAAAGAAAAATATACGGGAAAAAAAATTATTGAGAGTGTGGAGGAACACCTCGTGTGTGACCCCCATAGCGTACAGGGCTGGCAGTGCACTCAGCGTCCGCCTGCACTTATTTCGATCCTCCACAAGCGCACCTAGTGTTTTTGTGAGTTTCAAAATGGCTTCTTGCAGTGCGCCGTCGGCGAAGTAAACAAAGCTTGAAGAAAAGGGAAATCGAGGGACTGGATGTCACCGTTATCCTTCACCGTCACCATTTATTTATTTATTTTAGATTGCACAATATTCCATGGCAGAATGTTGTGGGCTTTGGTTCGGACAATTGCAACACGATGGTGGGTCGAGACCTTTCCAGACTGAAGGAGAACTCTCCAAATGTTTTCAGGTATGGGCAGTATTATTCACCTTCAAATATTACCTAAATATAACAAAAAAAAATGCTTTAAAATCTTAACAAACATGCTTAGAGGTAGCCCAAATCCCCTATAGTGTACTGTTATTTTGTATCTTGGAACTTTGCTTTACATTCAATTCAATTCAATTCAACTTTATTTATATAGCGCCATTTCACAACAACAGTCATCTCATAGCACTATCAACTGTAGGGGAAACCCCCACAGTTGCAGAAAGACCCCAGCAATCAGGCGATCCCCTGTGAGCAAGCACTTGGCAATGGTGGAGAGGAAAAACTCCCTTTTAACAGGAAGAAACCCCCAGCAGAATGTACATCTGAATGTATAGCATTATATTGAAAGGGCTGAATAAGATTGATATTTTCATTGTTATTATTAACACAATTTCAAAGAGAATTATTTCTGATACTTAACTTATGAAACAAAAATCCATTCTGCTTTTGTTTCAGCACTGGCAGCATAAATGAATGAATTTGAAATAGTTCATGTTGCAGTTGCTGTTTGTTTGGTTTTTGTTTGTTTGTTTGTTTGTTTTGCTTCAGTTTTCTTTCATCTGCCGATAAATACAGTTTTTAAGTACTCAGTACAGGCGTGAAAGCCCCCCCAATAAGGGAGGCATGAGGTCAGTACAGGTGTGAAGGCCCCCCCAATAAGGGAAGCATGAGGTATGCCTTGACAGGTATGTTATAATGCAATGTGACCTGTGATGCATGTGACTTGTGAACTGTGAGAGTCCTGGTATTTAAGGACGAGAGTTCCCTGTAATGTCCTCTTTCTTCGTTGAGATGTTGGTGAACGTGAATAAAGCTGCTTTGAGAGAAATCTGTCTCATCATTTTCACATTCCCACACTTTCACCAACATCTCAACGAAGAAAGAGGACATTACAGGGAACTCCATCCATCCATCCATCTTCTACCGCTTTTCCGGAGGTCCGGGTCGCGGAGGCAGCAGTTCAAGCAGAGAAGCCCAGACTTCCCTCTCCCCAGCCACCTACTCCAGCTCTTCAGAGGGGATACCAAGGCGTTCCCAGACTAGCTGGGAGACATAGTCTCTCCACCGAGTCCTGGGTCTGCCCCGGGGTCTCCTCCCAGTGGGACGTGCCTGAAACACCTCAAGTGGGAGGCGTCCAGGAGGCATCCTAATCAGATGCCCATACCACCTCAACTGACTCCTTTCAATGTGGAGGAGCAGCGGTTCTACTCTGAGCCTCTCCCGGATGACTGAGCTCCTCACCCTAACTCTGAGGGTGAGTCCAGCAATCCTACGGAGAAAGCTCATTTCAGCCGCTTGTATCCGCGATCTCGTTCTTTCGGTCATTACCCAAAGCTCGTGACCATAGGTGAGAGTAGGAACGTAGATTGACTGGTAAATCGACAGCTTTGCCTTAGAACTAAGCTCCCTCTTCACCACAACAGACCGGTACAACGTCCGCATCACTGCAGATGCTGCTCCAATCCGTCTGTCGATCTCTCGCTCCATTTTCCCCTCACTCGTGAACAAGACCCCAAGATACTTAAACTCCTCCACTTGGGGCAGGAGCCTGTCCCCAACCCGGAGAGGACAATCCACCTTTTTCCGGCTGAGGACCATGGACTCGGACTTGGAGGTGCTGATTCTCATCCCAGCCGCTTCACACTCAGCGGCAAACCGTCCCAGCAAGAGCTGTAGGTCATTGCTGGATGAAGCCAACAGGACAACATCATCTGCAAACAACAGAGATGAGATCCTGTGGTCACCAAGCATGACACCCTCCATTCCCTGGCTGCGCCTAGAAATCCTGTCCATAAAAATTATGAACAGGACCGGTGACAAAGGGCAGCCCTGGCGGAGTCCAACTCTCACTGGGAATGACTCCGACCGAGTGTTGGCAATGCGAACTAAACTCTCACAACGGTCGTACAGAGACCGAATAGCTCGTAACAACAAGCCCGATACCCCATACTCCCGAAGCACCCCCCACAAAAATCCACGAGGGACGCGGTCAAATGCCTTCTCCAAGTCCACAAAACACATGTAAACTGGTTGGGCAAACTCCCACGAACCCTCAAGAATTCTCGAGAGGGTAAAGAGCTGGTCCGATGTGCCACGGCCAGGACGAAAACCACATACATTACAGGGAACTCATTACAGGGAACTCTCTTCCTTAAATACCAGGACTCTCACAGTTCACAAGTCACATGCATCACAGGTCACATTGCATTATAATAGCCAGTAACAATGCATCTCCCCTCTCTGATATCACCCCCACAGTCTACAATGCATCTTCTCTTTAATCCTCTAATAACACCTGCCTTACAGTGTACTTCACATCTTAGATAGAACAGAGTGCAGAGCTCCCTTGGAGATAACAGGAAGCTGTGAACACGTAATCCTTTGTGTGCTGAGAGACTGCTTGGAAGAGCCTTTGGGGGCCAAAGTCTGTTAGGGGGGATGCCTAAGGATTTAAGAGGAAATGCATTGTTACTTTTGATGTGAATGAATGTGACTTGTGAACTGTGGGGGACTGGGGTATATATGGAGCGAGTTTTTCTGAGACATTCTCTTTCTACTTTGAGATATTGGTGAATGTGTAATAAAGCTGCCTTGAGACAAACCTGCCTCATCAATTGCACATTCCCACAGAGGGATAAAAAAAATGAAAAAATTATTATTAAGTACAGTGACCTCATCATGGACTGCAGAGAGAAAGAGTGGCAAACATGGGTGTTTCCAATTGAGGTTGGGTGTAGAGGATTTCCAGCACAGTCTGTGTGGACCATGCTCACTACACTTGGCATTTCATGCAACGAGCAGAAGTCAGCTGTACGCAGGACTGGAAAGGCAGCAGAGAGAGCTTCACGTAGGTTATGGTTTAAAAGACAGGCAGAGGGCTGGAGGCCTGGAGCTGATGGGCTGTGATCTGGCCACCACTGCTGACCCGCCAACTGGAGGGTGTTGCGATTAAGGGTCAAAACACCCAGAGAAGGTTGGGCACCACCTGATGACATTAGCTTCAGGCTGAAGGCCACAGTCGGTTTTTGAAGCAACTGAATGTGAGGCATCCACGGATGTATTAAACAAGTAAACTCTGGGTAACCAGTGATGTTCAGGAAAGGCTGGATGGCAACCAGGGAAGACTGGTGATGCTGGAAAGACAGCTGACCTCCAGGAAAGCCTGGCACGGGTGCATGAGGCCAGCAACCTCATGTACTGCACTCACAAGAGGACATCATAACAAGCTACAGAAAACTATAAAGAACAATACCCCCGGAGTCTCCCGGGGGGGGGGGGGGGGAGGCGGGGTGAGACTCAAAAAGACAGACCTAGCGCTAATGACCACAGCTCAAATACAACTAATTAGAATTAGAATTCCGCATAAGTTTCCTCCTAAGTATCATGGGGAGACATGTGTGCAAACATGTCCCACTCTTTAAGTTATGTTTTCTCTCAGTTGCTACTATTGTCATCATTATTGTTTTTGTTCCTGTCTCACTCTTCATTTTTGTTGTATACTGGTGTGACAGCGTTCTCAGTTCGTTCTCTGCTCCTCAGTCTTTGGTCTTTCTGTTGTTAATTGCTCACAGCTGTGTCTCGTCTGCTAATCAGTGCCACCTGTAGTCATTTGGGCCATTTCCTTGTGCCCTATTTAGAGCCTGCTGTGCCGCTCCTCAGCACAGTGGCGTAATCTCATTCCTCTCAGTGGTTTCTCCCTGTCCTCCTCATCAGCCATGAGTAAGTGCTTACCTGTCTGTACTCCTGTGTGTGTCCCGCACTTCTCATTGTTATTCCTGCCGTTCCATCGCCTCAGCCTCTGTGCTGTTTTCCGTTCGCCTGCTTTTTGTGTAAGTGTAGTGCCTTTGTGTTTTTGTGTTCCTTAGAATTAAATTTGCAAACTGAGGGCACTGTCAAGCATGGATACAGAGTAGATGCGTCCTTACCAGCGCCAACATATCTTTTCATAAATGTTATTTTAAACGCCAGTTTACCTCATTATATTTCTCCTTTTAATATTGGGACCACTTAAGACACCCGCTGGCATGTCTGGGAAGAACTCTTCTCATCAAGAACGCTCTACCCGAGCCCCTAACCGTCAAGCTAGCGAGAAAGCTAACTACCCGTCTCCTGCACATTGCGTTGATGAAGATGCAGAAGAGCTGTCACTTTTGGGCCTGGTAAAGTTAATTGAAAGTTTCTGCGCTGAAACGCGTGACTCATTAGGCACACTGCAGACTTCTATGGACTCTATTGGGACACGTTTAACCGAGGCCGAAACTTCTCTGCAAGAGTGTGATGACAGGATTACGGCGCTCGAAGCCAGAAGTGAAACACTGGAGAACTGCAACAAACTGCTAATGGCTAAAACAGAGAGCCTCGAATCGAGGAGCAGATGCCAAAATCTTCGTGTGTTTGGTCTACCAGAAAACACAGAGGGGCCACAAGCCACGACATTTATGACTGATAGAAAAATTTCATATTAGTCTTATATTTGTATTTGCTTTGTCTCAGAGTCTGTCTCAGAGTCTATGTAAAAGTGTCAAGGTTGCAGCTGCACTAGTTATCATCTTGCTTTTAGTCCAACCTGTGTGGCTCCCATGTGACTAGTATAGAGTGAGCGTCATGGATCCTGAGAAAAGATAATCTGTATACCAAGTTTTGACCAGATGTACTGGACCAATCATAATGGACAATTTGCTCCTCCACCTTTCAGATAAAGGAGGGCTTAAAGAACTGAGTGATATGTGTTTGAGTCAGAATGGTGCGCAAATAGGCTCTGAGACTATTTTTGTATTGTTCTCCACTGGCCAATGTAATTAAATTTGCTGAAACTCTGATCCAGCATGGTTTTTGACTGAAGGTTTAAAAGAATTTTTCTAACATACTTGGCGCCCGAACAGGGACTCTATATATCTCTCCTCTGCTTCCGGCGTTTTTGGACCACGGACAGCTGTGCACGGCTGTGGAGAAAGCGCTCCCCCACGTCCCCAGTGGGTCAGCTTTGTGGAAGTGAGGCACGGTCCAGTGATGCTGGGAGCTGGAGAGTGACGGAGCCAACCCACAGGCGGATCACAGTGAGTAAATTTAACTGGTGATGACACTCGGTTCGAGTCCACGGTCAGTCTGATAATACGGGTAAAAAGGTTGTTAGCCCAGCGTGTCATGACTGGTTAGAATATTCAGCCCACGTGCAAGGCGCAGCAACAAAGAGACAATCAAACAGTAAACACGTTTGAATGTTTTATTAAATCTCAAAACACGCTCTGCTACAGGACAGTCACTTGCCAGGGGAATGGGCCTGTGGAGAGAAAGTGAGAGCTGTGAGCAGAGGAATAGAGATAGGGGAAATGGGCAAGCCAAATTACCACTTACGTGGGCTCCGAGAGGGCGCAGGTCGAACCCCAGCGGGGAATAGACGAACCGGCAGGGCAGGGAACTGCGGGTGGAGTCTGACCGGGCGGAGGTTTCCGTCGTGGGAAAAGTTGTGACAGGAGAGTGTGCGCAGCCCTCAGTGACACACCTACATGATGGCAGCAACCTGCACCAAGGAGGAAAAGCACAAGGATTAATAACTTCTTAACCGCTGTGTACAAGACGACTTACTTGTCTGTAAGGTAGTATACCCTGACGAGCCAGCATTGAATCACTGAAGCGTGCTACCTTAAATACGCTGGCAGATAAGAGAGCGCAGGTGTGTCCTCTCCCTCAGGTGCGCTGATGAGTGGTGGAGAGATGAACTGGAAGGAGGGGGCGCGCTCTAGCCGCCCATGACAGGGCCCCCCCTTCTAGGAGCACCTTCTGGCGGTCCACAGGGCTTATCGGGATGGGCCTGATGGTATGACCAGAGCATCTCTTTATCCAAAATCCAGGCCAAAGGAACCCAGGATCGCTCCTCTGGGCCGTAACCCTCCCAATCCACCAAATACTGGAGGCCCCGGCCCCACAGCGAACATCCAAGATCCAGCGGACAGTGTGGGTGGGTTGACTGCTGATGATCTGGGGAGGGGGAGGCGGCTTCGGGGGGGGACACAGAGGACTGACCGTTAGGGGTCTGATGTGGGAGACGTGGAAGGTCGGGTTCACACAGAGCGTGAGTGGGAGGCTCAGCCGAACCGAGACGTCATTGACAATTCTGGAGATCGGGAAGGGCCCGATAAAGCGCAGAGACAGCTTCTTGGACGTAGTCTTCAAGGGCACCTGACTGGCCGCCAACCAGACCTGCTGACCCACTGCGTACTTGGTTGCGGGCGTCCGATGTTTATCCCCCGCCACCCAGTTGCGCTCCACAGAGCGAGTAAGAGCGGCGTGCGTGGACCTCCACATGTGCCTGCAGCGGCGAGCATGCACCCCCACCGAAGGAACCGCGACCTCCTTCTCGGCCATAGGCAGTAGTAGAGGTGTGTACCCCAATGATGCCTCGAAGGGAGAGAGCCCCGTAGCCGAGAAAACAGCCATGTTCATGGAATACTCCACCCAGGTCAGATGTGAACTCCACGATGAAGGGTGCTCGGCTGCCATGCACCACAAGTTGGCCTCCAAGGACTGATTGGCACACTCTGCCTGCCCGTTGCTCTGCGGGTGGTTCCCAGAGGAGAGGCTCACCATGGTTTCCAAGGTGCGGCAGAAGGCCTTCCAGACTTGAGATGTAAACTGCGGCCCCCAGTCAGACACGATATCCAGTGGGATGCCATGGAGTCGAATAACGTGATCCGTCAGCAGGACGGCTGTCTCCAAGGCCGAGGGAAGTTTGGGGAGCGCCACCAGGTGGACAGCCTTGGAGAAACGGTTAACAATGGTTAGAATGACAGTTTTTTTCGCTGGAGGGGGGAAGTCCAGTGACGAAGTCCACGGCGATGTGGGACCACGGTTGACCAGGAACGGGGAGGGGTTGGAGGAGTCCAGATAGGGGGGAGGAATCAGACTTGCCCCAGACACAGGTCTGACAGGCCCGCACATACTCCCGCACGTCCCGCCGCAGCGTGGGCCACCAGAACCCCTGCCGAACCAGATTGATAGTATGGGTGATTCCAGGATGACAAGCAAAGCGGCTGGTGTGACCCCAGTGGATGATGTCACTGCGGAGGGCAGCGGGGACATACAGGCAATCTGGGGGGCACCCTGCTGGCACAGGCTCCTGAGACTGGGCCTGATGGATCCTCCACTCGATATCCCACGTAAGGGCACCAAGGACACACGAAGAGGGAAAAATGGGTTGGGGAGGGGAAGGGGGCACTACCTCCTTGGAATCAAACTGGCGCGATAGCGCGTCCGGTTTAGTATTCCGAGAACCGGGCCGGTAGGTGATGGTAAAATTCAACTGCCGGAAAAATAAAGCCCAGTGGGACTGCCTGGCGTTAAGTCGGTGGGCCGACCGCAAGTACTCAAGGTTCTTGTGATCGGTCCACATGACAATGGGGTGCATAGCCCCCTCTAGCCAATGTCTCCATTCCTCTAGTGCCAATTTAATGGCGAACAGCTCTTTGTCCCCTACGTCGTAATTCTTCTCGGCCGGCGCAAGCCAACGAGAGAATGGAGCTTCTGGTCGGAGGATGTGTGCTGCAAGAGAACAGCGCCCACCCCTGAATCAGAAGCATCCACCTCAAGGACGAACTGGAGCTGCGTGTCAACCTGGGCCCAAGATTGGTGTGCCAGTGAACAGGCCCTTTAATTTCAAAAAGGCCTGCTCCGCTGCCTCGGTCCACCGAAAGGGGACCTTAACAGAGGTCAGCTGTGTTAAGGGCAGTGTGACCCCACTATAGTTCCTGATGAACCTACGATAAAAGTTTGCAAACCCGAGGAAGCGTTGAAGCTCCCTGCGGGAGTGGGGCGTCAGCCAATCAAGCACTGCCCTCACCTTGGCCAGGTCGGCAACCAGTCTCCCCTCAGCTACTATGAAGCCCAAGAAGGAAGTAGATGTTGTGGAGAACTCGCACTTCTCGGCCTTAACAAGAGCCATTGTAAAACGGCTCCAACGTGGACCTCATGTTCCTCTGGCGTGCGGGAGAAGATCAAAATGTCATCCAAATAGGCAAACACAAATTGATAGAGCATATCGTGGAGGGCATCGTTAATTAACCATTGGAAGACAGTGGGGGCGTTGGTAAGCCCAAATGGCATCACCAAATACTCGAATTGCCCCAAGTGTGTTTTAAACGCCGTTTTCCATTCGTCCCCCTCACGAATGCAAATGAGATGGTACGCGTTGCGTAAGTCTAATTTGGCAAACACCTGTGAGCGCTGAAGGAGCTCAAACACGGAATTCATCAAGGGCAGGGGATATTTGTCTTTAACTGTTATAGCGTTGAGCTCATGGTAATCGATACACGGGAGGAGCGAGCCATCCTTTTTGCCGACAAAGAAGAACCCGGCCACGAGAGGAGCTGAAGATGGCCGAATGAGGCCGGCGTTCAGCGACTCTTTAATATACTTCTCCATGGCCTCCCTCTCTGGCCCTGAAATACTATAGAGCCAGCTGGATGGCAGCTTCGCCCCCAGGATGAGGTCCACAGCACAGTTGTAAGAGCGATGAGGAGGCAGCGACAATGCTCTCGACTTGCTGAAGACCTCCCCTAAATCATGATAAGCCCGGGGGACGAGGCTGAGATCCAGCGGCTCGACCGGAGGAGGAGAAACCAGGAGGGATGTAGCACATTCCGCTGAACTTAAACAATTGGCCAAACAAAACAGGCTCCAGGAGGAGATGGAATTCTGCCCCCAGTTTATCATGGGGCTGTGCCTCCGGAGCCACGGATAACCAAGAATCATCGGGGATGATGAATCTGGGAGAACTAGGAATGTTAGTTCCTCCCAATGATTCCTGGACAAGAGGATGGCAACCGGCCGCGTGCATTCGGTGACCACCGTGACCTCGATGCCAGATATGGCATTAACACGTCATTGGGGGGACAATTTACAAGTGGGAATACTCAGGTCCCGCATGAGCCAGGCCGACACGAAATTGCCCTCTGCCCCTGAATCAACTAACGCCATGACCCTCCTCTCGACCCCCAGCAATTGCACGAGGGCTGGAATAGAGAAGTTGCCAGGGGGAGTGACTTGGTCCCGCCCGCCAGACCCCCCACGACTACTGACAGGCCACGTCTTTTTGGCCACCGGGCACACTCGTCCCGACCGTGCTCCAGGGAAGCACAGTACAAGCACGTGCCAGCTCTCCTCCTTTGCCGACGCTCAGCCTCGGTTGAGATCCATCGGTTCGGGAGGAGGTCTGGCCTCCCCAGTGTCAGTCCCCGTGGGGGGCACGCTCCCAGTGGACCAGCGAGAGGAGGCCTGTCGCTCCTTCGCGCGCTCATGGTTGCAGTTGTCCAACCCCACAGTCTGGTCAATAAGACCATCAAGCATCTCAGGAACAGCATGAACCGCCAGATCGTCGTGGAGATGGTCATTCAACCCTTGGAGGAATGCGCTGCGTAACGCAATCTCGTTCCATCCCGAGTCTGCTGCTTCGATCCGAAACTCCAGAGAGAACTCAGCCACAGACCAAGCCCCATGGCAGAGAGTCATAAGACGGCTCATAATGTTCCCCTGACTCTCAGTGTGGTCGAACGCACGAGAAAAAGCAACCACAAATTGGTCAAACATGTGACTACGGCCCTCAGGGCTGTCTGCTGTGGCCCAGGCCCAGCT
Organism: Pholidichthys leucotaenia; assembly: GCA_020510985.1. NCBI lineage: Eukaryota > Metazoa > Chordata > Actinopteri > Cichliformes > Pholidichthyidae > Pholidichthys > Pholidichthys leucotaenia. The sequence goes on along the minus strand of CM035837.1, from coordinate 37,355,126 downwards.
AAGGGCCCGGTCCCGCAGCAGTAGGGTGAAAAATTGAATTTTTGCAACATCTGTCAGGTACTCCCACCCAACCTGCTCCAAATACATCTGTACCTGGTGTAAAAACTCCTTACATTTCCCCACCTCCCCCGCATATGGGGCAGGTGAGGGAACGGAGGTGGTACGGGGAACTGGTGGATGAATAACGGGAGCAGGCTGAGGAGGAGGAGCCCCAGCCAAATGACACGTGATGGTATCCAATTGCTGCATCATAGTTTGCAGCTGCTGGTTCATCACGGTGACCTGTTGCTCGGTGGCTTCTAAGCGATCCATAGCAGATTGTCCCCCTGTTGCACCTGCTGAGCCAAAGTTAAGGCTGGCTCGTTCTATCATGACTGGTTAGAATATTCAGCCCACGTGCAAGGCGCAGCAACAAAGAGACAATCAAACAGTAAACACATTTGAATGTTTTATTAAATCTCAAAACATGCTCTGCTACAGAACAGTCACTCACCAGGGGAATGGGCCTGTGGAGAGAAAGTGAGAGCTATGAGCAGAGGAATGGAGATAGGGAAAATGGGCAAGCCAAATTACCGCTTATGTGGGCTCCGAGGGAGCGCAGGTCGAACTCCAGCGGGGAATAGACGAACCGGCAGGGCAGGGAACTGCGGGTGGAGTCTGACCGGGCGGAGGTTTCCGTCGTGAGAAAAGTTGTGGCAGGAGAGTGCACGTAGCCCTCAGTGACACACCTGCACAATGGCAGCAACCTGCACCAAGGAGGAAAAGCAACTTCTTAACCGTTGTGTACAAGACGACTTACTTGTCTGTAAGGCAGTATACCCAGACGAGCCAGCATTGAATCACTGAAGCGTGCTTCCTTAAATACGCTGGCAGATAAGAGGGCACAGGTGTGTCCTCTCACTCAGGTGTGCTGATGAGCAGTGGAGAGATGAACGGGAAGGAGGGGGCGCGCTCTTGCCACCCATGACACAGCGTTTGATACCGCAAAATTTAAATCGGTTTTGGACGAGGTAGAAACTTGGTGGTCCCGGTTCGAGGCGGCAACGGGAATGTACATTTCCACTGCATTAAGTGGACTAATAGAGGCACGCGAGGAAATAGAAATCAATGCAAGATCTTTTTAATATCACAAGTGAGCATAGGTTAAGAAAAAATATAAATGCAAGATCTTCTTTACATCACAAGTGAGCATCAATAAAGTGAGGGTTAACCTTAAAATAAAGGTAAATAGCGCTAATATAATAAAGATAAACTCTAATGTGATAGTAATAAGCAAAATACCTTAAGGCATAATTTAAAACAGGTCTAAAAGTAAAATAATTCCTTAAAACATATTCATGATAAAATAACCCCAAATTATAATAAAATAAAAATAAGTACATCAAATAAATAACTGCAGTTTCTTTGTCCAGTTGTTTGTGTGTTTGTAATGTTTTACGGCTTACTTTGGTGAAAGAGAGAAAAACAGGGTAACTGTTGCAGTAGAGGGACAGATCCTGAGAATGCTGAAGTCAGATAGCGAGGCAGAAATCGAGGTTGGTTATCTTATTGTTGTGTAGCACAAACGGATGAGAACAAGATTTTTGTGTTGTCAGACGATGGTAAATTTATGCATAGGAAGGACAGAAGTACCACGAGATTTTTGGCCAAATGGAGAAAGAAATTTAAGTTTACAGGCAAGTTGAGGGTAACTGACTGTGAGGCTCTTGTGGATGACATAAAGCAGGCAGCAGATGGCAGCAGACAGAAGCAAGAGAAATATGGGGTGAAAGACGCGGAGCAGTGGCTTGAGACAGCAAGGAAACAGACTGACTTAGAGCTTGTGATGATAAAAAAAAATAAAATAATTCAGGACTCTCAACACTCTGACAATGGTAAGAAAAGAGACTTGTCTAACCTATGACCTATCTCCTCCACTCTCCGAGCAGACGAGAACGATGAAATGCAGCTGGGTCGTGTTCCTCCCCCTGCCCCTCCTCTGCTGTATCCTGACCTCACCAACATGGCGGCGGACACGTACTCAACCGAAGAGTCTCCTCCTCCGTCTGCTCCCACTGACGTCAGACCAAAAGTCAAGAAGGACAAGGACTGGGGTACCAGAGAACAACCACACAGGGCCGCCAATGAGTTAAGTAAATATGCACCATCTTACCACACACTTCCACACTCTCCCACAATTCAACCTATCAAACCTGAGAATTACGATATATATGCTGTCACTGAACAGTACCCTATGATTGAACTTTAAAATCTAGCTTATGCAGGGCCACCTGGGTATGATGAGGCCAACCCACAGGCCCCACAGTTTCAACCCACAAGCTTAGTCTACAGGCCATGGACCGATGCTAATTTTTCAGAGGCAGTCAAAGAAATCCCACATCCAAAAGATAAACCCACAGTTTTTTGAAGGGATGGCAAACCTCCTTGACAGCTTCAAACTAAATGGTCATGAGACAGAAAGTGCTTACAGAAAAGTTTTAAAAGTTGATTGGTGTGCTGTGTCGGGTGATTGGAGCTCAAAAGACACCACAGGTAATGTTTTGCCTCCAAAAAATGCAGAGTTACAACAATGGGTGATGTGGCTTATATTATTCATATATCCATACCTACATATGTATAGACATAAGTGGAATGTTTAGAGATTGCATATGTAGAATGACCTCACGTCTCAGAGCAGGACAAGAGGTCTCGACCACCGGCGAAGATCAAGGAGCAGACGGAGTCGCAGCGGTGGAGACCTGATCGAACTTCCTGACCACCCAGGGTCAGGTGGAGGAGAGAGAGGACAATGGAGAGGGATTACGCTAATGCGGGATGTCAGCTTTGATATGCAATGTCTTTTGTTGAGTGTGGGTATAAGTATGAAGGTCTGACTGCGCTCGACCTCTCTTATTCTGCTTCTGCATCGAGATGAGACATGTTAGGGACTGGAAGCTGATAATAAAACTTGATTTATAAAATCACATCGCTTCTTCATTTCACGCTCCCTACATTGGTGACCAGACGTGAGGATGGACCAAAGACGTTCTCCCGCTACAAGCTCATCAGAGGCGACCCAGGCAAGCGCCGTCGCCAACGCAGTCAGGGGAACGGATGGAAGACGTTCCCCCACAGCAGAATCGTCAGAGAGGGCTCAACCGAGCACCGTCCCCAGCCCCACCGCGAGAACGGAAGAAAGGCGTTCTCGCCCTGCAGACACATCAGAGACGGCCCAGGCAAGCGCCGTCACCGTCAAACTCCCAGAGTTCTGGCAAAACGACCCGAGCTCGTGGTTCCAGCAAGCTGAGGCTCAGTTTGCACTGGCGGGGATAACGGCGGATGAAACAAAATTTTACCACATCGTCGCCAGACTCGATGCCGCCACATCAAGATGCGCGCGGAGCGTGATACAACAACCGCCCGCCCACGACAAGTACAAAGAACTGAAGGCGACCCTCATCGAGAGCTTCGTCCCCTCGGCCGAGGAAAGAGCAGGGAGGATTCTGGCGACTCACGGCCACAGAGGACACAGACCGATGGCCCTCATGGAGGACATGCTGCAGCTGAGGGAGGCAGACAATGACAACTTTCTCTTTCAACATATCTTCCTCAGCACTCTGCCGTCGCACATGAGAGGGACCCTGGCCAACATGCGGTACAGCACCCAGCAGGACTTCCACGCGCTGGCCCGAGAAGCGCAGCGGCTCATCAACTCCTGCGGCGAACAGACGGCCACAGCAGCATCTGCAGATCTCGGCGCGGAAGCCCAGAGCAGCGGAGAACCGCAGACAACAGAGCAGAGCCCACCCACCATGGCAGCGACGCGACCAAGGCGCAGCAAGCGGAACGACCTCTGCTATTATCATCAACGTTTCGCCGAGAGGGCGTACAAATGCGTGCCCCCCTGCAATTTCAAGAGCTCGGGAAAACGCCAAAGCCTGGAACCTTTAGCAGCTACGGCTCTCGGCGAGACAAACAAGCTGCTCTACGTGACTGACGGACACTCCGGGAGACAGTTCCTCATCGACACTGGAGCTCAGGTGAGCTTCATCACCCCATCCAACGCAGACCGGGCAATGGGACCCCGTGGAAACGGAGCGATGGCAGCTAACGGCTCGATCATCGACACCTTCGGTGAAAGAAACCTACCTTTGTCCATTCACGGCCGCAACTATAGGTGGACATTTATTATAGCGGCGGTGAGTTTTAACTTGTTGGGCGCTGATTTCTTGTGTGCACATGGGTTGTTAGTCGATCTTGCAAATAGACGCTTGGTTAATGCACTATCATTTTCTTCTATCCCTGCTCAGCTCGAGTCTCTCCACCACCCGTGCAGGCCAGCGTCACCACAGCAGGAGGTAAGTTTGACCAACTCCTCACCCAATTTCCAGCACTCACAGTTCCCAAATTTTCAGCAACAGTAGCGAAACACGGGGTTGAACACTTCATCCCCACAACAGGCCCACCTGTTTTCGCCAAAGCTCGGCGCTTAGACGCGACCAAGCTCGCCATAGCACGCGACGAGTTTGCCAGCCTAGAAAAATTGGGCATTATTCGGCGCTCGAAAAGCCCTTGGGCATCACCATTACATATGGTCCCGAAAACCGACGGTTCTTGGAGACCTTGCGGTGATTACCGCAGATTAAACAATGCGACAGCGCACGACCGCTACCCAATCCCTTACATCCAAGATTTTTCACTACATCTGGCGGGTGCGCGCATTTTCTCTAAAATAGACCTGGTCCGCAGCTACCACCAAGTTCCGGTTCGACCGGAGGACGTTTCCAAAATGGCTGTAATAAGATAAGATAAGCCTTTATTAGTCCCACAATGGGGAAATTCCAGGATTGCAACAGCATAGGGATAGCAACACTCAGAGCAACAATCAGAAGGCAAGAAAAAACAACATCTAGTAAACATATGTCCATATTACTATAAATGTATATATACAGACACACAGTGCAGAGCATTATGGTTGGTGAATGTGCAGCAGAAAGTCTAAGCTCTCTCTCCGCGGATGCAGCGGGCCAGCTGGAAGTCTTTGGGCATGATGGTGACCCCCTTAGCGAAGAAGAGACCACCAGGTGGGTCTCGCTGGTCTCCTGCAGAGCCATGACGGCGAAACTCAGGAAACGAAGGACGGTCTTGAAGTCCTGAGCGATCTCCCTCACCAGGCGCTGGACGTGCAGCTTACGGATGAGCAGCTCCGTGGATTTCTGGTAGCGACGGATCTCTCTCACAGCCACGGGCCTGTGACGGCGAGGCCTCTTCACTCTGCCGGTGGCCAGAGCGCTTCTCCGAGCAGCCCTGTGGCTAGCTGTCTCCTGGGGGGCTTCTTCCTCCAGTAGATTTTACGGGCGGTCTGCTTGGTTCATGCCATCGCTCTTTATTATTCTGTCTTATATTTCTTTCACGCCGCCTAAACTCCAGCCCGGCACCCGCTTCGTTTTCGCTACAGCTCCCGGTATGTCGAGTTTCCCATTAGCACCGGGCGGCGGCCAAGTGCTAGCTAGCACTAGCTCCTCCCCGCTGTAACGCCTCCCGCTGCAAACCGTGGCTCCGTCCGCCGACCCGGGAGACCCCCGGGGCGATCCGTGCGTCCGTGATATATATACAGAGTGAAAGGTGTAGAAAGAAGAAGGAAAATAAAAAAAGGCTGTTGCAACAGGCAGCCGACTCGTGTGGCGCCGCCGATCCGGCGGAACCGGATCCGTAACCCCTCACACGTGAATTTTTACAACCGTTTCCTCCCCCGCGCAGCTCAACTCATGCAGCCCCTATATGCCGCGCTCAGAAAACAAAAGCCCTCCAACGCGGTTGAATGGACCCCGGAGCGGGAACGCGCCTTCGCGGAAGTAAAAAGTGCACTAGCGAATGCCACATTGTTGGTTCACCCCGATCCCTCGGCCCGCATAGCGTTAACCACAGACGCTTCAGACCTGGCCATAGGGGCAGTCGTAGAACAGCATGTTGGCGGAACCTGGCAACCGTTAGCATTTTTTAGTAAATCTTTAAACCAAACCGAGCGCAAATACAGCACTTTTGACAGGGAGCTGCTAGCGCTTTATTTATCCATCCGCCACTTCCAGTTCTGGCTGGAAGGGCGGCGTTTCATGGCTTTTGTAGACCACAAACCACTCACTTTTGCGATGGCTAAAAGTTCAGAACCATGGTCAGGCAGGCAACAAAGACAACTAGCCGCAATTTCAGAGTTCACCACAGATATTCGACATGTGGCAGGCTAGCTTAATGTGGTAGCAGACTGCCTCTCCCGCGCTGTGACATCGTCAGAGCGCGAGGAAGCAGATTATACTACCGCAGCCGCAGAACTCATGGCCAACACAGACGCGGACGCGGCCCCAGTCCACGTACGGATAGATTACGCGGCCATGGCAGCGGAACAAAGCAGTGACGCGGACGTTCGCGCACTCCAGTCTGGACCAACAGGGTTAAGACTGGAGGAAAGGGGTTTGCGTGGCGGCGTTCCCCCCCTAATCTGCGACGTGTCAACCGGCCGGCCTCGCCCGGTGGTTCCAGCCGCGTGGCGCCGCCGCATTTTTGACTCGGTTCACTCCCTCGCCTCGGTTAAAATGGTCGCGGAGAAGTTTGTTTGGCCGGGCCTGCGTAAAAATGTAAAGGAATGGGCAAGGACTTGCATGTCTTGCCAACGCGCCAAAATACACAAACACACAAAAGCTCCTCTAGAACCTTTCCGAATTCTAGCCAGGAGGTTTGACCACGTTCATGTCGACCTCGTGGGCCCACTACCGTCGTCGCAAGGGTTCACACACCTGTTAACAATGGTAGACTGTACCACGCACTGGCCGGAGGCGGTCCCGCTGGCGTCAACCACAGCCGCGGAAGTTGCTCGCGTTTTTTTAACAAACTGGGTGGCGCGTTTCGGCGTCCCATCGGACATCACGTCCGATAGGGGGCCTCAATTTGTCTCAGAGCTGTGGTCAGCCATGGCCAGCAGCTTAGGGGCGACAATTCGTCGCACCACCGCGTATCACCCTCAGGCTAATGGGTTATGCGAGCGTTTTCATAGGTCTTTAAAGGCCGCCCTCAGGGCCTCACTAACGGAAACAGATTGGGTGAATAAACTTCCCTGGGTTTTATTAGGGTTGCGTTCTGCGCCTAAGGAGGATCTAGACGCCTCCCCGGCAGAATTAGTTTTTGCACAACCTCTCAGGCTCCCAGGTGAGTTCTTACCAGAACATCCAGAGCCCGGGCACCTACCAGTCCTGAGGCCTCTAAGCAGCACGGGACCGGACACGCTCCCTGGACCTGTACATCACGCTTTTCCACGGGTTTTTGTCCCCCAAGCTTTGAAAAACGCCGAGTTCGTTTTTGTTAGGCACGAAGCTTTAAAACCAACCCTCCGCCCTCCATACGACGGACCATACAGAGTGCTGGAACCTGGTGATAAGCATTTTGTGCTTGATTTCGGAGACAGAAAAGAAACAGTCAGCATTGACAGACTTAAACCTGCTTTCTTGTTGAGCGACGAGCCTGCACGGGTGGCGAGAGCGCCTCGGCGGGGTAGACCCCCCAAGAGAAAAGACTCAGCCCCACTGCAGGGAACAAATAACCACTCTCCTCCCCAAGCTGCAGATCCCTTACTGGACGGTCCCGCCAGGACGCCAAAGCGGGCCTACAGCAGATTCGGGAGAAGATTAAAACCCAGACGACACATAGACTGATGAAAAATTGACAAAGAGTTGTTAACTATGTTGTCGGATGGTGCCGTTGCAGTTTTAAGGCTGACTTGTGACATTAATTATACTGTTGTTGTTACCACTGAATTTTTAACAGGATCATGCTGCATAACTTGAAGGTTAACATGACTGCTGAAGATATTTTTTTTCCTTTTTCCTGTCGAGATGTATAACAGTATAATATGTCATGGATGTTATCTTAAGCTGTAAACTTAATTTGATTGTCCTTTTCTTAGACGTTTGGGGGGGGGGCTGTGGCTTATATTATTCATATATCCATACCTACATATGTATAGACATAAGTGGAATGTTTAGAGATTGCATATGTAGAATGACCTCACGTCTCAGAGCAGGACAAGAGGTCTCGACCACCGGCGAAGATCAAAGAGCAGACGGAGTCGCAGCGGTGGAGACCTGATCGAACTTCCTGACCACCCAGGGTCAGGTGGAGGAGAGAGAGGACAATGGAGAGGGATTACGCTAATGCGGGATGTCAGCTTTGATATGCAATGTCTTTTGTTGAGTGTGGGTATAAGTATGAAGGTCTGACTGCGCTCGACCTCTCTTATTCTGCTTCTGCATCGAGATGAGACATGTTAGGGACTGGAAGCTGATAATAAAACTTGATTTATAAAATCACATCGCTTCTTCATTTCAAGCTCCCTACAGGTGAGACAATTAAATGACCGCATTGGGAATAAATGGCGAGTGAAGCATGACTGGACCAGAATTCAAAATATAACTCAAAACAAAGGTGAAGGTGTGGAAGCTTACAGGAGTAGATTGCAAGACATTTTTGATAACTATTCCGGTTTAATTAAACCTGCTAATGATACAGGTGCAGAACCTTATTGGCAGTATTTGAAAGGTGTTTTCTTACAAAACATGCACCCACATTTGGCACACTACATTCACAAACATCTGGTTGCATATTGCACTTGTGCATTTGGTGATGTGCTAACATATGCTAAACATGCAGAGCGATTGGAAGAGAAGGTGGAAAATGAGGAAAAGAAATCAAAGACACGAACAACCCCTGTTTACATGATTGCTGACCCCATGGGGGTAGCCGAGGCTTCCCCTACCTCTGTCTTTTACCAAGGTCCACCACGTGGGGAAGGAGGATGAGGGCAGAGGAGGGGGCATGGTTGCGGAGCTGCCTACCCACAACCATGGGGACACGACGCTTGTCACCAATGTGGGCAGTGAGGGCACTGGCAAAGTGATTGCCCCGGGCACCCACTGAGTTGGGGAGAGGAGGGAGGACCTCTCACCCAGCCGCCACCACAGCATCCATGGGACCACAGCATGTGACAAACCCACCCAAAGCTAGAGTAAGTACAACACATGACACTGACACTGACAATGATACAGCAGACATTTTTCATTTACCTGATTGTGATTTGATGCTAACAATGCAGTGTTTGCCTGAAGTGACATTGGAGGTTCAAGGTGTCCCCATAAGGTTTCTCTGTGATACACGTGCATGCAGATCAGTGATTGCAGGGACATATGTCGAAGGTTTCACAAAATTAGATCAAACAGTAACTGTCAAATCTGCAAACGGTAAACTAAAAACAGAACACCTCTCCAAAACTGTAAAGGTAAAACATCCTGTTACAGGTGACACTGCAGAAGGTTCATTTATATTATCACAGGCATATGCCGTTAACCTTTTGGGCAGAGATTTCAATTCAATTCAATTCAACTTTATTTATATAGCGCCATTTCACAACAACAGTCATCTCATAGCACTTTCAACTGTAGGGGGGACCCCCACAGTTGCAGAAAGACCCCAGCAATCAGGCGATCCCCTGTGAGCAAGCACTTGGTGATGGTGGAGAGGAAAAACTCCCTTTTAACAGGAAGAAACCTCCAGCAGAACCAGGCTCAGGGAGGGGCAGTCATCTGCTGCGACTGGCTGGGGGGTGAGGGGACAGAGAAGATGAAAAGAACAGACATGTAGAGAGCAAACAGCACGATGGGGACTCAGTCTATGGGAGAGAACAAACAGAAGTTAATGACCAGCAAAAAAAAAATTTCATTGAGAGTGAAGAAAGGAGTGAGGCCCAGTGCATTATTGGAGGTCCCCCGGCTGACTAAACCTATTAGCAGCATAACTAAGGGAGGGTTCAGAAACACATGATCCCTCCCTAATTGTCGGTCAGCCTCCGTCGGTCTATGATGACCATGGAAGAGAATCCTAAACGTCTACTCTGCTGGAACAGCACCGCCTGTGGCTGAACAGGCCGATGCACGAATGGCAGTCCCTGTCACACAGGTCGCACTTGTGGGTGGGCTCCGTGCTGCTGGGTCTGTGGCGGTTCTTCCTGCGTTTCCTTTTTTCATCTGCTGCAGCAGTCAGTCTCTCTTCACCCGCCTTGAGCTGCCTGGTCAGGGTGCCTCTCCATTTGGAGCAGTCCGTTGCAAGGTCCTCACAGCGCTCTGTGTTGATCTCCAGGGCCTTCATGTCTCTCTTGCAGACGCCTCTAAAGTGCAGCTGTGGGCGGCCAACGTCTCTCCTGCCAGTCGCCAGTTCTCCGTAGAGGACGTCTTTGGGGATTCTGCCATTCTCCATACAGTGAACGTGGCCTAGCCAGCGGAGCCTGCGCTGCCTGAGTAGAGTGAACATGGAGGGAAGGCCGGCGTGGGACAGAACTTCTGTGTCGGGCACTTTGTCCTGCCAGGATATGTCCAGGATGTAGCGAATGCAGCGCAAGTGGAAGGAGTTCAGTCTCTTTTCCTGCCGGGCGTATGTTGTCCACGTCTCACTCCCATAGAGCAGTGTGCTGATGACGCAGGCGTTGTACACTGCCATCTTCGTCTTGACAGAGAGTTTGGGATTCTCCCACACTCGTGTGGTGAGGCGAGCAAGTGTGAAGGCTGATTTTCCAATCCTCTTGTCGATCTCTGTATCAAGGGAGAGGTTGTTGCTGATCGTGGACCCCAGGTACGTGAACTGATTCACGACTTCCAGCTTGTAGTCGTCGATGGTGATGGTTGGTGGTGCTTCCGTGCCTTGCGCCAAGACGTTAGTCTTCTTCAGGCTGATGGTAAGCCCGAAGTCCTTGCATGCTTGGGAGAAGCGGTCCATCAGGGTCTGAAGCTCCTGCTGTGTGTGGGTTGCGACTGCAGCGTCATCTGCGAATAGCATGTCTCTGATTAGAGCCTCGCGTACTTCGGTTCTGGCTTTCAGGCGGGCGAGGTTGAAAAGCCTGCCGTCAGATCTTGTGTGCAGGTAGATTCCCTCTGTTACTGTGCTGAAGGCATGCCTCAGGAGCATAGCAAAGAAAATCCCAAAGAGGGTTGGCGCAAGTACACAGCCCTGTTTCACTCCGCTGCATATGTTGAATGGCTCTGAGACGTTGCCGTCGTGCTCCACTATCCCCTGCATGTTGGTGTGAAACGATTCGATGAGGCTTTGCAACTTTGGTGGGCATCCTATCTTTGGCAGGATCTTGAAAAGGCCCTCTCTGCTGACCAGATCAAACGCTTTGGTGAGGTCGATGAAGGCGACGTACAGGGGCATGTTCTGTTCTCTGCATTTCTCCTGGAGTTGGCGGATGGAGAATATCATGTCTACCGTTGATCGCTCAGCGCGGAAGCCACACTGAGACTCGGGGTAGACACGTTCGGCAAGCTTCTGTAGACGAATGAGAACAACTCGTGCGTAGACTTTGCCAACAACGCTGAGGAGGGAGATGCCCCTGTAGTTGTTGCAGTCACTTCTCTCCCCTTTGTTTTCGTAGCGGGTGATGATCTTGGCGTCCCTCATGTCCTGTGGTACGGCACCTTCCTTCCAGCACTGGCAGAGGACGTCATGCAATGGCAGCAGTAGGGCGGTCTTGCAGTGCTTGATCAGGTCGGGGGGTATGCCGTCGTTGCCGGGTGCCTTGCCAGCGGCCAATGGCCTTGCTGAGTTCGTCGATGGTTGGCTCGGCGTCAAGTTCATCCATAGATGGCAGGCAGTCGATGGCATCAAGGGCTGACGGTGTCACGGTGTTCTGTCTGGAGTAGAGATCTGAGTAGTGTTCCACCCATCTCTCCATCTGCTTGTTCTTTTCTGTGATCATCTCCCCAGTGGAGGATTTGAGGGGGGCCGTCTTGCTCTGAGCCGGACCAAGTGCTTTCTTGATGCCATTGTACATACCACGGATGTTCCCTGTTATGGCAGCGGTTTGAATGTCTTGGCTGAGCTGAGTCCAGTACTCGTTGGCACAGCGCCGAGCAGTCTGCTGAACTTTGCTTCTCGCAGCCCTGAGAATCTGGAGATTCTTCTCGTTTGGGTACTTCTTGTACTCAGCAAGTGCTGAGCGCTTGGCTTCAATGACGGGGGTCATCTCGGTCAACTTGGCATCAAACCAGTCCTGTGACTTCGAGGTCTTCCTCCCAAAGGTAGCCAAGGCTGTGCGGTGGATGGTGTTTCGCAGCTCTTCCCACTTCTGCTTTGCAGATTCTCCTTCTTGTGGTACACCAAGTTCCTTCTCAAAGGTGGAGGCAAACTGCTCAAAAAGTTCTGGTTGGGCCATCTTGCTGGTGTCAATCCGTGCCTTTCCAGGCTGTCTAGCACGATGGAATTTCTTCAGCTGCAGCTTGACCTTGCAACACACCAATGAATGGTCTGTGTCGCAATCTGCACTCTGGAACGAACGAGTGATTAGCACGTTCTTCAGTGAGATGCGCCTGGTCAGGATCAAGTCCAGCTGGTGCCAGTGCTTTGAGCGCGGATGTCGCCAGGAAACCTTGTGTTGGGGCTTGGTCTTGAAGAACGAGTATGTGATGCACAGATCGTGATATGTGCACATGCACATATCACGATCCCTCCCTAATTGTAGGCTATATCAAAAAGGTAGGCTTTAACCCTATTCTTAAAAACAGAGATCAAGTCTGACTCCCGAATTCAGATTGGCAGCTGGTTCCACAGGAGAGGAGCTTGATAACTGAAGGCTCTGCCTCCCATTGTACTTTTGGAGATTCTAGGTATTACAAGTAATCCTGCATTTTGGGAGCGTAGTGCTCTGTTAGGATAATACGGTAGTATCAGATCTTTTAAATAAAAAGAAGCCTGATTGTTTAGAGCTTTGTAAGTAAGAAGAAGGATTTTAAACATAATTCTAAACTCTATGGGAAGCCAATGAAGGGAGGCCAGAACCGGAGAGATATGATCTCTCTTTCTAGTACCTGTTAAAACTCTTGCTGCAGCATTTTGGATCCGCTGAAGACTTTTTAAAGATGTTTTAGGACAACCTGATAATAAAGAATTACAATAATCTAATCTTGAGCTAACAAAAGCGTGGATCAGTTTCTCAGCATCACTGAGACAAGATGCTCCTAATCTTGGCAATATTACGCAAATGATAGAAGGCAGTCTTAGAAACAAATTTAATATGTGAATTGAAGGACAGATCTTGATCAAAAATAATTCCAAGGTTCCTCACAGAGCTATTAAGAGAAAGAGTAACCGCATCCAAACTTAAAGTTTGATTTGGAAAGGTATTTCTAAGGTTTTTTGGACCAACAAGAATGACTTCAGTCTTATCTGAATTTAATAGCAGGAAATTACAAGTCATCCAAGCTTTGATTTCCTTAAGACAGGCTTCCAACTTGGCTAATTGATTACTATCATCTGGCTTCATTGACAGGTATAATTGTGTATCATCTGCATAACAATGAAAATGTATAAAGTGCTTTCTAATAATGTCGCCTAACGGAAGCATATATAAACTAAAAAGAGTAGGGCCTAGCACAGATCCCTGTGGAACTCCATGACTAAGCTTTGAGTTGAAAGAAAACTCATTATTGACATAAACAAACTGGAACCTATCAGATAAATAAGATCTAAACCACTGCAATGAAGTTCCATTAAGTCCAACATAGTGTTCTAATCTATCAAGTAGAATATTATGATCGATAGTATCAAAAGCTGCACTAAGGTCTAAAAGGACAAGTACAGAAACCAGTCAATTATCAGATGCGATGAGGAGGTCGTTAGTGACCTTCACTAAGGCTGTTTCAGCACTATGATGGATTCTAAACCCAGATTGAAACTCTTCAAGTAAACCATTTCCCTGCAGGTGGTCAAATAATTGCGTAGCAACAACTCTTTCTAAGATTTTTGAAATGAAAGGGAGATTAGAGATTGGTCTATAGTTAGCTAAAGCTCCTGGATCTAGCGTTGGCTTTTTGAGTAAGGGTTTAATTACAGCCGTTTTAAAAGCCTGCGGTACATGGCCTAAAGTTAATGAAGAATTGATTATATGGAGAATAAAGCTACCAATAAGTGGGAAGACTTCTTTAAATAACCTGGTAGGAATAGGGTCTAAAAGACAAGTTGAAGGTTTGGATGAGGAAACTATAGGGCCTTTTCCACTAGCACGCTTTAGCGCGACACGGGACGGCTCAGCACGCTTTGTACGCTTTTCCACAAGCCCCAACACGGTTTAACAGCCGTGATTCTCAGCCCCGCTGAAGGGCAGGGTACAGCAGTGCTGAGCTGTGCCGTGTTGTGACGTTAACAGACTGGTCGCCGCTGATCGGTCAGGTCGTAACCGGCGCTGATTGGTCAGGTTGTAACCGCCCCTCTCCTCCTCCTCTTCTACCAAATCTTCACGACCTTCTCAATAAAGTTTTTGAAAAAAAAAAAAAAAAAAAGAATCTTCACGACTTACTCAGCACGCAACCACTGTTGGCGGTTCCTTTTCAGTGTATTGCTGTGCTATTTTCATTTATTCTCTATCAAAAATGGCTTCGCGTAATAAGGGTGTTCCATGGAGCAGTAAGGAGCTGCAGTGTCTGCTCACTGCATTGTCAGACGAACGTATTCAGCGCAAGTTAGACGGAGCCGCCCGGAATGAAAAAATATACCGGGAGGTCTCGACATCGGAGTCCTTTAACGGTGAGTTTTAATTTTTTTTTATTGTGCGTTTTTTCGCAAATATATTCGGTAAGACGCTCAGTTTATTTATGCAATAAAAAAGCTGTTCATTTGTGGATGGATCACTGCTTTATTGCAGCACAATGCGGACTAAAGCTTTTATTGTAATTATTCATGTGAACAATACGCTGAAATAAGCTTATGTATTCTTGTTAAAAACTATTGTCTTTTCTGTATATATTTCGTGCTGTATTTTATTGTGTGCATTTTCCTTGTAGAATCATCCCACGCGTCCGCCGCGACAGCCCGTCCGGATTATTCAACCGAGCCATCCTGACCCACAGCTGGCAGAGACGGATTAATTCTACCGAGCCTCAGCACTCAGTGGTCGGCGTGTATAAAATGTCGATTAACCTTCATGTTGTGTTGCAAAGTTTTTTTTTATTTTAATATTTTGTATATAATAAAATGGAATTGTTTTGGAAAGTGTGGTTTGTCTGTTATAACACTGAATTATAAAACAGTATAATTACATAGAAATTCCATTGCCTAGTCTGATCAAAATGATACTGAGGGTCAACCATTGTAAAGGTAATGTAATTTTTAACTAGACCAAAAAAGAAATCTTTTTGTACGCTTTCTGTTCTTTTTATTGAAATATCATAAAAAATTAGCACCAAGTCAAAGGTACAAGTATATGTAAATTGAATGTTCTATCGGCATTCCAAATTCAGAGATTTACAATACTTTAGAAGGAGTGTAGCATCATCTAAACGGAAAATAATAATACTGTTGTTCCAAACGTTGACCTGAAGGTGAAAAACATGAATTTTTTTAATTCAGTACATCCAAAATGCCCTAGGATGTGGTGTAGTCCAGTGTGCCACCGTCTCATTATTTAATACGAATAAAAACAAGTTTCAGCTCATTATTTCTAGGTCATTTGGCAGTTAATTCAAAACAAAAGTGACTTGTGTTGTTGCAGCTTAATTATGAGATAAAATTAATTGTGAGATAAAACCACAGAGCGTGCAAGGCAATAATCCTTGGATCCTCCATTTTTTGTCTGGTGTAAATAAGGACTCAGTCCGGTGCATAACATCACGGGAGTGTGGCCCCGCCTCGCTGAGAATCTGCTGCTGCCCCGCAACACTGTGCTAATGGAGACAGAAGCGTTCCGAGCTGTACTGAAGTGAATCGAGCCGTACCAAGGTGTGCTGGGCTAGTGGAAAACAGGCTTATTTTGTCTAACTCACAAAGGTCGATTGGAGTAAACTCATCAAGACAGACATCAATTGAAGGAGTTGTAGTAGTTACTGTATTTAAGTTAACTGTGGGAAGAATATGATTGAGTTTATCTCTGATGGATGAAATTTTATTATTGAAAAAGTTCATAAAGTCCTGACTAGTAAGCTCTAAGGGAATGCTAGGATTGACAGAGTCCTGACTCTTTGTCAACCTGGCTACAGTACTGAAAAGAAACCTGGAATTATTCTTGTTCTCTTCTATTAATGCAGAATAATAACTAGCTTTTCTAAGAGATTTTTTATAAATTAAAAGATGATTTCTCCAAGCTAAATAGATTTCATCTAAATTAGTGGAGCTAAAGCGGTATGATAAAATAAAGGCAGCGATGGAGTTTTTAGTTGGTTTATTGAATCATACTGCCTTCATCGGAACACCTCCCCAGCCCTCGTGCTGCGGGCTGAGGTGATGTCCTCAGGCTCTCAGAGAGGAGACACAAAGTGCGTGTCTGCAGCAGTTGAAGGAGTCAGTGAATGAGAGAATGAACATGAAGATCAGACAGCTTATATACTCAGCTCAGACAATACATCAAAGACATTCACAGCAATCAATCTGGGCATTTGCATATCAGAGGTACAGACAGGATGCATGAACACAATGCATGGATGACACTTTAACCTCACAGCTGTAAATGCAGCATGCAGCGGAAAAAACCCAGGAGTGCGAGCTGACTGTCTCTGTGTGTTGTGGGGGGGTTGAATTCAACCCGCTACACCCCCCCCCCCCCCCCCAGAGGGCACGGCAGGCGGCCGAGACCTCGATGTTGCAGTTTGGGCAGCGAGCAGGGAAAAGCTCTGTGCAGGTGGAGGGGGAGGTGGGAGGTGGGTAGTAAGTGCTGACCGGGCGCCGTGAAATCGTTCGGGCCGCGCCAAAAATTGTTTGCTGCTCCGCGATGTCGAGGGGCTGTCCCGTTGAACTTGCGGAGATCACCAGAAGAAAAATTAGTCTCTGACTCCTCTCGTGGCCATGAAGAAAAACAGGAGCGGCGGGGTTGCGTAAACAAAAGCAGAGGAACTTGGCGTGTTGACTTTAGTTGCGTGCGCAGCCCTAAAGCCCTCGGGAAAAGCAGACGGCTGAATCCTTTGTGCGCCGTGGCTGAAACCATCAGTGAATCCTGTGGGCGCGCTGCGCGCGTGCTTGCTTCAGGTGAGCGCGCAGCCTTGAAGGTTCTGCGTGCAGCTGCGCAGGACGATGGCGGTCTCTGGAGCTATTCTTGTTCCGTCCGTGTTGCGCCGTCCTCGTCACCCCCGGTGCGTGTGCCGGGGCTCCTTGCGTGGGTGGGCCCGCTGGAGAGGAACCAGGGTCGGAAACTTGGTGGAGATCGGCGCAGTCGGTGCCAAAAAACATCTAGATGAGCCGTGGCTGCAGATTAGTCATGGTGCGTTGGAGCGATGAGGGGAGATAGACGATCTTTGTCCCTCAGGCTGTCCCGCATGGACGCCCAGATCTCGGCGAGGGTCGCGCCATGACGTTTACTGCCTTACTGCCGTTTACCCGGTCTTGTGCGATGTCCGGAGAGTAGCTCGCCTGCCGTGAGCTCTGCGTTGAGGCCTCCCTGAAGCCGCAGGGAGGGCAGATCAGTCAGGCTGCTGCGTTCGCTCGTCGGCGGAGCATCACTGCCAGGTGCTGCATTCGCCGGCAGCTCGTTTTCTTCAGCGTCGGGTCGCCAGCGTGGCTGTCCAGACCAGAAGGTTGCGTTTGCACAAAACGTGTGCGTTCTTGGGGTCACCAGTAAAGCGGCATGATAAAATAAAGGCAGCGATGGAGTTTTTAGTTGGTTTATTGAATCATACCGCCTTCATCGGAACACCTCCCCAGCCCTCGTGCTGCGGACTGAGGTGATGTCCTCAGGCTCTCAGAGAGGAGACACAAAGTGCGTGTCTGCAGCAGTTGAAGGAGTCAGTGAATGAGAGAATGAACATGAAGATCAGACAGCTTATATACTCAGCTCAGACAATACATCAAAGACATTCATAGCAGTCAATCTGGGCATTTGCATATCAGAGGTACAGACAGGATGCATGAACACAATGCATGGATGACACTTTAACCTCACAGCTGTAAACGCAGCATGCAGCGGAAAAAACCCAGGAGTGCGAGCTGACTGTCTCTGTGTGTTGTGGGGGGGTTGAATTCAACCCGCTACAGAGCTCCATTTTCTTTCTAATTGAGGAGTCTTCTGTTTTAAGCTACGAGTTTCTGTGTTGAACCAAGGAGTTAGAAATCTCTGATTAGACTTTTTCTTTTTTTAAGGGGGCCACCAAGTCTAGAGTCTGATGCACAGAAGCTGTAACACTATCCACCATGTTATCAATTACAGAAGGAGCAAGCTGTCTATAGCTTATTTCCGTTGTGTTGACACACGGCATAGAGGAAACAATCTGCATAAATTTGGTAACGGCATCATCTGAGAGGCATCTACTGTAGTAATATTTTTCTTTAGGAGCCAAATAGTCAGAAATAACAAAATCAAAGGTTAACAGACAATGGTATGAGAGAACAGGGTTATGAGGAGACACTACAAGATTTTCTATTTCTATGCCATATGTCAGAACAAGGTCCAACGTATGGTGGAGATAATGAATAGAATTTCCTACTTTCTGAGAAAACCCAATCGAGTCTAATATTGAATTAAATTCCACATTAAGGCAGTCACTATCTACATCTTCATGTATATTAAAGTCCCCTACTATAATTATTCTATCTGATTTCAGCACTAAATCAGCTAAGAAATCAGCAAATTCGGATAAAAATTCTGAGTCGGTTGATGGAGGACTATAAACTATGGCAAATAAAATTGGGTTTAGCCTAAAATTGCTAAAGGGCCCAATACTGAGGACCAGGCCCTCAAAGGAATTATAACATGTTTTTTGCTTTACATTAACTAATAGTTTGGAATGGTAAATTGTTGCTACTCCTCCTCCACGACCAGAACTTCTGGGATTTTGACAGTTTAAATAACCAGAGGGAGTTGATTCATTTAAACCAACATAATCCTCTTGCCCTAACCAAGTCTCTGTAAGGGATATTAAATCAATCTGATGATCAATTAACAGATCATGGACTAACAGAGACTTGGGAGTTAGAGACCTAATATTTAACAAACCGCATTTAATTTTTAAATTATGAGGAGGAACAAAGGCCAAATCATTCAATTTAGAGGCTTCATGTTTAATTTGAGTTTTACCAATTTTTTGCTTAATCACTTTGGGATGCTTATATATTATATTTTTATTTACTTTGGAGGGAGCAGACAACGATTCTCTGATGGGGAAGACAGGGGCTAAGCTGAGGGGTGGCGGATGAAGAGGAGCTGCAGAGAGGCGTGTAAGACTGCGACTCTGCTTCCTGGTCCCAACTCTGATTTGTCAATGTTTTGGAAATTTGGATAAAAAAGATGCCAGATTGTTAGATAAATGAGACGCACCATCCAAAGTGGATGTACTATGTAGGGTGTAGACACTCAGTTCAGGGAAGCGTTCAAAGTACGAGGGTGGGTTTTTTGTTTGTTCTTCACCCCTTTTTCTCCACACTCCCCTTTTTTTGTTGTTGTACTGTTGTATTTGTCAGAAGGTCTTATACACAATCTCATAACGTACAAACTTCTAAACAAAACTAGTACTCATATCATTTGGAATAATGGCAGTGCAGAAATTAAATTGTGTTCTTGGAATGTACATGGAATCCAGACCCCTATTAAACGTAAAAAAAAAATTCTTAACTATTTTAAAAAAAAAGAGGGTGTGGTTTATATTAATCATATATTCCATACCTACATATGTATAGACATATTAAGATGTTTAGTGATTACATATGTGGAATGACCTCACGCCTCAGAACAGGACAGCGGTGGAGACCAGATCGATCTCCCTGACCACCCAGGGTCAGGTGGAGGAGACGGAGGACAATGGAGGAGATCGATCTCCCTGACCACCCAGGGTCAGGTGGAGGAGACGGAGGACAAAGGAGGGGGGATTAAGTTAATGTGGGATGTCAGCTTTGATATGCAATGTCTTTTGTTGTGTGTAGGTATAAGTATGAAGGTCTGACTGTGTTCAACCTCTTATTCTGCTTCTGCACTGAGATGAGACTTGTTAGAGGAGCGAAGCTGATATTAAACTTTGGTTTATAAATCACATCGCCTCGTTATTTCAAGCTCTTCTACAGGGTACAGATACCATTTCTCCAAGAGACCCATCTAAACAATGATGAACACTTAAAGTTAAGAAGGGAATAGGTGGGCCAGATCTACCATTCCTCCTTGACTACTAATAGCAGAGGGGTCGCCATTTTGGTTCATAAATCTCTTCCTCTCACAGGGGTGGAGGTTAGGGCCGATACCGCAGGAAGGTATGTCATGATTAGAGGGACACTCTTTGGGGACACAGTGTCCTATTTAAATGTGTATCCCCCCGCTGCCCCCGATTCGCTCAACTGATTTTTATACTAAGGTATTTTCTCTGTTTTCTGAGTGGGCTGTTGAGTCCTCTGTGATAGCGGGCGACTTCAACTGTTGTTTATATCCACGTCTAGATAGGTCCTCAAAAACGGTAGAGTCTAATGTTGGACAAGCTCATTCTTTACTCAGCTGCTGCACTGATATTCACTTTATTGATATTTGGAGGACCCTTCACCCCACTGATCGGCAGTATACATTTTACTCAAAACTGCAAAAAACATCCTCTAGAATTGATTATTTTTTTACTCCTAAATATGCCCTTCAAAGAGTACTCACTTGCTCCACTGGTAATATCATTATCAGTGATCACTCACCCATGTTTTTGGTCCAGCAAGACTCAAAGCACTAGGGGGCAATGGTGCTTTCCAAATAACCTTCTTAAAAATCCCAGTTTTAAAACATACCTAATAGAACAGTTTAATCATTTTATTGTTGAAAATAATATCTCTGATGTGTCACCTAATTTACTTTGGGAAACTGCTAAAGCTGTTATTCGAGGCTTTACTGTATCATTTTTGGCAAACCTTAAGAAAAAACAGAGGGCAGAGCAACAGCTTTTTGAAGGTCTCTTTTCCATTAGCCCCGCTTAGCCTCGATTTGAGAACACGACTCGTTTCACCCTCGATTGCGTTTCGACATTACTGCTGACACACCTGCGGTGGGTGGGATTTCTTGAACAGCAAGGCGGCGCCACACTCTCGTGACGTGAAGCGCGCGACCCAAGCAAACATAACATGGCTGCTCTACAAGGCGACTCCTCGGTCTGTGGCTTTTTTCGCCCTAAATACCAAAAAGGACCGCTAGATAAGGGTACAGGCAGCGAGACGAAACACTCTGGAATAGTTCTGCAGCTTCTGGGAGAGCCGAAGACATGAGGATACAAACTAGGTCATATATGACGGTAAGCTAATGGTTGCTAATGCTAGTTTGTTGTAAGTACGTCGTGCTACACTGTAATGTCTGCAAGTTAGGAACTAAAATATGTATGCTGTTTGTGTGTGTTTCAAATGGCTCTGTTGTTGGGAAATTACCTCTTCAAACAGTCGGTCTGGCGTTCAGCTCAGCCTGTCACTGATATCATCAGCCTGTCACTGATGTCAGCACAGCTTCACCAACGATCAGTGGTTATAGAGCTTAAGAATGTCTGTAGAAACGTTTATTTCCTGTACAACAAATTGCTCTGCTCTGCGTGAAAATCATGGAGAGACTGTTCAGACATCATGGACGTACCTGCTTCTGCAGCACTGAGTCTGAGGTGGTGTCATAGAAAAAAATGATCAGCTGACACAACTTGATCGCCAGTTTAATAACTATATTAGCCACAAAATATGTATTCAAGAAGTAAACAGTACTGAGTTACGTATAATAAGATATATTTGATAGTTATGATGTATTTTAGGCCAAAACAAACTTGATCTAGGATTAAAGGCAATTAAAATAATGCAGTCACAAGGTTACATGGAAAATAATTGATTTACTAGATACATGTACTGTAGAAATATATATTCTCTGCATCAACAACGTACTCTACATGCATCCATGTAGTATTGCACTGGGAATTGCACTGACAATAAACCTGTGAAGTTTTTGCAGATGTCTCTTTTTTATATATGTGAAGGTTACCACCATGTGGCACAAATTAAATACTGAAAGATTGGAAAAGCTGTCTAAGAACAATCCAGCAGTTTGAGAAATCACTTTTGGTTTGGTGTAAGTCTGTCAACAAAATTATGAACCATAAAGCAGTTTGTGTTAAAATGTTAAATCCCATTAAACCTAATCCCTGGGCTTCCAATCAGGTGTCATGGGGGGCCAAGACCCTGCAGGTTCTCTCTTCTACCCAGTCTCTTCAGCAGGTGTTGTCACTGATCTGCAGTCAGTGGAAGAAGTTCAGTGGAATCTGCTGTTGAAGACACTGGTTGGAGGTAAAGCCTGGAGGGTCTTGGCCCTCCAGGGCACATGATTGGACACCCCTGCCCAAACCCATTATGATGAAGAGTAGATGCTAATATGACCCAGAATTCCTCCATATACATCCAACAATAGTCTTCAGTTAATAAAATAATTGTTTTGGTTACTTTTTTCTTAAAAATGAGCCATTATTTTCAAGGTCACCAATAAATCCTTTGTACAGTTGACTCTTTTCCCACCTGTGTCTTAACAGACAAAATGGAAAATCATGATGCAAACACTTAAGTCACTAAATTGTTTATTACAATCAGCAGCAAATTCCAGATTATTCAGAATGTGCAAAATTCAAACTGTAAAAATGAATAAAACTGGAATGGGTCACACACGGCTGCCACGCTGCCTCACTGAGAAGCAACTGGATCGGCCCCTGGTACTGGTCCAGCAGATCTTCAGCCTGCATCTCTGTAAATATTGAGGCAAGGTCCAGTTGGGGTGGACATTTTCCCTCTTGCATAGACAAAAGACAAATGGGTGGTGGTTAGTTAAAGCAAGTGTAAAACATATTTGGGAAATACACTTTTTGCTAAAAGCCAGTGGTGGAATGTGAATTAATGAATGAATCTTTATTTCGGATTGATTAAAGGTAAAGATTAAAAGAAAACAGAATAATATAACAAAGGGGAAAAAATCTAACAAGGTCAAATTAAACAATAACTCCTCTGATTATATAGTTCAACATAGGTTATCTGAAATGGGTGATGGCTGAAGCTGCAGCTTATATTGCCCACCATATTCCATCCAAGAATTCAAAAGAAAAACAAAACAGGAGGGATTACAATTTGAATGTGACAATAAAGTACTTCGTTGTTGTATTTAACCACAATTTTCATGTAGCTGCGCTTCACTAGATTTTACAAGGGCTGGGTTACATTTAAAATCATCTGCTTTTACTGTGGCTTCAGCAATCAGAATGAATTAATACATTCACTTGAATGGAATCTAGTACTTTAACTGATGCTGTGAATCACCAAGTATGGAGTCACTCAGTCAAAATATGAAGTTTTTATCAATAAAAGTTTGTCTTGTCTGTAAAAGTGTCTCTTCTTGCTCTGGCTGAATGCGTGGGCGGTGTTTTGTACTAGCATTGCTAAAATATAAAAGGAAGCACTACAATGGGTCTCAAATATTTGTAATGTGTCCTGTTACTGCATGAGTTTATTGATGATAGACTATAAACTACACATATAAAGTAAATTATATTGACGACTGAACATGTCACATTCGCCAAAACATACAGTTATGAACATAACTCACAAAGGATCACACAAGTGATCTGACAAAAAAATAAATACATTAACAAGCGGTTTATTTTACAGTTGATGTGCCATATTCACACAATCAAATTAATCTCAGTTCAGTCCCTTTTATATTAAGTGGAAATTGTGCTTTTGACACTTTACCTATAAAAGCAAAGGATTTCAGTACTTTCCAAAGTGGCGAGGTAGGTTGTGGGGAGGCTGATTTCGTCTTGCCTAGACAAACGACAGAAATGGATGATGGTTAGTTTCAAGCAAGTTCAATACATATACAGGCACATCTCCAAATATTAGAATACCATGAAAAAATTCAATATTTTTGTCACTCATTTCAGAAAGTGAAACCCATATATAGATTCATTACAGGGACAGTGATATATTGAAAGTGTTTATTTTAATATCGATGATTACGGCTACAGCCCATATTAACCAACACCTCAACGGCCAACATTTATATTTAAAAACTATTTTTTAAAGTTAATTTTATGTAATATGTATAATATTTTATGTAAAGCGCTTTGAGTGGTCTTTGTGACTAGAAAAGCGCTATATAAGTGCAGGTTAGTTAGTTAGTTAGTTAGTAATATTCCAATTTTTTGCAAAATAGAATTTGGGGTTTTCAGGGGCTGTAAACCGTAATCAGCAAAATTAAAATAAATAAACGCTTCAAATATATCACTGGCTGTGTAATGAATCTATATAATATACGGATTTCTCTTTCTGAAATGAGTCAGTGGTGGGATGTGACAAAAATGCTTTGTTTCCCTGACAAGCACGGCAGGATCCACAGAATAGGTGTGTGGGTCTATTCTGATGCTTTAGAAAATTATATGAATGACTTTATAAATCACTGGTTTGAAAAAGCAATTTTAGTATGACGAGATTTCGGCTCCTGTGGTCCATTTCACCAGTACCACAATATAAACAGGGAGGCTATAACCCCTGGCATGTGGAAACACATTCTAGCATTAAATTGCACACAATTTAATGCGCAGGACCAAAGTGCAATACAAAACACAAACCAGGACTTTAACCAGGATTAACATATTTCATTGTTTTGCTCTCACAAGCAAATATTTAGGAGAAAACAAGCGCGATTCAGCAGTTGGTACTAGCTAGCTACAAAAAACGTTAGCTAAAAAACGTTAGCCAGCACAGAACAGCACTGTATGGCTCGAAAAAAGTGAGCTTACCACCAACAGGATAAATAAGCAAACAGATGCACATTATTACAAATCACTCACCATCGATGGTTCTCTCACATTCGTCTTCAGCTTGTCCATAGTCCGGTTTCTATGCTGTGCAGCCATATAGGTCCGGGTCACTCCTCACTGTGGATCTGCCACAAAGCAGGGAAAACTCCGCACCTTTTCGTTGGACCACGGTGTAGAGTTCCACAAAACCTACAACGCTGTCTGTATTAATATCATATTTACTCCGTGATCGAGTTAGTCCATGACAATATTGCAAATGGCAGTCATCAGAAGACGGCGAAGACGGTCGCTTTTGTGACGTTACGACCTGACCAATCAGCGGCGACCAGTCTGTTGACGTCACATCACGGCCCAACTCGGCTCGAATGGACCCTGCCCTAGATCAGTTACGAAAATAGCGCCTGCTAACCGGTGCTGGGGCTAATGGAAAATTCTCAAACGTGGGCTGAGTGGTGCGGTGTTGGGCTAAGCGGGGCTAGTGGAAAAGGCCTATAAGTGAACTACAGCTTGAATTCAACCTTAAGCCTTCAGACAGCCTGAGATCACAAATTGATGCCACCACAGCAGCTCTAGATGCACTTTTATCTAAAGAAGCTCAGCGATCTATACTGTTTGGTAAGCATGTCATATGAATTCAGCAATAAGCCAAGCAAGTATCTGGCAAATCTAATAAAAGGTGATACCAGCTCCCAGGCTATTCCAGGCATAAAGGATAGTTCTGGTAAAAGATTTTATAACAACAAAGATATTAACAACTCTTTTCTTTCCTTCTATGAAGGCTTGTACACTTCAGAGTCAGACCACAACTCGGAGACTTTGATGCATATTTTTTTATCATCTGTCAAACTACCTCAAGCATCCAATACACAAAGAGCTATTGAACAGGGCTATTACCTGTAAAGAAGTTATAGAGGTGATTAATAGCTTACAAAATAATAAGGCCCCGGGGCCTGGTGGTCTGACCCCAGAATTTTACAAGGCTTTTAAGGATTTGCTAATTTACCCCCTTCTCAATATGCTGTCCCACTCATTTGACTCTGGGGCTCTCCCTGACACTATGTGGATGGAAAAATTTCTCTAATTCTAAAGAAGGGCAAACCTGCAGATGAATGCGCATCCTACAGGTCATTTGCCTTGCTGGATGTTGACCGAAAATTACTGACTAAAATACTGGCAAAGAGACTTGAAGGTGTCATGCCAGATTTCATTTCAATAGACCAAACTGGATTTATATTGGGTCGTAATTCCCTTCATAATGTAAGAAGACTCTTAAATCTTATTCAGAATGGATCAAGGTCAAAGGTCAAATCTCTTGTTGTCTCCCCTGATGCAGAAAAGGCCTTTGATAGGATTGAGTGGCCTTATCTCCTAGGTGTCCTCTCAAAATTCAATCTTGGTGACAACTTTATTAGGTGGCTATCTCTGCTATATGCTGCCCCCTGTGCCTCTGTTATTACAAATGGCCTGAGGTCCTCCACATTCACAGTGAGACGTGGCTCTAGACAGGGCTGCACAGCCTCTCTGCTTCTGTTTGCCCTTGCTATGGAGCCCTTAGCAGAGGCCATTAGATGTGATCCCTTGGTAACAGGCATAGATTTGGGTTCCACAAACCATAAAATTTCCCTTTACTGTGATGATGTCCTCCTCTATCTAAGTAACCCAGAATCTTCTATCACAAGAGTTGTTGAAATAATTAATTCTTTTGGCCATTTCTCAGGTTACAAGATTAACTACTCTAAATCTGAAGTCATGCCCCTTACCCCTCATGTATCTTGGGCTCCACTATGCTCTACCCCCTTCCGCTGGTCCCTATTAGGTTTTGTCTATCTGGGCATACACATTACTCCCTCTCTTTCTGGCCTATACAATGCCAATTTTGGCCCTGCAATTCGTAGAATCAAGGAGGACTTGGCCCGCTGAACGGCCTTGCCGTTGTCTCTCTTAGGACGGGTCAACCTTGTCAAAATGGTTATACTTCCTCGGTTATTGTATCCCTTCCAGATGATCCCAGCTCTCTTAACAAGAAAATCACTTGCTACTCTTAACAGCTCCTTAACATCTTTTCTGTGGAGGAACAAGCGAGCCAGGTTAAAAATCAGTATATTACAGCGCCCACTGGATGAAGGAGGCCTAGCGGTGCCAGATTTGAGGCGCTATCAAATTGCTTCCCTCTCTATTTACATTTGGCACTGGTTTAAAAATGACCCGACATCCACCTGGCTCAATATAGAGGTGGCTCCAGTTGCCCCTGTTCCTCTTAGCCACATATTATATACTGTACATTGTGGGTGACCCCCACAGCCTTCGGGTCAAGCAGAGCGCTCAGCTGGAGCAATTAGCAGAACAGTGTGATGTATGGACTGATATCAATAGGCAGCCTCTCCTTCCTGCCAGTAATCCTGCTATTGATATGTGTGACTCTCATGTAAATGTCCCATGCATTCCTGCTGTACTGTGATGCTAATGTGCCATGCATGCATTGTCTAGCTGGGTATATAAGTGACTGAATATCGCTTGCTCACTCTCTTACTACTGCTTTTGATCACACGCATTGCCTGTTTGCTGACTAGAGACTGAGGGCTCGCTCCAGCACGCTTACACAGCGCTGGAGTGAGTCTTGTGATGGAGGATGAATAACACCGTGCCTGCACTTATTCCGTGCCTCCACACTTGGGTTCCCTTATTTCATCCACCACAACATCAAAGAAATGTGTTCGTCTCAAATTAAAGGGGAATTTTATTCTACAGAATACTTTAAAAGTTTGGAGGATGGTGAAGACGCTTGGAAATCAGGATGGCTCCTTTCCCCTCCTCACACCTATTTATTGAAACCCTGATTTTCCTCCTGGTCTGGCCGACCAAGCCTTCTCCTTATGGTTTGATAGGGGCGTAAAAACTGTAGGTGGCTTGATGACAGAGGGCACTCTGCTGTCTTTCGAGCAGCTCAGAGAGAAGTATAACCTCCCACAGAATAACTTTTTTAGGTATCTGCAAATCTGTAGTTTTATCTCTTCATCCATTAAGTTGCACCCTAATGGAATTTCTCTTTCACCTATGGAGGAGGTGATTCAGAAATCAGACACTAGAAGACTAATTACTAGGTTCTACAAGACCCTCTCAGCCCCATCCAATGATTGCACAGCTCATGTCAGATATCTTTGGGAAGTGGATTTTGGAGAATCATTCTCACCTGATATATGGGATGAGGTGCGGTCAGGTAGAGCAAATTACCCATTTACTAACAAAGCTACAGAGTTACAATTCAAGATTGTACATAGGCTCCATATCACACCGGTGAAATGCAATAAGTTTCACCCTCTACTCTCAAAATTTTGTAATAAGTGTAAGATTTCTGAAGGTTCATATTTTCACTGTTTATTCAAATGTCCTCTTATTAATGACTTCTGGGTAAAAATTTGTAAAGAAATTGATATTATATTAAAGAAAAAACTAGTCCACTCCTCTCAGCTGCATTCTAGGAGTAAATCCTACCCCACTGAATCTCTGCTCCTCTGCACTCAAACTGCTGCAGGTGCTTCTCTTCAGTGTAAGAAGATGCATTCTTCTTTTATGGACCTCAGACTCTGCTCCAACAGTTGCACATTGGATTCGGGATGTGATGGAACTCATCCCATTAGAAACTATTAGCTTCTGGCTTGAAGACAAACCTTTTCATTTTTTTTGATATATGGGACCCCTTCTTGGACTATATAGGAGGAGATCGAGCCCAGGCCCTCCAGACTGGCCTCTATGGTCTTGCATGGACTGAAATGTCAAAGTGCATTGCCAAATAGAGCACCATTGTTTCCGATTGTGTTCTAAAGATGCAAATCTTTTGCTTCTGACAAATTTGTATTGTTGTATTTATTATCATTCATGTATTCCCCCTTTTTTCCCCTTGAGTGGAGACAGGGTGATGGGGTGGGAGTTCAGGGGTTGAAAAAGAGGGCTCTTTTCTTTATTTCTCATTGTTTGCCATTTTGTACTGCTTGTGACCCTCAAAAGCTTCATAAACATATTTATTTTTAAAAAAAATTGCAAACTCACAGCCTGTGTCTGGTATCCTCAATCCAGCCCTGAAAGGGCAATTTATGACAGTACACCGCTGCCAAAGTGTTAGACGCCAGCAGCTGTGAGTGTTGCTTTTCTCTCTTCTTCTTTTTTCTCCCTCCCGTGTTTTTGCTGGAGTCCATTCTTTTTGCGGTATGACTGCCCGCACGGACTACAGTCTTTTTGGGCTGGACGAGGTGGAGTGTTGGGCAGGTGAGCTGGTGGAGTACATAATCTTGGACGCTCACTCTTTCCATACTCCCGAGGAGGCTCTGCAACGTTGGGATAGTGTGGCACAGGTGATTGAGGCATACCCCTGCCTGTGGAGCTATCCAGAACTGGTAGTTCTCCTCACCTCAGTTTTCCACGCTCAACCCCGGCTCCACAGGCTGGGGGAAAGCCCTTCCCCATCCGAGCCTGTGCCAATGGAAAAGCATCCGCAGGTACGGAGGCCTCAAGCCCGGCGCCATCATCCAGCTGCAGCCTTGTCTCCTCCTCCTGAACAGTGGCCTGCCGCCTGCAGTGTTGGGTATGCAGCCCTCGTGCCCTCTGATGGTCCCAGCGTGGAGGAGCTGGAGCGCCATCAGGTTTTGGCAGCGGAGAAGGAGCTCATTCAGGATTACAGGCCATGGTGCCTTCCTGAATTTTTGCAGCAGCTGGAGGGAGCTTCACCAGGCAGAGCGGAGTCTGTGCTGATGACAGAGCGTCCCCTGACTCCGGCGCTCCGCCCATCTCGCCAGACGACCTTCGCAGCTCCTGAAGAGACATCGTCTGGACCCACAGCAGCAACCACCAAGCCCCGGGAATTAAGACAAGTACCTTTTCATTTATCAACACCTAATAATGAATTGTCTTGCCTTATTCCCAGTGGTGAAGCTCAGCAGCCGCGGCCTGATTTGGCAGAGCTTTCACCATCTGCTGCTGTTATTTTATCCTCACCTGCTTCTCCCATGTCCTTCTCCAATTCCCCTGAGTGTCCGCCAGTCCTGGGAGGGAGCCGCCGGACAACGGAGAGGCCTGTCCAGCCCCGCAGCCACATCCTGGATGGGAGGAGAGCACCCCCTGTGGCCGGAAGCCTGAGCTGATAGGAGAGTGTCCCCTGGCTTCATCAGCACAGGACTCAGCGCCACTGGTGAGACGATCATCAGCGCCAGCCACCATGCTGGGAGATCCACTAGTGCCAGCCACCATCACACCTGCTGCTGGGGTCGCTGCAGCAGAGTCGCCGGAGTCCTGGACGGTGGTGGAGCTTGGGTCCAGGCAAGTACTCTGTTCTGTCATTACATCTGCAGTTCTAGAGAATTTGTGTCTGGATCATGCTGGAGAGAATCAGCTGCAGATGTCCTCTGCTCCTGAGCTCTCCTCATCGGGTTCCACTGCTGCCAGTAATTCTCTGGTGTTTTCTTCTTCTTCCCCATCCGAGGTGACCGTGTTGGGGTTGGATTCAGATGGAGAGAGCTGAAACATCCCAACCTGGATCGCCAGAGTCGTGGATGGCAGTGGAGCTCGAGCTAAGGCAAGCCCTCTTTTTTGTTTTCACATTATCCATTTTAGAGAGGTCTTGTTTAGCTCTTGGTGAGGAGAGCCAGTTACAGCTGCCAACTGTGTCTGAGCTTTCCTCGCCGGGCTCCACCACTGCCGGTGACCCTGACCCAGTTTTTGCGTCTGTCCTTTTGTCCGAGACATGCCTGAGGTCATCACGGGTCCTCCATCTTACGGGTCCTCCATCTTCACCTGAGGTCGCCATGAATCTTCTCCCCTTGTACTCCTGTGTGTGTCCCACACTTCTCATTGTTATTCCTGGCATTCCATCGCCTCAGCCTCTATGCTGTTTTCCATTGTCCTGCTTTTTGTGTAAGTGTAGTGCCTTTGAGTTTTTGTGCTTTTGTTTTCCTTATAATTAAATTTGCAAACTCACAGCCTGCGCATGGTGTCCTCAATCCATGACACTTTCTCACATCCTGGCTGGTTGCCACATAGCCTTGTCCCAAGAAAGGTACAGGTGGCAGCACAATAAGGTGCTCACAGTTATTGTGGATACCCTGGAGCAGGCCAGGAAAAGACCACAGCCACATAAGCAACAAGCAACATCATTGTTACAGTTCATCAGGGCCGGGGAACAGCCATCTATTGCAAGGAGAGCTAGAGCCAGCATCCTTCAGGGGGGCGCAAGGATGGGAGATGAGAGCTGACCTGGGAAGAAAGCTGGTTTTTCCACCATTCATTCAGACAAACCTGAGACCTGACATCATCATTTGGTCAGAACAGGTGAGAAAGGTCATCCTTGTGGAGCTGACTGTCGCATGGGAAGAAGGCTGTGAAGAGGCTCATGAGAGGAAGAGCTTTAAGTACAGTGACCTCATCATGGATTGCAGAGAGAAAGGGTGGCAAACATGGGTGTTTCCAGTTGAGGTTGGGTGTAGAGGATTTCCAGCGCAGTCTGTGTGGACCATGCTCACTACACTCGGCATTTCACGCAACAAGCGAAAGTCAGCTGTATGCAGGACTGGAGAGGCAGCAGAGAGAGCTTCTTGCTGGTTATGGTTTGAAAGAGAGGAGGAAGGCTGGAGGCCTGGAGTTGATGGGCAGTGATCTGGCCACCACTGCTGACCCACCAACTGCAGGGTGTTGCGGTTAAGGGTCGAAACACCCAGAGAAGGTTGGGCACTACTTGATGACATCAGCTTCAGGCTGAAGGCCACAGTCGCTTTTTGAAGCGGCTGAATGTGAGACATCTGCAGATGTATTAAACAAGTTATATTTTTCAAGCAAGTTTTTATTAAAAAACCCTCACAAAATAATACAATAATCAGGAAGTCTCTTCAGCTTAATTGTCCTAACTGCTTTTCGTCACATGGTACTATAGAGCCTAAATGATTTTAAAACATTATCCACATTTCTTTCCAACATTAACACAGAGTCATCATAGTAAGAAGTCATCAAGAATTCCATTGCTCAGGAAATGTAGCATTTCTTAACTGTGCACATGATAATAAAGCCTTTGAATCTTGAATCTTGAGTCATAGGGCTGCATAATTAATCGAATTTTGATTGCGATCGTGATTTTGGCTGCCACAATTAAATTAACATGATTGTTGGCGATATTGACAGTTAAAATATGGGCTCTGCTGCATATCAAATTAAGCATTTTCTCAACCAACAGCCAGCTGACCACCAGGGGGCAATTACATGTTAGGGCAACATTAAGCTGCAGATCTGACAAGCAAGCGCACCCTGTAGCGGCAGCCTTAAGTTTTCAATAGCGGACTCGTGTGATGGCGAAACACAAACCAGATGTCGGGAGTAGAAGGTGACAGTACGGCAATACATGGAGGCGAGGAGCTAGTGTCTTGAAAGGATCATCCTCCGTTATCTGGACATGTTTTGGATTCAGAGCAAGTGATGCTGACCAAAAAAAAAATATGCAAAGAGTGCCATAGAGCTGTGTCTACGCCACAGGACAACACAACTAACTTATTCAACCACTTGAGAAAACACCACAAACACAAGTAAGATAAATGCATGAAGGCTAAAGCGAATGTCACTTCACTAAATCACAGTCTGTGTCTGGTGCCGACCCGGGCAATCATAGTATCAACCCTGCACAGTGCTTCACTGTATCCATCCGCCTCCCAAGGACATGATGCAACTGATGCAATAGCGTTTTATTTGGCCAAAGACGTGTCCAATAAACACTGTATGAGCAAAGAAGCCTTCAGATACATGATCAAAAGACTGGACAAGAAATATGTGTTCCCCACATGATTGTCCAAAGTTGCATTACCTACGCTGTATGAAGAATACAGATCGATAGCAACCATGTCTGACCTATGGTCAAGCAGAATTATGGAGCCTTACCTGTCCCTGACAATTCACTACAATGATGGAGATTTTAAAATGAAAACGTTGATGCTTGCAGACATCATTTTTCACACAAGACCACACAGGAGAAGCTATAGCCCGCGGACCGAGGGAAGCGCAATCATCTTGGAGCCTGCAGGAGGAGGGACTAATCTGCATAACAACAGACAGTGGATCTAACGTCATTAAGGCAGCTTCTCTAAATAAATGGATGAGGCTCCATTGCTTAGGCCACAAGCTTCATCTAGCAATTGGTAAGTAGGATGAATTTAAAAAAAAAAAAATATGTAATTTGTGTTTTTCCTAAAGTTAATGACTAATCGTGATTTCAGTATTCATCAAAATAATCACGATCATCATTTTGGCCGTAATCGTGCAGCCCTAAGTCATCCACAAAATGCCCTTTTTTTGAATGAATTAATATGCAATTTAAACCAGCTGAAATGCAAGTGAGTACCTGCTGTCCAGCGAAGAACACCTTTACGTATGGGTCAATGAAAATTGCTCGGTCTGTGACGGACATCTTGGCCATCAGCCCCGCCTCCATGGTGGGTAGACCCTCAGCTCGGTAGATCCGAACTCGGAAACGAGCCCATGGACGCTCGGAGGCCATACCACGAGGAAGCAGCAAGTTCCTGCAGGAAAAACCTGTCAGATCACTTGATATTGTATGTTTCTGAAAACAACTAGAGCTGTTAAACAAATGTTGATCATGGTGATAAGCCAACAATGAGACATCACAGTATATGATCATCAATTTTGGACCTTGATTTCACAAATTTAACTAAATACATATTGTATTAGAAAATATAAAATAAAGAGATCAGTCAAACTAACAAACTAGTCAGTTAATATTTCTATTGAATCGAATCTTAATATCTAATCAGCATATCAAGGCCCATATTTCACTTGTCCATGAGAAACATCAATTCGCCTATAGGCCTAATAGATCTACAGATGATGCTATCTCCATTGCCCTCCACACTGCCCTCAGCCATCTGGAAAGCCCTAATACATACACTAGAATGTTGTTTGTTGATTTCAGTTCAGCATTCAATTCTGTTAGCCCCAGCCGACTGGTCAACAAACTTCAGACATTGCAGCTCGGAACCCCTCTTTGTCGGTGGATCGAGGACTTTCTGACAAATGGACACCAACATGTCAGGAAGGGCACTTCTGCATCCTCCACTATCATCCTTAACGCTGGTGTTCCTCAGGGCTGTGTTTTGAGCCCAGTCCTGTTTACATTATACACCCATGACTGTGTCACCATCCACGGCTCCAATACCATTATCAAATTTGCAGACGACACAACCATCATGGGATTGATTCGCAACAACGATGAGGTACCTTATAAAGAGGAGGTTCAGACGCTGGTGGCCTGGTGCAGTGACAACCATCTCTACCTTAACACCAGGAAGGCCAAAGAAATCATTATTGATTTCCGGAAATCGAGGACCACACCGCATTCATGCCTGAGCATCAATGGGGAGGAGGTGGAACGTGTCACAGACTTCAAGTTTCCCGGGTTGTACATCTCAGAGGACCTGGGCTGGACTGCAAACACCAGTCACATTATTAAAAAAGCCCAGCAACGTCTCTTCTTCCTGAGAACACTGAAGAGGAACAAACTCCCTCCACCTCTGTTGAGGAACTTTTATCGCTGCACAGTAGAGAGTGTCCTTACTTATGGATGCACGGTATGGTATGCTAGCTGCACTGCAACGGAGAAAAAACGGCTGCAGAGGGTTGTCAAGATGGCCCAGTGGATCATTGGCTTGCCACTTCCACGCCTGGATGAAATCCACTCAAGCCATCTCCTCCAAATGGCCACAAAGATCCAGAGAGACCCTACCCCTCCGGGACATTCTTTGTTCACCAGCCTCCCCTCTGGCAGACTCAGAATCATGCCAGCTCGGACCAACAGACTCAAACACAGTTTCTTTGGTATGGCTGTGAAGAGATTGTGGAAAGGACTATGAACACCCCTCCCCCCATCCTGACTACTTCAGTACTTTGAGTCCATTTGTGCAATAATTAGGATTATTGTAGTAACTCTTCTTTTTGCACTCTGATGAAATGCATAAGATTTTAGTTGCACCTGACATTATATTGTTAGTTGGGTTTAATGCATACTGTATCTGTTTGTGTGTATATATATGTATATTCGCCCCTTTCACAATCCCACAATTCCTCGCGCAACCGGCAACATCCGGTTTCCCAGCGCCCAACATAAACAAGCGGAGAACATTAAGCCAGACAACTCAGATGCAAGTGTAGGGTGTGAATGTCCATGCAACTGTGGTTCCTGGTCATGCTGGAGATGTGCGAATTATAACCAAGACATGGTAGATGAAGATATTCCGTGGTTTTGCATATCCTGTGTAAGGAATTGTCCAAATGTTTACATGAATGTTTAGTATTTCTTGATGGATGGCGCTATAATTTCTGTGATGTTCTTATTCATGTGAATAGCTAGTCATTTTCAGAAAGGTTATTAGTTTTTGTCATGATGCAAATGTAGTTCTTATGAGAAATATTTTTAGCTTTCAAGTCATTTTGGCTTTTTGTAGCTAGTCATTGGATGTTTCTACCATGGACTTATCATTGCATGATTGTACTATAAAAGTGCACATATGTTTAGCATTGATTGTGTAGGTATTACATTGCCTTTTTTTGTGTTATACATGTATGCATTTAATACAAATTTGTCAGGTTGAATAAACTGGTCTTTATTACTACAAATTCTTATCTAGAACAAAAATACAATACACAATATAAACAATAAATCTTTGTTTAAAGTTTACACCATAGTGACCATGGATACATTTATTAACAAAAACATAATACAGTTTTGACTAACATTCCACAATATCCTATATACAGCTGTACAGAAATATTGATTGTCTATGTCTTGAAATTCATTTTCTGAAATCTAATAAAAACTATTTTACTTTACTACAGTCTTTAAGTGTGTTGTCTAGTGATTACAAGAAATAGCTGCCCACTTGTTCAAAAAGCAAATTAAATGAAATCAAAGATACTTTCAGACTCTGATACTGGACTTGCTAGAACACTGTGAATATTAACAATAGGCATTTGAAAATTAGACAAGTAGGCACAAACTGTAAACATTTGCTCTGTCATATCCTGTTGTGAAATTTTCAGAGTGGCATCCAGAATGTGAAATGTTCGTATTCTCTGGATAATTCTCTCAACATGAATACGTGTGCTCGAGATTGCCTCGCAGTTTGCAGCTTCTTCCGCCGACATCTGCGACCGGTCACTACCTTTGTAGTTAGGGAGAATCAGTTTCACCCCCCTGTCTCTAAGTTCCCTCCCGAACCTTTCTTGTGTGTGCGTACACCTGTTGGATAAAAATAGAAATTAGTTTAACAGATACTAATTATGCCAGAATTTAAATAAAAAAAGGAGGCAGTGTCAGTAGTTACTGACAGCTTTATTATATATGTATAAAGTTCTAATACATATATATATGTAAATAAACAAACAAAATACACACACATACAACTATATAATTTATAATGCAGAAGTCTGACAAGACTATATTAACTAATAAAATAAAGAAAATTGATACTATGTTAACTTTGTATTGGATTTGATCAGTGATTAGTTTGGAACCTAAAATTAGACTAAATGCTAATATTTTATTGAATAATAACAGGTAATACAATATAGATAAATATATTATTCAAACAGTGCTCTTACCTCCTTGAAAATGGTCTGAACAAATTCTGTCACTGGCACTTGCATCCTTCACGCCTGATTTTGCTCTCCCAAATTCGCCGAAGATCTGCATTTTTTTCACCGCTGGGAAACCTATAGTATGATCTTCTTATGCCCTGTTCCTTGTCTGTACCCTGGCGATTACTACAGAAAGGTACTACGCATCTGGAACCCTGATTTGTGGCTTTATTTCGACGTATCTTGGACTCTGTATGCATGTGAGCCAGTGTAAACAAACTACTGGATGTTGCCGGTTGCGCATTGCATTGTGGGGAATGTGAAAAGGGCGAATACTGTATGTGTGTGTGTGTATGTATATATACAGATGTTGATTTTAACATATTACATGCTTATTTATATACATATTAATTTAATATATACTTTACATTGTAGCTGCTACTGAGTGATTGCTGCTAAACAGAATTTCATTGTAGCTTGGTGTGCAATGACAATAAAATTTCTTATCTTTATGAAATGACCATGAAACATGAATTTACTTTTTTTTTACTGTTTTTGAAATGTTATACATTTTAGAAGTTTTTAGGTTTAAGTCAAACAAGTAAATCCTTCATGTAAAGAAAATTAACCAGAGAAAGTGGACCAGTTTCTAAAAGAAAATCTACACTATAATAGGCATATTTAGCGTTTAAAAAAACATGATATTTTATGACTTATGTTCAAAGAAAAAAGCTGCAAAAATGTGTGGAAAAAATTCTATTAACCGGACTTTAAGGTTGATGAATATATTCCTCTTAAATACAGTAATTCATATGAATGCATACCTATGACATTTGGAGTTCATCTGGGTTCATAACTAGGACCTCTGCTTTTATTAGTCTGCATAATTTGTCAGGTGGAAGTACACAATATCAAGCCTAACTGTTGTATAAGTTATCCCCATGCCAATGGCGTAGGGCGGCACCTATCTCCATTTCATGACCCTAGGCCACACAGCTACTGTAAGAAGTGAAAGCTACAGTAGAGGGTCAGTCCTCTGGTAGCTCTGTGTGTTAACGTTCCTTTTCCCATTCTATTATGCTGATGTAGTGTTAACCACTGGATTCCAATTTATAAAATTATTCTTTGCTGAGGAGGAATTGTTTCACCCAAAAGTCTGGTCATAAACCACTCTTCTTCACCCAAGACCAGAGCTTTGAAACCCTATGCCATTGGCCATAAAATGTATAAGTTAATCCCTGCTCAACACCTCGAGTCATTCCCCCTCAAATCCATTTGCCAAAGGAATGCCAAAATAACAGGTACAGTCATGTGAAAAAATTAGTAGACCCTGTATAAGCCTGTGTTTTTTAAACATATTTGGACATATGGATATTTAATATCAATGTTAAAAATACTGGGCGGTTCATGTAATACAACTAAACAATTAAAAATGAATTAAATACTTTTTTCAAATTTTCTGTAAAATGTAATTCTAAGCAAATAGTAAGGAATAAGTTAGGACACCCCCCCATCTTTTTTAGGACACCCCCACATTCATTCATTCCCACTTACAATGGCTAAAATAAATGTTAAAAAATGCAAATAAAAACAAAAACAAGGTTAGGCACAGATATGTGAACATTTCTTGATAAAGAACTAAATATTTAATGGGGTGTCATAATTTTTTCACATGACTGTACATGGCCTGGTGTTCCACAGACTCAACCACTAAGATTCCTCATTGAAACTCAAAAGTCCAACATTGCCCTCCAATGGATAACACAGGAATATTTCTCTCAGGACTGGATGATTTCTCTCTGAAGTTTAAACTATTAATTTTGAACAATGAAATAACTTATCCTTCTCCACAGACAACCTCTGCTACTGAAGATATGGCGGGACCCTGTGATGGACAATTATGGTTTGAAATGCTTTTATTGATATGATTTGATATGTTTATTTTCAGGGAGGATTAATTTTGCATGCCTACTATAAAGAAATTATCACATTTGCAATGTAGACTTATTGTTTCTTTATTAAGTAGAATATCTTAGTCACTAAAGTTTTAAAGAATTTATGCTTTAATAGGCAGCATATATGTTTTAGGATGATTTCACTTTTCATATCAAATCTTATGCATCCCATCTCTCCCTGGATACATTGCAAAAACTGTGAACTGACTAATCAGCTTCCAAGTCTCCACACATCTCCTTTTTTAGTCAGTTTTACAACCTCTGCTAAACAAAGAAACTCAGTGAACTGGTCAAAAGTTTACACTAATGGGCAGATCCAATCCAGATCTTTGAATGTAGTTGGGCAAAACTTTCCTTTGTCCCCAGTTACAAGTTGCAAGTTGGGAGTGGACTCTTGAAGAAGCAGTTTCTGCTTTCCTTTTTTTTTTTTTTTTTTTTTTTCCTAAGCAGGCCTGGAGCCTATGCTCTGTGTAACCTTTTTCTTTTTCTTTAAAATTCACTTTTTTCCTATTTTACTCCTTTTTCTTAAATTACCATGCTAAGAAGATTTTGTTTGATTTTCACCAAGCTTAAATCAACTTTGTTCTGACCACAGTACATCAGAAGAAATGGATTTGTGGTTTGTTTTTTTATTCATCAAGTTTGATTTTCCGATCGGACTTTGAACGATAAACAAATATTATCAGGAATTTGACAACCTGGTCAGATTCCCTTTTTCTATGCATAAACAGACATTGGCCAGGGTAATGAGCATCCAGCTTCTACAGTTGTGATCCCAGGAGTAGGCCCAAGCCGTGGGCAGAACCTGCCTGCAATTTTCTCTCAACAGAATCCACGCCCATCCAGCTGGACCAAGATCCAACCAGACCGCAGGCTACCACCACGGGACACAATCTGACTCTGCTGTGCTGAAGGTTTGTTGTCCAAATTAAACTGAGTTCTTCAGAATATTCCTGGTATAAGTTCTATAAACCTAGCATCTTCGAACTCCTTTCAGAACTTCAAATGCATTTATCTTTTCATTAATCTCCATTCCTTTTCAGAGTAACCCAAATTTTCCTTTTTATAAAATAGTTTAATCATAATTTTTTTCAAAAAGTTGCGTCTATTTTTCTTAACCATTGCTATTTTATGGTTTCTCATTTTCCATTACATTGCCAATTTAAGCTGTTTTTCCTTGGTTCCACAAATGTTTGATAAAACACTTTATACTCAGTAATCCATTACTAGTCTAATGTGCTCATGATACACATTGAATTCACTGTCTTAAGTCATTTGAATGTGTTCATCTCTTTTGAAATTTCTTATCAAACTATTAAAAAGACATATGGGAGTTATTGTTTGAGTTCATGTCCATGTTCTTGATTAAAAGCAGACAAGAACTCACAGGGTTTTTTTGAGACTGATTCATTATTGGTACAAATACAGAATTTTTAATAAAATTGTCCATTCTTTTGGACTGGTGCCCCACGAGCTTATGCATGTTGGTAATGAAAAGAAATCTTCATTCCTACTCACGTGCATATTTACATTAATACTTGTACCAAAAATAAACTACACATATAAAACCCTACACTGAGCACCAAGCTAAAAGGCGGAAAGTACCATTTTTACCTGGTCTTTAGTATGATCCGGCCAGAATTTGAACCCCGGCCTCTTGGTTGTGGAGGAGATGCTCTACCAATTAGGCCACCACTCCGGTAACCTTTGTATCCACCTTATTCCTAGGCCCCATGACGCCTTGCGTGAATTATGGTAGCAACTTCGAGTACTAGTTTAGAACGTATGGTTGTCACTGAAATGGGACACTTTTCCTTGTTTAAAAGTAATGACTTCGGCATCAGAAATGCAGGAACATGGCCTTTTGCACCTTAAAAACAGTAATTTAATCATACCACTTCCCACGACTATCGAGGGATAGGAAGATGACCTTAAAAAGTGGCCTCGCAGACAGTAGCTCCGTTTGTTAGCGCTGCTGCTAAGATGCTAACGCTGTAAACAAATAAAAGCTCTGAGATATCAACGTCTCCACCGCAATAAAGTCAGATGTATTTTGTTAAAATATGTTGGACATAATCAAATCTACCTTAGAGCAGACGTACGCCACAACACTGTGCTTGACTGTCATGATGCATACAGGCAGCTGCAGCTGTTTGTTTTACCCCAACATTAAAATACTCATGCTGCTGTTATGCCATAAATGCTTGTTATTTAACTTAACACGTACAGACATTTTCTAACAATTATTCAGAATTTTATTGACCTATATTTTGTGATAATTTAAAAATTAATGCATGCTGAAGCTTACTGAAGTCCATTTCGTTCCAAGGCAGTGCAATGAAAAAAACCCAAAAAACTGTTTGATATCTTTCTTAAATCATTAAGCCCTAGGAAGCAAATTGTTGCTAGTTTTTATTTATTATTTTACTTCATGCAGCCTTCATTCTGGTGACATATATAACACATTAACGTCAGATCTGTGACATTCATATAAGTGAAAACATACCTGGTGGCGTTGTGTCTGTCCTGTGTCTGTACCACTGATCACAGTGCATGAGCTACGCATTACCGGTGAGAAGCTTCCATTTATACAGTCTATGGCACAACCACGAACACCAGCAACAAGTACCAGAACTATGCCAAAACGTTCAAAAAATACAAAAACTAGAAGACCTGAAATTAGCTGCCACTTGAGTGTAAAACATGTATGTGGACTATACATTAAAATGAATTTGAAAAACTTTTAAAAACGCTATTTTAAATGCCCCTGCTACTCCACTCTTGCTGACTGATTTAACACTACTGCAGCCGAAACCGGAAGCTCTGCCCATAATCGTTCCTACAGCGGCACCCCCAGGAATAAGGTGGATAGGAAACTCTTAATTAACTAAATTAATCTTCAAATGGTGACTCTAAAATTCTGCATCACATTCCTTTTTCAAAATATGACATTAAATAATAAAGTTTAATAGTTACGCCAATCACATCATTACTGACTTTTCTATGTCATCACCGGCTCCGGAGGAGGACGTTGGCAGACTGGGAATTCTCAGAGCGTCTCCCTTCATCAGCACACTGAGGCTGGCCTTCACATAACCTTTGACCCCTGACCTGGTGTCGGCCGGGTCAGTGAGTGGAGCCCATTTTTGGTAGAAGCGGTGATCTGACGGAGAGAATCTGTGAGCACTGTAGTATTTTGGTCAGAGTACGGCAATGTGAGCAGTTTGGGTACCTGGCTGGTTGTACACAGTGGAGATGTCGATCTTAAAGGTTCCAATGTGGGTCATCAGGAAGGCCAAAATCTTCCTGTGGAATACCTGAGAGGAGGGGACAGATCACATCAGACATTTAGTCATATTATTTTATCCACCTTATTCCTAGCTCCCATGACACCTTGCGTGAATTATGGTAGCAACTAGTACTAGTTTAGAACGTATGGTTGTCAGTGAAACAGGACAATTTTCTTTGTTAAAAAACAATGACTTCGGCATCAAAAATGTGGGAACACGGCCTTTTGCACCTCAAAAACAGTAATATAATCATACCACTTCCCATGACTATCGAGGGATAGGAAGATGACCTTAAAAAGTGGCCTCGCAGACAGTAGCTCCGTTTGTTAGCGCCGCTGCTATGCTAACGCTGTAAACAAAAGCTCTGAGCTATCTCAATGTCTCCACTGCCATAAAGTCGGATGTATTTTGTTAAAATATGTTGGACATAATCAAATTTACCTTAGAGCAGACGTACACCACAACATCATGCTTGGCTATCGTCTGTCACCATGTGGCAGACGCCACAACACCGTGCTTGGCTGTCATGGTATACTATACAGACAGCTACAGCTGTTCGTTTTACCCCAAAATTAAAATGCTCATGCTACTGTCATTCCATAAATACTTATTTAACTTAACACATACAGACATTTTCTGACAATTGTTCACAATTGTATTGACCTATATTTTGTGATAATTTAAAAATGAATGCATGCTGAAGTCCATATCGTTCCAAGGCAGTGCAACAAATGCAAAAAACAAAAAACTATTTGATATCTTTCTTAAATCGTTAAGCCTTAGAAAGCAAACTGTTACTATTTTTTATTTATTATTTTACTTCATGCAGCCTTCATTCTGATGACATATAACATACAGTATAAACATCAGATGTGTGACATCCATACAAGTGAAAACATACCTGCTGTGCTCTTGTGTCTGTGCTGTGCCTTGTACCACCAATCACACCAACAGTCCTTTTTCGTTTTTAGTGCATGATCTACACATTGCCAGTGAGAAGCCTCCATTTATACAGTCTATGGCACAACCACGAACACCAGCAACAAGTACCAGAACTATGCCAAAACATTCAAAAAATACAAAAACTACAAGTGCTGAAATTAGCTGCCACTTGAGTGCAAAACACGTATGTGGACTATCCACCTTATTCCTGGGGGTGCCGCTGTAGGAACGATTATGGGCGGAGCTTCCGATTTTGGCTGACGTAGTGTTAAATCAGTCATTAAGAGTGGAGTAGCAGGGGCATTTAAAATAGCGTTTTTAAAAGTTTTTCAAATTCATTTTAATGTATAGTCCACATACGTGTTTTGCTCTCAAGTGGCAGCTAATTTCAGCTCTTCTAGTTTTTGTATTTTTTGAATGTTTTGGCATAGTTCTGGCACTTGCTGGTGTTCGTGGTTGCGCCAATAGACTGGATAAATAGAAGCTTCTCACCACACGGTGACAGACGACATCCAAGCACGGTGTTGTGGCGTACGTCTGCTCTAAGGTAAATTTGATTATGTCTAACGTATTTTAACAAAATGCAGCCAGCTTTAGTGCGATGGAGATGTGCTGGTCTGAATGTGCACTGCGTCATTATGAGTAC
This sequence comes from Pholidichthys leucotaenia, assembly GCA_020510985.1. NCBI lineage: Eukaryota > Metazoa > Chordata > Actinopteri > Cichliformes > Pholidichthyidae > Pholidichthys > Pholidichthys leucotaenia. The sequence goes on along the minus strand of CM035837.1, from coordinate 37,311,901 downwards.
AAGCAACGAGAAGTCATAAATCATGACTCTTTTTTTGTTTGGTAGCAGCAAAGTCCCGGGGAAACCCCATGAGTGCCTGATATCATTGGAAAGCTTCGAAATCGTATTTTCTAAAAATACCTATGTTTTTGCAAAAGACGTAACTCCCGATCGATCAAACGCGAGTTTTCAACCTAGCTAAAATATAAACAAATTGTCTTTTTCTGGGTCAGTTTTCGCACACTTCCGACAAATTAAATATCATTTTGAAGGTCTTTCAATACAGAATATGGAAATAACGTTACATGAGTTTTAAAAATGTCCTCAAAGTGACTCCTTTTGCCAGCACAGGTCATTTGTTTACAGCGTTAGCATCTTAGCAGTGGTGCTAACATAGCTGCTATCTACGAGGCCACTTTATAAGGTCATCTTCCTATCCCTCGATAGTCATGGGAAGTGGTATGATTATATTATTGTTTTGAGGTGCAAGAGGCCGTGTTCCCACATTTCTGATGCCGAAGTCACTGTTTTTGAACAAGGAAAAGTGTCCCATTTCAGTGACAACCATATGTTCTAAACTAGTACCGGAAGTTGCTACCATAATTCACGCAAGGCATCATGGGGCCTAGGAATAAGGTGGATACATTAAAATGAATTTGAAAAACTTTTACAAATGCTATTTTAAATGCCCCTGCTACTCCACTCTTGCTGACTGATTTAACACTACTTCAGCCGAAACTGGAAGCTCTGCCCATAATCGTTCCTACAGTGGCACTCCCAGGAATACGGTGAATACTCAAGATTTTAATTCTCTTTAGTTATAATTTAACTACTCTGTTCTTCTGGAGTCTCCCTCCTTAATATGGCTTATTAAACACACACACTTTTACACATGTACAGAAATTACACACACAGCAACAACAGCACACATTTAGCACACTAGTACACCATCTCAAATTAATGACCATATTAAGGAAGGAAAACACCTGCTTCCAGATTCCTGAAATAGACCTCCAATTTTTCTCTACACTCACATTCCTTATTTAAAGAGCTCCTACTGTTTTGGGGAGGTTCTCCTTTATTTTGGTGCATTATGTAGGATTTTTGTGACATTATATGGTCTGCAAAGTCAAACAGCCCAAAGTCCTTCTGCACAGAAGCTCTCTTCTCCCACAGAATCTAGGACTACAACTCTGCTTGAAACACCTCGTTTGAATTGGCTGTTCTCATCTGTAAGTTATCACGTCATTACTTAGCAGACCCGATACAGACCTGCCCCATGACTAGTCTAGCACGGTCTCTCCTTGGAGGAAGACAAAGTTTCCCACTGAGGCTTGGAGCTCACTTTGCTACAGTGCAGCGAGCTTAGTTTTTAGAGCTGTTTTCTGTAAATCCTAATCACGACACTAGACATCTGTGGTCTTGGCTCATCCATTATTCCACAGTCAATAATATATCTTACCTCATTAGGGCCTGTTTTATTTCTTTCCAGACATGACATGGTTCAGTGGCCATTAGTTTTGCATGCATTGTGATGCAAATCAGCATGGCCAGGAATTTTATGACTCTGTCTTCTAAGTTGTAGTCACCAACTAGATCAGCTCATTCATCATCAGTCCAAAGTCAATTATACAGTGCTGTGAAAAAGTATTTGCTCCCTTCCTAATAGCTTATATTTTTGCACACTTAAATGTTTCAGACCATCAAACAAATTTTAATAAAAAACAAATAAATACAAAATGCAGTTTTTCAGTGATGATTTCCTTTATTAAGGGGAAAACTATCCAAATCCACCTATGTGAAAAAGTCACTGCCCCCTAAACGTAATAACTGGTTGTGCCACACTTGGCAGTAACAACAGCAATCAACAATTAAAGCTGCAAGAAGCTGTAAGTGGGCCCACGCCCCCCACGTGCCCACGGACCCCGCTCCCCATCAGACCCAGCAAATTTCCCATTGTCGCGGCAAGCCCTGCGTTAATAATAAAAAAAAACATTTGGTGAAGTACTTTCTTGTGAGTAGTAGGTGGCGCTATAACTTTTGTCAATCATTTTTATGTAGGAGCGTGCGGAATGAGCCTAAGATCCATCGTTGCAATGAAGGGGTAAATTGGACAAAGTTTGTCCAAAATACAGCTGTCTGACGTATCACCAGGAGGGAAACTTCACCATGTGGCCGTGGCAGTGCTTATATTTCAGGTACGTATTGCAGGCCCATATAGCACTACAGAAGAGAGTCCTTGACTTATGTTCCCCATTTTGTGATGCTTGGACTTTCCCAACCTTCCAAAGTAAAAAACGTAGTGAATGGCGAAGAGTGGGATTCCATGGCAACTGTGATGATCACAGGACAAAAGTGACTTCCACTGAGGGTAATCCAATGCGCTCTGAGAAACCTCTGAAAATGTCATGTCATTCTGACTACTGGTCTTTGTGCGAAAGTTGATACAATTTTGTGCAATACCTCATGTCAGCACTAGGAAGTGCTGTGACAATTTTGTGAATATTGAAATACAGACTTGTTCAGAGTGGGATTAGTATGATTTGTGCAAAGTTTGGTGCAAATCAGACAAGGACTGTCTAAGCTGTAACTCTCATGTTTTGCATGGCGAGGAAGCCATTGAAGCATGCCAGTCGCTATGGAAACAGTTATGTACTATGTACATGTGCTGTCAATGAGTCCTAGTCATTCCTTCATTTCATTTTTGCATCTGGTGAGCAAAAAATAATTAAAAAAAACAGTTTACAGCAATTCTTCCTTTATTCACTAGAGGGCGCTATAACTTTTGTTAATTATTTTTAAATAGACGCATTCGCGGTGGGACTAATATCGATTGTAGAAATTTTGGTAAAAATCGTACAAAGTTTGTCTAAATTACAAGTGCCCGGAGTTCTAACCTCAAGGTGGCGCTTTAACTTTTAATTATTTTTATATAGGAGTGCTAAGGGTGGAACTAATATCCATTGTAGAAAATTCGGTGAAAATCAAAGTTTGTCCAAGTTACAACTTCCTGAACTATGGCGAGGAGTCAACTTTTGCCATGTCGCCATGGCAACACTTCCCTGTCATTTATGTGTGACTCACCCATATAGGACTACATATGACAGTCACCTCAAACTATGTTCCAGATTTCATGACTCCAGGTCATTGCCAACCCTCCCAAAGAGATCACAGATTGAATGGCTAGGAGAGCGAGTCCATGGTAACAGCAGTGACACCATGCTAAAGGTGATGTGCAGTTATGATCAACCAGGTGGTCTGATAAACCTTAGAAAATTGCACATCATTCTGGCAAGCGGCACGTCATTATGGCATGTGAGTTATGGCAACTTCCTGTCCATTGGCGGTAGGGGGGCGCTGTTGCTATGTGTCATTCTTTATTATAGAAATTATCAGTACTGGCTACCTATTCATCACACAAAATTTGGTTGAAATCAGTCAATGTATGCCAGAGTAAAAGCCATTGGAAGGATGATGCCGATACTGCAAATTTGGCCACGCCTCTTCTGCCAAACTGTCTGGCATTTGGAAAAGTTTTCAACAGCTTTTGATGGCACATGGGTATAGATGATTGTCACCATAAATGGTACCAATCAGACTATTTATTTCAGAGATATTGAAGAAAACCTTTGGTGTAACCTTCATGTCTCCAAGAGAGGGTGCTATTGCTACTCATGAATATTAATAGCTGAAATTGTTCGGAGGCATACCCATATACATCATACCTATCTTGGTGCCAATCCGACATTCCATTCCCGAGGTATTAAAAAATATGATGCAAACTTTCTAATGCAAAACGTTTTGCCTCCTATAGGTGGCGCTGTAGATTTCTATGAATATTGTTCTATAGAACTGTTTGGAATTGGACTGATATCCATAATATTGAATTTGGTTGAAATCCCACTGTGCATACCAGAGTTATTGCCATCAGAATGGTCATAGAATGATTATAGCAAGGCATCAAACTTTGCCCCGCCCCTACGGCCAAACCGTCGAGTGTCGTGAAAAGTTTTCAATAGCTTAATGACACATGGGTATAGATGATTGTCACCACAAATGACCTCAATCAGACTAAAACCCTAGGACAAGTTTGATCAAATGTGTGAGGCGGAAATCAGGTCTCCGCCACTTCCTGCCAAAATGGCTGACTTCCTGTTGGGTGTAGACCATCACTTCTATAGAGTTTTTTGCATGTCTTGAAATGATAAACATCTCACCCGATTTTCATCTTTCTACGCGAAAGTAAGCGTGTGCCACTCCCCATAGACTTTAAATGTTAGATTGCGCTGTAGAGCCATTTTGTGGGGTCATTCATATTTCCTCCAAAAAATTAAATTTTTTGCCAGTCTTGAGGTCCCTGCAAAAAATGGTGAGTTTTCGTGCACGCTATCCCAAAAAATGAGATCTTAGATGGAGAAGGAGAAAAAAATCCATCGCTGGTCCCACCAGGGGGCGGAGGTGAGCAAGGAGCAGTCTCTCCAGGGTCTTCATCATGGGGGCGTCAGGGCAACTGGTCTGTAGCTGTTCAGATCTTTGGGGTGGGAAGTCTTTGGTACAGGTACCACACAAGATGTTTTCCACAACTGTGGTACCCTCCCCAGCTTCAGGCTCAGGTTGAAGATGTGCTCCACAGTCCCACACAGCTGGTCTGCACAGGACTTGAGGAGCTTTGCGCTGATGCCGTCTGGTCTCGAGGCCTTCCTCGCCTTGATCTTCCTCAGCTCCGTCCTCACCTGGGTCTTAGTGAGGGTCAGGTTGGAGGGCTGTGTGCTAGGAGTGGGGGGTGTTGGTGGAGTGGGGTGTGGACAGCAGGTCTCGATGACTTTAGAGGCAGCAGTGGTTGTTGTGCAGTCGGGGGGGGGTGATTGGTCAAACCTATTAAAAAACAGGTTCAGCTTGTTCGCCGACTCCCTAACCCCCGTGGCCTGGGGGGAGGTATTCTGGAGCCCAGAGATGGTTTTAAGGTTTCTCCAGACCCCGCCGATGTCGCTCTGTTGCAGCTTGTCCTCCATCTTCTTCCTGAAGCTGTCCTTGCCTTCTCTGATCTTCCTCCTCAGCTCCCTCTGTACGGACTTCTGCATCTCCCTGTTCCCTGACCTGAAGATCCTCTTCTTCTCTCTCAGAAGTGTTTTTATCTCAGGGTTGATCCAGGGTTTGTTGTTCGAGCAACACCGTATGGTCTTGGTGGGTACGGTGTTGTCCACACAGAAGCTGATGTAGTCCGTAATGGTATGAGTGAGGCCATCGATGTCCTCACCATGTGGATTGCAGAGCTGCTCCCAGGCAGTGATTTCAAAACAGTCCTTTAGCGCGTCCATTGCCTCCTCAGACCATAACTTCACCGTGCGCATGACCGGAGGTTGTCTGTGTACTAGGGGTTTGTACACAGGCAGGAGATGAACCAAGTTGTGATCCGATCTCCCGAGTAGGGGTAGTGGTGATGAGGTGTACGCCTCCTTAGTATTTGCATAAAATAAGTCCAGTGTTTTATTGTCTCTAGTGTGGCATGTGACATACTGGGTGAGCGCGGGTAGAATGGGGGACAGTGAAATATGGTTGAAATATGGCCATGCTGGTGGAATTTGGGGAGTCCAGTCTTTAAGCATGCTTTGTTAAAATCCCCTGCAATAATATGGACTGCATCGAGGTGATCTCTTTGCTGCCTGCTGACAATGTGCTGGAGGTGATTGCGTGCTAAGCTAATGTTACTGTCTGGAGGGACGTAAACAGCTGTTACAATCAGTGCATTTAGCTTGCAGGGAAGGTAAAAAGGCCTACACAGGAAGGCCATGGCCCCTAAGTCCGGGGAACAGTGGCTGTGAATTATTCTGCTGTTATTACACCAAGTCTGAACCACATAAACACAGAGCCCTCCACCCTTCCCTTACCAGAACCAGCACTGCAGTCAAAACAGTGTGTAGTTCAGCCAGGTAATTCCACAGCGGCAGCAGGAAAGCATTTGCTCAGCCGTGATTCGGTCACAATCAAAATACAACAGTCCCGGACGTAGTAATTGTAGGCGATCTCCGTTCGCAGCTCATCACTTTTGTTGGCGAGGGATCTGGCGTTGGTGAGAAAAATTGAAGCTAACAGTGGTTTGGTGCGTAGTTTGCGCAGCTGAGCATGGAGGACAGCCCTACACCCTCGTTTCAGCTTTCTCTCCCGTTGTCTGCGCCGATTGCGGGGCATAACGAACCACGGAGCACCCAGGGGTCTGGCGATCTCCTCAGGGATGTGGTGGTAATTACTGGAATGAGCACTGGAGATGTCAGAGGTCAGTTGGTGACCAATGCCTATAAGTTCCTGACGACTGTGGGTAATTAGTCTGCCACGGAGCATAGTGTGACGTTTGCAGGGTTCACACAAAGACAATGGAGCAGATGACTGTGATCAACCTGATTTATTTTTCACACCCCGACCCCCAACCTGCTTCTAAGCACAGGGAGGAGTGGAGGTCATTCTCCCAGACCTCCGTTTCAATCATGGTTACACACACATGATACATCTTGCCCTAATCCTGCTAAACACTGCTGGGTCATCATAATGCAGTTATAATGACACAGCAGTATAACTCAGAAATAACACATTTAACACACACACAGTAACGTTTCAAACTGGCAAAGCATGCTGGGAAATCCCTGGCCCCCTTAAAATGGCCCCGACGTTACACTGCCCCCCCCCCCTGGACTGGTTTCTGTCCCCAGAAAATTCAAAGTCCACTTTCAGAAATCCAACGCGAGTCAGCCCGGTGCCGGGGCGGCATGCACGGGCCATCTGAGTCTCGGTCGGAGCATCTGGTTGGGGTAGGGTTCCGGTTTGGCCACCAGCGGGCGGATGGACACATCTGACAGCCTCTGTAGGACCACGCACAGTCCCTTCCCTGGCAGCGGGAGTCCCAGGCCCGCTCCGGCCAACTCCCACCGCTGCCAGTTCTCCCAGGCGGCCGCTGGCCCGCGTCCATGCGTCCAGCCCTTGCCGCGCCTGGAAAATGGCCGCATCTTCATCCTGCTCGCTCCGCTGCGTCGCTCCTGCGCCTCTGTGACGTCATCTGCCGGGGGAAGCATCTGCAGGAGGCGGCTTTTTCCCCATCCATGCTACCTCGCTCTAATTTAACGTCGGCGAGGGGCCAGTTTGTCGTGCGCTGTGTGCGGGGCAGTACCATGCCATGTACCCTGGCTCTGTACAGCGGAAGCCGTCCTTCCTCGCGTCACCACGGCTGTTTCCTTCGTGCACGCGCTGCTGTGATCTGCCGTAGCTCCTCCTCCACTCGCTCTCAGCACGGTGTTTTCCTCCGATGATCAGCGCGGCAGCCAATTCGACCTGGGCCAGGCGGTCATCCAACAGGTTCTCGCCGTTGTAGCGGGGAATCTTGGCCCGCTGTTGGATGGATGGGACCGTCATCTCCCGGTCGATTGCCGCTCCTAATTGCTCTGGAATCGCCAACCCGTCCTGCCCTGAAAAGGGCGGGAAACGGGGCTGGTTTGCTCTGCTCCGTCCATCGTAGCGAAGCTCTCCAGGGGCCGGCGTCTCAGCTCTACACTCCGTTCCTGGCTGAGCGATGAATTGCTCCGGCCGCTGTACCTCCGCCTGGATCCTCATCTTGCTCCATATCCCACTTCTGACACCAGTGTGACGTTTGCAGGGTTCACACAAAGACAATGGAGCAGATGACTGTGATCAACCTGATTTATTTTTCACACCCCGACCCCCAACCTGCTTCTAAGCACAGGGAGGAGTGGAGGTCATTCTCCCAGACCTCCGTTTCAATCATGGTTACACACACATGATACATCTTGCCCTAATCCTGCTAAACACTGCTGGGTCATCATAATGCAGTTATAATGACACAGCAGTATAACTCAGAAATAACACATTTAACACACACACAGTAACGTTTCAAACTGGCAAAGCATGCTGGGAAATCCCTGGCCCCCTTAAAATGGCCCCGACGTTACAATAGAAAAAGGCATAAAAGACACAAAAATGAACGCAGTATTCCGGAGTGTCTAGCCGCTCCATGTGAATGTGCCGCCATCTTGACAAAAGAGCCAGTTTGTTCCTCCAGCATATTATAGTTTATTTATTATTTATTTGGTGTGTATGCGGCCGCTGTCACACACTTTTGCAGTGTTAGTAATATTTTTTCAGACAAAGTTAAGAAACTTGGCAGTTTTATAAACCAGAATGATGGTCTAATATTGCACTGTCCCTGTCAAATAAACTAATCTACTACTACTACTACTGATACACTATAATGTTTCCTATTAGCAACAAGTTAGCATCGTCATTTAACATTTGCCGTTTTATAAGAAATAGTGTTAACGTTACTTACTGCCAATTAAAACAAAGTTAGAGGACTGTCTTCTCTGACATAGCATGGTGGGGGAAAAGTCCCACATCCCTGGCACAGAAGTAGCAGCTCCACAGAAGTAGTGACAAAACATTAGCTTGCTGTTAGCTGCTGTGGTGCTAACCACCGGAACCCACCTGGTGGACTGCGGGGGAGAAGCAGGGCGGTGACAAGTAGAAACGGGGTATGTGTCCGGACATAAACAATACCGTTTAGACGTTTTTTTATTGCGTCACTGATATAGATTGTCATATCGCACAGCCCTAGTCCATCCACCCATCCATCCATCCATCCATCCATTTTCTACAACTTTTCCGGAGGTCTGACTCGCAGAGGCAGCAGCTCAAGCAGAGAAGCCCAAACTTCCCTCTCCCTGGTCACCTGCTCTAGTCAGCGGTGGTTTTCAACTTAGAACTCTCCCATGCATGCCCTTTTTGCCCAGTCGCTTTCTTATTGTTGAATCACGGACCAGTGTCCAAATTGAGGCAAGTGAGGCCTGCAGTTCTTTAGATGTTGTTCTGGGTTTCTGTTTCTCATCTGTTCTTGAATTTCTTTAGATTGTGGCATGATGTGTTGCTTTTTGAGATCTTTTAGCCTACTTCACTTTGTCACACAGGTTCTATTAAAGTGATTTCTTGATTCAACAGGTCTGGCAGTAATCAGGCCTGGGTGCGGCTAGGAAAATTGAACTTTGCGTTCCAAAAACTGTGGTTAATCGCAGTTAATTCATGATGTAATGGGGGAGGGGGTACTTTTTCACATAGGGCCAGGTAGGTTTGGATAGCTTTTTTCCCTTAATAAATAAAATCAACATTTAGAAACTGCATTTTGTATTTACTCAGGTTATCGTTGTCTAATATTAAAATTCATTTGATGATCTGAAACACGAGTGACAAATATGCAAAAATATAAGAAATCAGGAAAGGGGCAAATACTTTTTCACAGCACTGTATATCTTGCGCCAACTTTTTTTTTGTTGTTGTTGTTGTTGGTGGTGCTTGTTTATTTTTTGTTTTAATATATTTTGTCCATAATACCTGGGTAGATTTGGCTGTTAACGGCAACTGGTCTGAGCAGAACCAGCCAGGATTTCAGAGAAATCACAATAAATGAGGGTGGTGGGGTGAACTGAGGCTTATTAGCATTTAAAGTAATATGCTGTAAAAACAACCCACTTTGAGGAAAGCTCCCTCCCTGTGTGTAAAATGGCAGTGCAATAATTAAACCCCGAGTTGTTTTGACCAACACACATCATGTCACATTAACACTTCTGGGAGCTGTGTCAACATAAGATAAGCCTTTATTAGTCCCACAATGGGGAAATTCCAGGAACGTGAAAAAAGTGGATCATAGGAGCTTGTTAAACTTGTTCTATCACAATTAAATAAATAAGTAAATAAACAGATGGTGACACTAAAGAAAAGATATTTGTACGAAATTCACCATGGCATCAGAAACAGAAGTTACCAACCTTTATTTCTATGACTTTATCCAGAAAGTTTTGTGTCACCTCCTGAAACTCAAACTGGAAGTTCTAAAAGAGAAGAACAGGAGATAGTGTGTGGTATAGTGTACTCTACTGTATTGAGCTTTATTCCACAGTATTCTCCACCCAGCTGTACCTCATTGAAGAAGGGAGTGTTAGTAGATTTCTGTGTGGCCGTGTGTTTTTTCTGATTGCCAACCCTGATGAAAACAGCAGGATTGATGTTCACTCCAACTAGTTTCTGAGCCTCCAGGATGATCACGTTTACCTATATGCACATACACGCAACAGCAATTAATTAAAAAGTTTTTAGGAGGAGCATTATTCAACGAAGGCAATAAATGCCTCACTGAGGGAAATTTCTTATTGCAAAAAAAGCAAATATGAAAGAAAGGAGTAGCTGATAAAGCACAAGAAAAAGTTATAAATTTAAGGAAAATAGTCACAAATTTACAAAAAAGTTGCAAATTTATAATTTTTTTTGTGTGTGGTGACACACTCCAACCCGGTGGGTGGCGGTGGTGCACCTGTGAGCTGGTTGCCAGTCGGCAATCAGATCCAGAAGAAGAAGAAGAAAAAGAGTGATATAAAGTGAAGTATATGTGGCGATAATGCACCTGTAAGCTGGTTGCCAACCGCCAATCAAATCTAAAAGAAGAAGAAGAAGTTCTTCTTCTTACAGCTTACAGGTGCATTACCACCACTGACTTGATTATCATCACTCTATATCTTTGTGTAAGGAGTTCTGAACAACTCCTTATGTGTGAAAAAATTATCCGTCCTTGGACTGTGTTCTGGACTGGTCCTGAAGCCGGAACTCAAACAGTAGGATGACGTAGGGTGAAGTACGTGGTGACAGCATGAGCATAGAGTGAAGTATGTGGCAGTAATGCACCTGTAAGCTGGTTGCCAACCGCCAATCAAATCTAAAAGAAGAAGAAGAAGTTCTTCTTCTTACAGCTTACAGGTGCATTACCGCCACTGACTTGATTATCATCACTCTATATCTTTGTGTAAGGAGTTCTGAACAACTCCTTATGTGTGAAAAAATTATCCGTCCTTGGACTGTGTCCTGGACTGGTCCTGAAGCCGGAACTCAAACAGTAGGATGATATAGGGTGAAGTACGTGGTGACAGCACGAGCATAGAGTGAAGTATGTGGCAGTAATGCACCTGTAAGCTGGTTGCCAACCGCCAATCAAATCTAAAAGAAGAAGAACTCAAACAGTAGATACAGAGTGATGTTATTTTTAGCATAGAGTGATGATATAGAGTGAAGTACGTGGCGGTAATGCACCTGTAAGCTGGTTGCCAACCGCCAATCAAATCTAAAAGAAGAAGAAGAACTCAAATAGTATAATCATATGTACTTGAGTAAAAGTTGTTATCATGGCTGAACTCACCTGAAAGCTCTGGACTCTGGGCACGGATGTAGCAGAACTTCTGGACAGCGGCCTGCAGCGACTACAAAGACAGCAGATTTTTCTGAGTGTCCCCAGGTGAGTTAAAAGTCAAAGACAGCAGAGGTCCAGGTGAGCAGACTGACCTGAGAAGAGGCGTTAAAATAATGTTGGAAGCCTCCATATCCAGCAAGTCTTCATCATAATCGTCATCATCATCCTCATCTTCACTGCCCCTCGGAACCAGACTTCGTCCCAGATGGCGAGTCTCCCGTTCCAGTGGATCTGGACGGGGGGGTGTTGGCGCTCTGACAGGAAAAGCAAAGATGCTGTTTGTGGCATTTTACAGTGACTGGACCCAAGGAAGCAGCAGTGTGCAGGTGTGGATTTGGTAATAAATGGTCCAGTACTTTTTAGAAGATGAATAGCTGGAATGAATGGCAAAAGGAAAGGAGACCATAGTCCTGGTGTTCCTACATGCAGAGCTGTTTCTGGCTATAGAGCAGAGTACACAAATGCAATGGGCCCCTTAGCTACAAGTTCAGACACATTTTGGGGGGACAATTAAAAATGTATTTTTTTTCTCTGAAAATTTACAACTTCATAAATTGCAAATTTATGAAAAAAATTCTCATAAATTTGCAACTTTTTGTGAATCTGCAACTTTTTCTTGTAAATGTGCAACATTTTTAATCATAATTTTGCTAATTTCTTCTTGAAATATGCAACTTTTTTCTTGTAAATTTGCACCTTTTTTCTTATAAATTTGGTTTTTTTTTTCTTGTATACTTGCAACATTTTTCTTGTAAATTTGCAATTTTTTTTTACCAGCTCATAATTTGTGACTTTCTCTCCAAATAGATTTGTGACTTTTCTTCAGTTTCGTAAATTTGTGACCTTTTCCTTCATGTTGTAAATTTTACTTTCTTTCCACAGACAATTTTTTTCTCAGATTTTTGTCTTCCAGTCTTGTAAATTCACAACTTTTTTTTCTGAATGCACTCTAGATATTTTTTAAGTGAAGTAAGAATATATTTTCAATTATGAAAGAGATCATTCAAGTGAATGCCCGGTCCTGACCTTATGTGTTACCATGTTGCTGGACCCAAGGAAAATTGAATTTGACACCCCTACTACAGAGCTACAGGCTGCAGACGCCTGGTGTAGATGAGTAAACCAAAATTGTGAGTTACAGAAATTCTCACCTCTCAGGGTCATCAAAACCTTCATTCTTGATGATCAGACTGGATCTGAAAATAAAGAAGTAATAAAATCACATGAAACAAGTGTGCTGTGAAACAAGTGTCTGTTTCACTTTGCTTCTAGTCTACACTGAACACATCTTGCAGTGAGCTGGTTTCAAAAACATTCACAGTGGCTCATGGATGTGATCATGAATGTGATCTTACTCATCCTTGTCGTCTTCGATGTTCAGGAAGTCAACCCCCTCCCACTTTCCAGCTGTTCCTTCAAGTGGGTGAAACCGAATTTCCAGCTCAATAAAGATCTGCATAAAGACATAGAAGAACTCAAACTGAAGTCTCTTGTACAGCAGTGTATGTGTGTGCTTGTATGATGTCCTTACATCAGTCAGACTGTAGTTGGCATCAGTGAGCGGCTCTCGCACCAACAGCCTCCCAGTGGTCACCACATGCTGGAGGCTGATAACTAGACGACCGAGCAGTCTACACATAAAAACATAAGTACAGGTGTATCGCCAAAAATGACAATATCAGGAAAATTCTCCTTTATTTTTCATAATTTAAATCCAAATGTAAACTTGCATATATTTTATGTTTCTTATAAGTTCTTTTTTTGTTTCTAAATTGTAGAAAATAAATGAATATTGCAGACAATAGACGTTGTGAATGAAGATTTTGATCACTCGGTTACTCAGTGGCGAGATTCACCATTCTCACTGCAAGCATGCAACTTGCAAGGAGAGGGTGACGATATGAAGCAAAAATGATGATCAAGACTTGTCTAAAAATCATCCCGATCAATAAAGCACATATATTTGAAGAATAAGGTCTACCCTTGCTAAAAACATAACTTGGTATTAAAATAAGAAACACTCTAGTTTCTCTAAAATCTGATGAATAATTTCGGCCAAGCTGCCGATCACTCAGGGCAATTTGTCCTTGTTTTTTGAGGGCAAACTGTCCTCAGGACGAGTTCACCCAGCCCCATAATTTTGTACATACAGGTACATCTCAAAAAATTAGAATATCATGAAAAGTTCAATATTTTTTGTCACTCATTTCAGAAAGTGAAACCCATATACTATATACAGTGGGGTAAAAAAGTATTTAGTCAGCCACCAATTGTGAAAGTTCTCCCACTTAAAAGATGAGAGAGGTCTCCAATTTTCATCATAGGTATACCTCAACTATGAGAGACAAAATAAGAAAAAAAAAATCCAGAAAATCACATTGAAGGATTTTTAATGAATTAATTGGTAAATTCCTCGGTAAAATAAGTATTTGGTCAATAACAAAAGTTCATCTCAATACTTTGTTATATACCCTTTGTTGGCAATGACAGAGGTCAAACGTTTTCTGTAAGTTTTCACAAGGTTTTCACACATTGTTGCTGGTATTTTGGCCCATTCCTCCATGCAGTTCTCTTCTAGCGCAGTGATGTTTTGGGGCTGTCGCTGGGCAACACAGACTTTCAACTCCCTCCAAAGATTTTCTATGGGGTTGAGACCTGGAGACTGGCTAGGCCACTCCAGGACCTTGAAATGCTTCTTACGAAGCCACTCCTTCGGTGTCACTCAAAATCTCACGATACATGGCCCCATTCATTCTTTCCTTTACACGGATCAGTTGTCCTGGTCCCTTTGCAGAAAAACAGCCCCAAAGTATGATGTTTCCACCCCCATGCTTCACAGTAGGTATGGTGCTCTTTCTCCTCCAAACACGACAAGTTGAGTTTTTACCAAAAAGTTCCATTTTGGTTTCATCTGACCATATGACATTCTCCCAATCCTCCTCTGGATCATCCAAATGCTCTCTAGCAAACTTCAGACGGGCCTGGACATGTACTGGCTTAAGAAGGGGGACACGTCTGGCACTGCAGAATTTGAGTCCCTGGCGGCGTAGTGTGTTTCTGATGTAGCCTTTGTTACTTTGGTCCCAGATCTCTGCAGGTCATTCATTAGGTCCCCCCATGTGGTTCTGGGATTTTTGCTCACCGTTCTCGTGATAATTTTGACCCCACAGGGTGAGATCTTGCGTGGAGCCCCAGATCAAGGGCCTGGCGGCGTAGTGTGTTTCTGATGTAGCCTTTGTTACTTTGGTCCCAGCTCTCTGCAGGTCATTCACTAGGTCCCCCCATGTGGTTCTGGGATTTTTGTTCACCGTTCTCGTGATAATTTTGACTCCACGGGGTGAGATCCTGCGTGGAGCCCCAGATCGAGGGAGATTATCAGTGGTCTTGTATGTCTTCCATTTTCTAATAATCGCTCCCACAGTTGATTTCTTCACACCAAGCTGCTTACCTATTGCAGATTCAGTCTTCCCATTCTTGTGCAGGTCTACAATTTTGTTTCTGGTGTCCTTTGACAGCTCTTTGGCCTTGGCCATAGTGGAGTTTGGAGTCTGACTGTTTGAGGTTGTGGACAGGTGTCTTTTATACTGATAACGAGTTCAGACAGGTGCCATTAATACAGGTAACGAGTGGAGGACAGCGGAGCCTCTTAAAGAAGAAGTTACAGGTCTGTGAGAGCCAGAAATCTTGCTTGTTTGTAGGTGGCCAAATACTTATTTTACTGAGGAATTTACCAATTAATTAATTAATTAATTAATTGGTTCCAAGGTTGTCATAGCCAGGAACGGCACTGGGGTTAAGCTCCCAGTGCTCATAAAATGCTCCTTACGGCGTGCGTCTCGAAAAGCCTCTGACAACTAAGTCCAACTCCTAGCCTGCCCGTGTGGTTTAGTCTCTAAGCCCGGCGGAACTGCTTTTACTAATAGGAGAAGGGGCGAGGGCGGATCTCTGGCGCCTTAAAACCAGATGCTTCGGGTAGATGGTGGCTCGTCAACCTGGGAAGGTAGCCCATCTAGGGGAAGGTAAACCCTTATTTCAAACCTCCGCTGCCTTGCGGCACACCCGGTCACGGGAAGGCTTCTAGAGTCAACCCTGAGGAAAAATCCGGAGTCGGAGCCCCTAAGGCAGTTCTCTGTTGTGCTCAACATCGTTCTGGCAGCTCCTGCGACGGCGCTGGTGCCAAACTATAGCAGCCCTGCTGTTCCTTTGAATTCATCAGTGACGTGGAGAGGGGGGACATGCTGCATGGGTAACATCTTGTCCTCCATATCTTCCTGCCAAGGCTTGAATCCTACCAACGCCCAACGCTGGAAGGTAGAACACCGGTGCGCATCGGCCTGTTCAGCCACAGGCGGTGCTGTTCCAGCAGAGTAGACGTTTAGGATTCTCTTCCATGGTCATCATAGACCGATGGAGGCCAACGACTACCAATTAATTCATTAAAAATCCTTCAATGTGATTTTCTGGATTTTTTTTCTTATTTTGTCTCTCATAGTTGAGGTATACCTATGATGAAAATTGGAGACCTCTCTCATCTTTTAAGTGGGAGAACTTGCACAATTGGTGGCTGACTAAATACTTTTTTGCCCCACTGTAGATTAATTACACAGAGAGTGATATATTCCAGGTGTTTATTTATTTTAATTTTGATGATTATGGCTTACAGCCCATGAAAACCCCAAATTCAGTTTCTCAAAAAATTAGAATATTACATAAAATTAATTTAAAAAAAATAGTTTTTTAATACAACTGTGGACCGACTGAAAAGCATGTCCATGTACACACTCAATACTTGGTCGGGACTCCTTTTGGATTAATTGATAATATCAATGTGGCGTGGCATGGAGGTGATCAGCCTGTGGCACTGCTGAGGTGTTATGAAGGCCCAGGTTGCTTTGATAGTGACCTTCAGCTCGTCTGCATTGTTGGGTCTGGTGTCTCTCATCTTCCTCTTGACAATACTCCATAGATTCTCTATGGGGTTTAGGTCAGGAGAGTTTGCTGGCTAGTCAAACACAGTGATGCCATGGTCATTAAACCAGGTTTTGACATTTTTGGCAGTGTGGGGGGGTATCAAGTCCTGCTGGCAGATGAAATCAGCTTCTCCATAAAGCTTGTCAGCAGAGGGAAGCTTGAAGTGCTCTAAAATTTCCTGGTAGACGACTGCGCTGACTTTGGTCTTGATAAAACACAGTGGACCAACACCAGCAGATGGCATGGTTCCTCAAATCATCACTGACTGTGGAAACTTCATACTAACTCAAGCAACTTAGATTCTGTGCCTCTCCACTCTTTCTCCAGACTCTGGAACTTTGATTTACAAATGAAATGCAAAATTTACTTTTATCTGAACAGAGGTCATCTGCTGGTGTTTGTCCACTGTTTTATCAAGACCAAAGTCAACGCAGTCGTCTACCAGGAAATTTTAGACCACTTCATTTTTCCCTCTGCTGACAAGCTTTATGGAGAAGCTGGTTTCATTTTCCAGCAGGACTTGGCACCCCCCCCCCCCCCCGACACTGCTAAAAGTATCAAAACCTGGTTTAATGACCATGGCATCATTGTGTTTGATCGATCAGCAAACTCTCTTGACCTAAACCCCATAGATAATCTATGGAGTATCGTCAAGAGGAAGATGAGAGACACCAGACCCAACAATGCAGACAAGCTGAAGGCCACTATCAAAGCAACCTGGACCTTCATAACACCTCAGCAGTGCCACAAGCTGATCATCTCCATGCCACGCCACACTGATGCAGTAATTAATCCAAAAGGAGCCCCGACCAAGTATTGAGTGTGTACATGGACATACTTTTCAGTTGGTCCACATTTGTATTAAAAAGCTATTTTTTAAAATTAATTTTATGTAATATTCTCATTTTTTGACAAACTGAATTTGGGATTTTCATGGGCTGTAAGCCATAATCATCAAAATTAAAATAAATAAACACTTGAAATATATCACTCTCTGTGTACTGAATCTATATAATATATGGGTTTCACTTTCTGAAATGAGTGACAAAAAAAATTGAACTTTTTCATGATATTCTAATTTTTTGAGATGTACCTGTAGTTGTAAATACATTATTTTGTTGCTTTTTTCTTTTTATTTGAAATAAATATTGTATTGCAATACCCTAAAATTCACTTGATAAAATTTGATTTCATTTCATTATAAAAAAGTCATTAGAGATCAGGTAATTGACAGTGAAATAAAATGGGAAAAACAAAAAGGGAAAACACAGTTTAAATTTATTTGATTATTTGAAAGGTTTTCGAGGGATGTGTGTATTTGCAGGGCTTAGAGTGAGGCCAAGGTTTACAATGACTGAAAATTCATTGCTGAAATTTGTCAGTAGCCAGAAACAATGCAAGCACAACAGTCGACAACACATAATTAGACCCTCTAACTTTTACACATTTTTTTTAATTTAGACAAAAGACAATCACAAAGTGGATTTCTAAATTTTCTATAATATAAAAATAAGACAAGAAACATCAGTAAATACATTTACACATACCAGTTCACAGTGTTGTTAGGGTCAAGCCGCGACTCGTCTTCATTTCTCCTCGGTTCATCATCACCATCACCGTCCGGCTGTCTTGGACCCAGTTCATGCAGGTAAGCTGCAGGGACTCCAGCCACAGCATTAGCACCAGCAGCGGCGTCTTGGTTTCCGTCGGTTTCGGGGTCAAAATCTCACAAATCTCCGTCATCATTATCGCTGTCTGCTAAATCACTCTCTTCACCTTTGCCTTTCTCTTCATTGGTATCCACTTCAAAACTCAGATCGAGAATGCTTTCTTCCATTTCCCTCAAAATATGAACGTGATCTCATCGTTTTCAGATTGTAACGACACAATGCAGTCTGTGTATACAATATAGTGCACGCACAATAGACTAGTAATAAATTCATTGTTCCACTTGTGACATCACGCATTTCAGGCCAACATTCCTAGCAAATTTCAGTCATCTGAAACCATCACGTTCGCTGACTTTTTGTCAAAATTTCTCTCTCCAGATCACAATTTATTCCAGAAAAATGGTGATATTTGAGGAAATTATATAATTTCCTGCATAGACATACCAAATTCAGCGGAATTAAAAATCAATAAATTTCCACTTTAATGGACTTATTAGGACAACCTGATAAAAGAAAGTTGCAATAATCTGACCTGGAGGTAACAAAAGCATGAATTAATTTCTCTGCATCATTTAAAGACAGGATTGGCCTGATTTTAGAAATGTTGCGCAAATGGAAGTAGGCAGTCCCAGAGATTTGTCTTAAATGTGTATTAAAGGACAAATCCTGGTCAAAAACTACACCTAGGTTCCTTGCAGTGGCACTAGAGGCCACTTACAGTCATGTGAAAAAATTAGGACACTCTGTATAAGTCTGTGTGTTTTTTAAACATATTTGGACATATGGATATTTAATATCAATGTTAAAAATACTGTTCGTCGGCCTCCGTCAGTCTATGATGACCATGGAAGAGAATCCTAAACGTCTACTCTGCTGGAACAGCACCGCCTGTGGCTGAACAGGCCGATGCGCGAATGACAGTCCCTGTCACACAGGTCACACTTGTGGGTGGTCTCCGTGCTGCTGGGTCTGTGGCGGTTCTTCCTGCGGGTCCTTTTTTCATCTGCTGCAGCAGTCAGTCTCTCTTCACCCGCCTTGAGCTGTCTGGTCAGGGTGCCTCTCCATTTGGAGCGGTCCGTTGCAAGGTCCTCCCAGCGCTCTGTGTTGATATCCAGGGCCTTCATGTCTCTCTTGCAGACGTCTCTAAAGCGCAGCTGTGGGCGGCCAGCGTCTCTCCTGCCAGTTGCCAGTTCTCCATAGAGGACGTCTTTGGGGATTCTGCCATCCTCCATACGGTGAACGTGGCCTAGCCAGCGGAGCCTGCGCTGCCTGAGTAGAGTGAACATGGAGGGAAGGCCGGCGCAGGACAGAACTTCTGTGTTGGGCACTTTGTCCTGCCAGGATATGTCCAGGATGTGGCGAATGCAGCGCAAGTGGAAGGAGTTCAGTCTCTTTTCCTGCCGGGCGTATGTTGTCCACGTCTCACTCCCATAGAGCAGTGTGCTGATGACGCAGGCGTTGTACACTGCCATTTTCGTCTTGACAGAGAGTTTGGGATTCTCCCACACTCGTGTGGTGAGGCGAGCGAGTGTGAAGGCTGATTTTCCAATCCTCTTGTTGATCTCTGTATCAAGGGAGAGGTTGTTGCTGATCGTGGACCCCAGGTACGTGAACTGATTCACGACCTCCAGCTTGTAGTCATCAATGGTGATGGTTGGTGGTGCTTCCGTGCCTTGTGCCAAGACGTTAGTCTTCTTCAGGCTGATGGTAAGCCCGAAGTCCTTGCATGCCTGGGAGAAGCGGTCCATCAGGGTCTGAAGCTCCTGTTGTGTGTGGGTTGCGACTGCAGCGTCGTCTGCGAACAGCATGTCTCTGATTAGAGCCCCGCGTACTTTGGTTCTGGCTTTCAGGCGGGCGAGGTTGAAAAGCCTGCCGTCAGATCTTGTGTGCAGGTAGATTCCCTCTGTTGCTGTGCTGAAGGCATGCCTCAGGAGCATAGCAAAGAAAATCCCAAAGAGGGTTGGCGCAAGTACACAGCCCTGTTTCACTCCGCTGCGTATGTTGAATGGCTCTGAGACGTTGCCATCGTGCTGCACTATCCCCTGCATGTTGGTGTGAAACGATTCGGTGAGGCTTTGCAACTTTGGTGGGCATCCTATCTTTGGCAGGATCTTGAAAAGGCCCTCTCTGCTGACCAGATCGAACGCTTTGGTGAGGTCGATGAAGGCGACGTACAGAGGCATGTTCTGTTCTCTGCATTTCTCCTGGAGTTGGCGAATGGAGAATATCATGTCTACCGTCGATCGCTCAGCGCGGAAGCCACACTGAGAATCGGGGTAGACACGTTCGGCAAGCTTCTGTAGACGAACGAGAACAACTCGTGCGTAGACTTTGCCAACAACGCTGAGGAGGGAAATGCCCCTGTAGTTGTTGCAGTCGCTTCTCTCCCCTTTGTTTTTGTAGAGGGTGATGATCTTGGCGTCCCTCATGTCCTGTGGTACGGCACCTTCCTTCCAGCACTGGCAGAGGACGTCATGCAATGGCAGCAGTAGGGCGGTCTTGCAGTGCTTGATCAGGTCGGGGGGTATGCCGTCGTTGCCGGGTGCCTTGCCAGCGGCCAAGCTATCAATGGCCTTACTGAGTTCGGCGATGGTTGGCTCGGCGTCAAGTTCGTCCATGGATGGCAGGCAGTCGATGGCATCAAGGGCTGACGGTGTCACGGTGTTCTGTCTAGAGTAGAGGTCGGAGTAGTGTTCCACCCATCTCTCCATCTGCTTGTTCTTCTCTGTGATCATCTCCCCAGTGGAAGATTTGAGGGGGGCCGTCTTGCTCTGAGCCGGACCAAGTGCTTTCTTGATGCCATCGTACATACCACGGATGTTCCCTGTTATGGCAGCGGTTTGAATGTCTTGGCTGAGCTGAGTCCAGTACTCGTTGGCACAGCGCCGAGCAGTCTGCTGAACTTTGCTTCTCGCAGCCCTGAGAATCTGGAGATTCTTCTCGTTTGGGTACTTCTTGTACTCAGCAAGTGCTGAGCGCTTGGCTTCAATGACGGGGGTCATCTCGGTCAACTTGGCATCAAACCAGTCCTGTGACTTAGAGATCTTCCTCCCAAAGGTAGCCAAGGCTGTGCGGTAGATGGTGTTTCGCAGCTCTTCCCACTTCTGCTTTGCAGATTCTCCTCCTTGTGGTACACCAAGTTCCTTCTCAAAGGTGGAGGCAAACTGCTCAACAAGTTCTGGTTGGGCCATCTTGCTGATGTCAATCCGTGCCTTTCCAGGTTGTCTAGCACGATGGAATTTCTTCAGCTGCAGCTTGACCTTGCAACACACCAATGAATGGTCTGTGTCGCAATCTGCACTCTGGAACGAACGGGTGATTAGCACGTTCTTCAGTGAGGTGCGCCTGGTCAGGATCAAGTCTAGCTGGTGCCAGTGCTTTGAGCGCGGATGTTGCCAGGAAACCTTGTGTTGGGGCTTGGTCTTGAAGAACGAATTTGTGATGCACAGATCGTGATATGTGCAGAACTCGAGCAGCCGCTGTCCGTTGTCGTTCATTCTGCCCACGCCAAAAGGTCCAAGACAGGAGGGCCAGGAGTCGTGGTCAGCACCCACTCTGGCATTGAAGTCTCCAAGGAGAATGAGTTGTTCAGAGTTGGGGATGATCCTGACAGTTGTTGCGAGATTCTCGTAGAACTCGTCTTTTGCCTCTGGTGTGGCTGTCTGTGTTGGGGCATACACACTGACGAGGGTGACTGGGCCTTGAGTGGTGTTCAGGCGGAGGGTGAGGAGTCGTGCAGAGCCAGTGCTGCCCGGTTCCACCATCTTCAGCGAAGTGTTCTTCACTCCGAAGCCCACTCCGTGTTCCCTGTGTTCGTCACTGCCCTTTCCCTGCCAGTAGAACGTGTAGTCCTTCTTTCTCAGTGTGCCTGCATCAGCTAACCGTGTTTCCTGGAGAGTGGCGATATCCACTCCCAGTCTCTTCAGCTCATTATTGATGATGGCAGTCTTCCTGGTGTCGTTGATGTCCTTGAGGTTAGCAGCGAGTCCTGTCATCATAGTGCGGACGTTCCAAGTTCCCAGTTTTAGAGTTGGTCTCTTTTGTTTTATTGTCTTGCCTGGTGCGAAGGTTCTCAGCCTGCTGTTTGGATTTCTCCTTATCCCCATGCACCCAATGAGGAAAGCAAGCTGTGGCGGGACAACACCTTATTGGCTGGGGGCTGCCCAGCTTGAGGCGGGCGGTAGCTGTCCAGTGAGATCTGATGATCCCTCCCACCGTCGGGAACAACCCCTGGCGCCACGCTCTACGCCAATTGAGCAGTGGCTTATAACCGGTAACTGTCATTCCCCGTGTTTTGTCTACGCCAAAGGCGAAGGTGGAGTGTCCTCTCCAGTGATCCGGTGTTCTACCTTCCAGCGTTGGGCGTTGGTAGGATTCAAGCCTGGGCAGGAAGATATGGAGGACAAGATGTTGCCCATGCAGCATGTCCCCCCTCTCCACGTCACTGATGAATCCAAAGGAACAGCAGGGCTGCTACAGTTTGGCACCAGCGCCGTTGCAGGAGCTGCCAGAACGATGTTGAGCACAACATAGAACTGCCTTAGGGGCTCCGACTCCGGATTTTTCCTCAGGGTTGACTCCCGAAGCCTTTCCCGTGACCGGGTATGCCGCAAGGCAGCAGAGGTTTGAAATCAGGGTTTACCTTCCCCTAGATGGGCTACCTTCCCAGGTTGACGAGCCACCATCTACCCGAAGCATCTGGTTTTAAGGCGCCAGAGATCCGCCCTCGCCCCTTCTCCTATTAGTAAAAGCAGTTCCACCGGGCTTAGAGACTAAACCACACGG
Source organism: Pholidichthys leucotaenia (assembly GCA_020510985.1). Taxonomy (NCBI): domain Eukaryota; kingdom Metazoa; phylum Chordata; class Actinopteri; order Cichliformes; family Pholidichthyidae; genus Pholidichthys; species Pholidichthys leucotaenia. The sequence goes on along the minus strand of CM035837.1, from coordinate 37,289,206 downwards.
GCAGGCTAGGAGTTGGACTTAGTTGTCAGAGGCTTTTCGAGACGCACGCCATAAGGAGCATTTTATGAGCACTGGGAGCTTAACCCCAGTGCCGCTCCTGGCTATGACAACCGTGAGATTCATGTAATACAACCAAACAATTAAAAATGAATTAATGACTTTTTTCAAACTTTCTGTAAAATGTAACTCTAAACAAATAGTGAGGAATTAATTAGGACACCCCCATTTTTTTCAGGACACCCCCACATTCATTCCTACTTAAAATGGCTAAAATAAATGTTTAAAAATGCAAATAGAAACAAAAACAAGGTTAGACGTAGATATGTGAACATTTATTAATAAAGAACTGAATATCTAATGGGGTGTCCTAATTTTTTTACATGACTGTACATTCACCTAACTTCAGGTTTTGTTAAATAAGCTTCCATTTACCTATCAACCTAAATTGTCTTCCTTCCTAATCACAGTATTTGATCAGTCGCAAATGGATTTTTTTAACCTCCTAAAAATAAATAGGCTACTAGAGGTATGAGAAGGTCATACAACTTGTGCCTATATATTTGGCTTTAAAACTCTTTAGCTCATTCAGAATGCTGCCACACGTGCACTGACCAGGACTAGGTTAAGAGAATACATTTCTCCTGTTTTGGTTCCTCTGCATTGGCTAACCATAAAATATAGAGATGACTTTAAAATTCTTCTTCTTACTTATAACGCCTTAAACAATCAGGCACCATCATATCTTAAAGAGCTTGTAGTGCCTTACCATCCAATTATAACGCTGCGCTCCCAAAGTTCTGGTTTACTTGTGGTTCCTAGAGTTTTGAAAAATAGATCAGGAGGCAGAGCTTTCTGCTGCCAAGCTCCTCTCCTGTGGAATCTTCTTCCAACCTCTGTCAGGGAGGATGACGTGCTCGGTACTTTTAAAAGTAGGCTAAAAACTTTCCTCTTTGATAAAGCCTATAGTTAGCTAAGCTGCCATTCTCTTATGCTCATGTATTGTATTATGCATTGTATTGTGTGTATGTATTATGTATTATCATGTTTTTATTCTGTAAAGTGCCTTGCGATAACTCTTATGAGTTGGCACTATATATAAAACAAATTATTATTATTATTATTATTATTATTATTATAAACAAGAATCAAATCAAAGACAGGATTGCACAGTTTGTGGGTGTTACCTGTTGGAGAAAAATTTGCTGCTGTTGTAAACATTGATGGTCAAAGCTTCATTACTGAGCCCTTTGCCATAGTGAGGCCAACGGAAATGCTGCAAGAAGACACACCACAAACATAAATAACATCAATAATCATCAGTAATTTTAAGCAAAATGTAATCAAAATATATGCAAAATATAATCAATAAAGTACTATACTGTATATGAGTTCAGTCAGTTGTAAACTTTTGTCCAAGCTTTTTAAATATATGAAGCTGACTTGGGCAACTAACTTCAGCAAGGTAGAAATGTCTTTAAGCTTTGTATTAATTATCAGGTAATTTGGGTTTCTGTCTGTTGCTAAAAGAAAAGGCATTTCAGCAGCAGAGATGGTGGTGATACGGTGCTATGGTGGTTAGCACTGCAGCCTCACGGAGGTAAGACTGAGTTTCAATTCTGACAGGGTTCTTTGCTGTGTGGAGTTTGCATGTTCACCTGTGTTTACTCTATAAAAATAAAAACATCCATGCTATGGTTCTAAATCAGAAGTAGGTGTAAACCTGTATGATGACTGTTGCAATGCAGTCTAGCTTATGAATGGATTGTACTGTCAATATGTTGACTAAAGTCTACAACTAGCAAAAACACAGAAGCAATTTTCTCCAATCAGACCTGGATTACGGCAACTCAAATGTTTGTGCTGAAATTATAAACTTTTCTTGTGCACTGTCCATTACTTGATATGGCTGGCCCCAGGTATTTAAAGTCATCTACCTTCACTACCTCTGCTCCTTGCATCTTCGCCATTATACCTGGCTCCTTCTCCTTCACAGACATGTATTCTGTCTTGCTTCTACTGACTTCCATTCCTCTTCTCTCCAGTGCATACCTCCATCTCTCCAGTTTCTCTTCCACCTGCTCCCTACTCTCACTACAGATCACAATGTCATCTGCAACAGCATTGTCCACGGAGACTCCAGCCTGACCTCGTCTGTCAGCCTGTCCATCACCACAGCAAATAAGAAGGGGCTCAGAGTCAATATCTAATGTAATCCCACCCCCACCTTGACTCCATCTGTCACTTCTACAGCACACCTCACCACTGTCTCATTGTCCTCACACATGTCCTGCAACACCATCACATACTTCTCTGCCTCCCCTGACTTCCTCATACAGCACTTCCTCACTTGGCACCCTATCATATGTTTAATGATCCAAAAAGACACAGTGCAACTCCTTCTGACCTTCTCCATCAACAATCTTAAAGCAAATACTGCATTTGTAGTACTGTTTCTTGGCATGAAACTGAACTGTACTACTGCTCGCTAGGGGTGGGCGATATGGCCCAAAAATGATATCACGATATTTCTGTGAATTTTCATGATAACGATATTCTTCACGATATCACAGAATACAGTTTTTCTTTGAAATTTATAAAGTACAGTTTCACAGGCCAGTGTTAATTACATTCAACATATTCAGTAAAAACATAAACTCTTAGTTTCAGTTTATAAAGAGCAGTTAGATGTGTTTATACGGGTCATCATATATTAAGATATGATGTACAGTATATAGGTTTTATAGTCGTGTTAGTTTTTACTTTCCATGGGTAATCCCTTTGCCTGTCATGTGTGTGTTTGTGTTGTTTGGTTGTCAACTGTCATGCTGCTGTTACACTGTAATTTCCCAGTTTGGGATCAATAAAGTACATCTATCTATCTATCTATCTATCTATCTATATTACCAGAAAATATTATAAACCACCACATCTTAAGTACACTGAGGGGTGGACTGGGATAAAAATTCAGGCCAGGAATTTGACTTCATCCTAGACCACCTTGTTGTTGGCAACCAGAAATCACCACAGTTTTAGTAGGGCAACATTTTAAAATAATAGGTATCAAACTAGTTATAAATGTAATTATAACCTTCAGCTGGGAGGAAAATTATAAATTTGGATTTTAATAGTTAACTGATCTATTGATTAAAACAATTAATTGACTAATCTTAACTTTAATCTGAATAAAAACACAAGGTAAGGATGGCCTCTGTCAGTCAATGTTGACCAGAGATGATGCGCCCTCTTGGTTTGCCATTGTGAAGCTGTCTCAGCTAGTATAGGTTCGGCTGTGGCTGATCAGTCCAATATGGGAATGACAGTCTCTATTGCATCTGGTGTGGGTGTGGGTGGTCACAGTATTTACTTTGCAGGCACGCACTTTCCATCTGGTTCTCTTTTCTTCGGCTAAGGTCTGGAGATTTTCCTCTCCTGCCTTGAGTTGTTTCTGGAAAGTGCTGTGCCATCTACTGCAGTCATCTGCTATATCCTCCCAACTCTCAGTGCTGATGACCAGGGCTTTCATGTCACACTTACAGACATCCTTGTAGCGCAGCTGGGGATGGCCAACAGATCTCTTGCCAGAGGCAAGATCACCATACAGAACGTTCTTAGGTATGTGTCCATCTTCCATAAGCCGCACGTGGCCGAGCCAGCGCAGCCGACGTATACATAGTGGGGAGACCAGCAGGTGCGAGGACCTGGGCATTTGGCACTTTGTCGCTCCATGTGATGCCGAGGATGCAACGTAGGCAGCACAGGTGGAAGCTGTTCAGCTTCTTCTCTTGCTTGGCATATGCTGTACATGCCTCACTGCCGTATAGCAGTGTGTTGATTATGCAGGCATTGTACACTTCCATTTTGTTTGATACTGTCAATTTGGGATTCTCCCACATGTGGGTTGTAAGTCAGCCTATAGTTGTTGCGGCCTTTCCGATGCGCTGGTGGCAATCTGTCCAGGGTGTACCCTGCCTCTCACCCAAAGATGCTGGGATAGGCTCCACCCCCCCCCCCCCCCCCAACGACCTGAAAAGGATTAAGCGGAAGAAGATGGATGGATGGATGGATGGATGGTTGATTTCCACATCAAGAGACAAGTTGTTGCTGATGGTAGACCCAAGATATGTGAACTGGTGGACAACAACTAGTTCATAGCTGTCGATAGTGATGACAGGTGGTGTTTCCACATCTTGGCTCAACACGTTGGTCTTATTCAGGCTGATGGTGAGCCCAAAGTCTTTGCATACTTGGGAGAATGTATCCATGAGACACTGGAGTTGTTGCTCAGTGTGTGAAATGACTGCAGTGTCATCGGCAAAAAGCATGTCTCTGATGATGGCCTTGCGCACCTTGGTGTTTGCTCTTAGTCTAGTGAGGTTAAAGAGTCGTCCATCTGATCTGGTGTGTAGGTACACTCTTTCTGTTGAGGTTGCAAAGGTGCGCTTCAGGAGTAGAGAAAAGGAGATGCTGAAGAGGGTGGGCTCAAGGACGCAGCCTTGTTTCACACCACTCTTGACGTCAAATGGCTTAGACATGCTGCCCTCATACTGGATGGCTGCCTTCATGTTGTCATGAAAAGAATCGGATCATGCTGTGTAATTTTGGGGGGCATCCTATTTTCAGGAGGATGTTGAAGAGCCCATCTCTGCTGACCAGGTCGAATGCCTTAGTAAGGTCGATAAAGGCAATGTAGAGGGGGTTCTGCTGCTCTCTGCACTTCTGTAATTGGCGTAGGGAGAAGATCGCTTCTACTGTTGAATGTTCTGCTCGAAAGCCATACTGGGACTCTGGATAAACATGCTCAGCCAGCTTCTGGAGCCGCACGAGCATGACACAGGCATAGAGTTTGCCTACAATGCTCAGGAGGGAGCTGCCCCTGTAGTTATTGCAGTCACTTCTGTCACCCTTGTTCTTGTACAGGGTGACAATCTTAGCGTCACACGTCTTGTGGTACAGTTCCTTCACTCCAGTACTGACAGAGAGCACCGTGTAATGGCTGCCAGCGGGTGGTTTTGCAGCGCTTAATCAGGTCCAGCGGGATGCTATCCATGCCAGGTGCCTTGCCACAGGCTAAGCTATCAATAGCCTTGCTAAGCTCCTCCAGTGTTGGCTTGACATCTAGCTCCTCCATGATGGGCAGAAGTTCAGTGGCATCTAAAGCTGAAGTTGCTACGTTATTTTCTCTGGAGTACAGCTCTGAGTAGTGTTCTACTCATCTCTCCATCTGCTTACCTTTATCGGCAATCACTTCTCCGCTGGATGATTTGAGGGGGGCCGTCTTGCTCTGAGTTGGACCAAGAGCTTTCTTGATCCCCTCGTACATCCCTCTGATGTTACCAGTTACAGCTGCAGTCTGGATGTCATAGCTGAGCTGCTGCCAATACTCATTGACACATCTTCTTGCTGTCTGCTGTACTTTACTTCTGGCTGCTCTGAGTGCTTGAAGGGACTTCTCGCTCAGTGAGCGCTTGTATTCAGTAAGAGCAGCGCATTTTGTTTCAATAACGGGAGTCATCTTGCTCAACTTGGCTTCAAACCAGTCACAGTTCTTAGAAGTCTTCCTCCCAAAGGTTGTGAAAGCTGTTTTCTGAATGGTCTCCCGGAGGTGGTCCCAATTTGCAGAGGCAGAGCTGTGTGGGTGGTCTGTGGACAGGGCATCCTCAAAGGACTTGACAAATTCCTCAATTTTCTCTGGATACTGCATCTTGGTGGTGTTGATGCGTGGCTTCTCGTCTTGCTTGTTGTGATGGATCTTCTTTGGGAGAATCCTGATCTTGCTGCACACTAGTGAGTGGTCAGTGTTGCAGTATGCGTATGATATGTGCGAATAAGGAGCATGAGCTTCAAGATCATGCGTCTGACAATGACCATGTTCAGCTGATGCCAGTGCTTTAAGCGAGGGTGTCGCCATGACACTCTGTGTTGTGGCTTCGTCTGGAAGTAGGAGTTGGTCACGCAGAGGCCATGATAACAGCAAAGCTCTAACAGACACTCCCTGTTCTCATTTATCTTACCAACTTCAAAATGTCCCAGACAGGAAGGCCAAGAATCATGGTTGGTGCCCACCCTGGCATTGAAGTCACCAAGGAGGACAAGGTGTTCATTGCTAGGGATGTTCTTGATGATGTCACTAAGCTTGGTGTAAAACTCATCCTTTGCCTCAGATGTGGATGTCAGAGTAGGAGCGTACGCACTGACAAGGGTGACTGGGCCATCAGAGGTGTGGAGTTGGGGCATCAACAGACGTTCACACCCCTTGTCACCTGGTTCAACCATTTTCAGCAAGGAGTTTCTGACAGCAAATCCAACTCCATGTCTTCTGCGCTCCTCTGCACACTTTCCTTGCCAGTATAACGAGTAGTCTTTCTCCTTGAGCGTGCCTGATCCAGCTAGGCGCTTTTCTTGCAGAGTGGAGATGTCTACCTGTAATCTCAGTAGCTCATTGTTGATGACTGCTGTCTTTCTGGCATCGCTGATGTCCTGAGGGTCCACAGCAAGTCCTGGTGTCATAGTGCAGACGTTCCAAGTTCCAAGTTTAAGAGCTGGTCTTGTGTATTTAGATGCTTTCTTTTCTTTCTTGCCTGGTGCAATAGTTGCAGCCTGCTTGTTGGTTTTATCCTAATCCCCATGCACCCAATGAGGAAGGCAGACTGTGGCGGGACAGTACCTGTCTGGCTGGGGGCTGCCCAGCTTAAGGCAGGCGGTAACTTTCCAATGAGATTCGAAAATCCCTCCCACCGTCGGAAGCAACCCCTGGCGCCATACTCTACACCAATCGAGCACTATGGCTTATCACCGGTAAACTGCTGCTTCCCGTGTTGTTTCGACGCTGTGAGGCGAAGCTGGAGTGTCCTCTCCAGGGCGCAAGCCAGGGCAGGGTAATCTGGAGAACCAACTGTTGCCCAGGTAGTAGGTCCCCCCTCTCCACACTGGTGGTGGATCCAAAGGAACGGCAAAGCCGATACAGTTTGGCACCAGCAGTGTTGCAGAAGTTGCCAGAACAATGTTGAACACAGCAGCACAAGGTAAGAGGCTTTAGGTAAAAAGATACAATTAAGCATGAAAAAGGTCACAAATTTGTCACCAAAAATGTTCAAAATGTCATGAGCTGAGCACTGGAGGTTTCCGCCATGCTCAGTCTCATGGTCTTTTTCCATATTTGTATATTTGTGTATTTTGGGATTCTTGATTCCTTTCTTTTTATCCATGGTTGGTTTTCATATATTTTGTATTGTTTCCCATTCTTCTTATTCCCCTTGTTTATGTTATCATAGTTTTGCTACTCCTTTTATTTGATATTGGTTTGTATTTATTTCCCAGGTCCGTATTTGTTGGCATTTAGTTCTTTATCATTGTATGGTTGTGTTCTCTCTCTCTCTCTCTCTCTCTCTCTCTCTCTCTCTCTCTCTCTCTCTCTCTCTCTCTCTCTCGTGCGCATGCGTGGGCGTTTGTGGGAGCAGGGGTGTGGAGTGGTGTCGAGTGAGTACGTTAAACTTTGTATTTTCTAACTTTTTCTCTATCTTGTATGTTTGAGGTGTGTGTGTTTAATATAGTGGGTTGAGTGTGGGTGTGTTGGGGTGTGAGTGTTGAAGTGAGTGTGTCGGGGAACGGTAGCTTCTGCTGCTGGTTTTTCCCGGCCGGCATCATGCCGGTGATTGATGGTGGTGTGGAGTTTGAGCGCTTAACCCGGCGTCATGGCGTGAGAATCCTCCCGACAGTTCCCTGTTCTGTGGAGGAGGCCAGCCTCGCTGTAGGACAGGTGGTTGGGCATGGCAGCATAAAATCAGCATCGAGGATGAACAGCGCAATTGTGATCTTTCTGGATTCGACTGAAAAAGCTGATCAGGTGGTGGCACAGGGAGTGGTCATAGGTGACACTTTTACTCCCGTTTTACCGCTGGCGAACCCGTCTAGGAGGATCACCATCTCAAACGCTCCTCCTTTCGTTAAAAATGATCAGCTGATTAGAGAGTTGTCCCGTTTTGGCCAGGTTGTGTCCCCTATCAGAATGGTCTCTCTGGGTAGTAAATCACCCCTGCTGAAGCATGTTGTGTGTCACAGGAGGCAGTGTTTCATGGTGTTGAAAGACAGCTCTGCTGAACTGAACGCGTCTTTTAATTTCAGGATTGACGGCTTTAGCTACTTGGTGTTTGCAACATCTGAAACCATGAAGTGTTTTGCGTGTGGCGCAGAAGGCCATCTTATTAGGTCATGTCCTGAAAAGGCGAACACAAAGATCACTGGCGGTAAGAAAGGTGACGCCGCTGTTTCTGGTGGTCCGGAGGGTAGCGCTACATGCGGTGCAGCGGATGCCGCTGCGGCGCCCGCTACTGCTGGGGCGGTCGCGGCCGCGATTCCCCTTCTGCTTCTGCGGGGGTGTCCGCGTCCGCGTCCGCGTCCGCGTCCGCGTCCACGTCTGCGTCCGCTTGTGCTGGGGCGGCCGCGGCCGCCTCTGCTGAGGTAGCCGCAGCGGGCGCGGTAGTTGCCCCCCCAAACATTGATGGTGGGAAATTTCTGTCTGGCGGCAGCTGTGATCATTGTGACGAGCCTGTCACCCGGAGTAAAGAGGCGGAGGGTGTAAGTAAGAGTGCAGTTAAACGAAGGAACGTGGGTGAGCAGACTTTGCAGGCGGGGGAGGAGCGGTTTGAGGCTGTAGCGGACACACAGAGCAAACACTGCATGACGAACGTTGCAGTTCACGAAGAAATGCAGGAATGTAGTTTTGTTGAAGAGGATCCTTTTAAAGCTGCACAAAAAAGAAAAAGTGCTGAAAACTTGCAGAGCTCTGCTAAATCTAGTAGGGTTGGGAAGTTAGATTTACTAGATGAGAGCGTCTCTGACGAAAGTGGAGCTGAGTCTGAAATGATGCAGACGCAGGAGGAGCAAAGCTCCTATTGTTTTACCAAAATTAGGCAATTTCTCCAGGTGACCAAGGGGAGCAGAGCTGTGAAAGTGGAAAATTACTTTCCAGATCCGGAGTTATTTGTGGCATCAGCTCGCAAGCTGATGAAACTGAATGATGGGAATGAGACTTTTACTGATCAGGAAATTTTTCGTTTAAAAAAACTGGTTGTCAAACTGAAATCACAAATTACTAACAGTCATGTTGACTCTTAGTTTGTTTCTTCCCTTTTATGCTATGTGTGTGTTTTTTTACTGTACCTTATTTTTATCCTTTTTAATGCCCCACCTTAGAATTGGCACTCTTAATATAAACGGGGCCAGGGATGATGTAAAAAGGGCCTCTTTATACAAGCTTTTTAATTTAAAGGCACTTGACGTGCTGATGGTCCAGGAGACTCACAGCACTGTAGACATTGAGTGCCAGTGGAGAAAAGAGTGGGATGGCTGCATTTTTTTTAGCCACAAATCCAATAATAGTGGAGGGGTGGCTGTACTTTTCTCTCGGGGTTGTGTGCCTGTCTCTTATGAGGTAGAAGAGGTGGTGAAAGGACATGTACTCTTGCTAAAGGTACAGTTTGAAAACGTAAACTTGGTTCTTATAAACGTGTATGTGCCAACCCAGAGAGCAGAAAGGATCAGGGTCTTTAATATGCTATCAGATACGGTTAGATCCTGTAATCCAAATAGTTTTTTATTTCTGGGGGGTGATTTTAACTGTACATTAAACCACAGACTGGACAGGAACCATCAGGAACCTCACCCTGCTTCTGCCAATAGGCTGAGGGAACTAGTGAAGGCACATGAAATGGCCGATGTGTGGAGATCACATCATGGGGACCAGAGGCAGTACACCTGGAGCCATGCTAAAGATAACCTCTTATCTATGGCTAGGTTAGACCGTTTCTATGGTTTTAAACACCAAATGAGTGTTTTTAAAAATAGTTGTATCTGTCCTGTTGGTTTCACTGATCACTGCCTGCTGATTTGTTCTGTTTTCATTGAAAATGTAAAGTGTAAGAGTGCTTTTTGGCATTTTAATAATACACTTTTAAATGATGTGTTTTTTAAGGGAGTTTTTCATGATGTATGGAAGTCACACAGGGAACAAAAATCTTCTTTTAGTTCTCTCCAAATGTGGTGGGATTTTGGTAAGGCACAGATAAAACAATTCTGCCAACAGTACACTCAAAATGTCACTCGTAGCTTGACCCAATCCTTGAAAGTTCTGGAGACTGAGGTGGTAGAGCTAGAGGAGTTACTCAGTTCTACCGGAAAACAGGAGCACTTAGAGGCTCTCAAGTCAAAAAGGTCAGCCTTGGCTAGCTTGCTAGGGGTCACCGCACAGGGTGCTCTGGTCCGCTCGCGCTACATGGATGTAGCTCTGATGGACTCGCCCTCCCAGTACTTTTTTGGACTGGAGGGGAAAAATGGACAGAGAAAGCTCATTCACTCCTTGTTGGGCGATGACGGGAGAACAATCTCCACAGCAGCAGAGATCAGGAAACAAGCTGCTAGCTTTTACAGTGAATTGTTTAGAGCAGAGTGGAGGGAGGACACGTCACTGGGCCAGGTTTTCCTTGATGGTCTTCCAGTGCTCTCAGAGGACCTTGTTGCCGGCTTGGATGCTCCACTGTCTCTGTCTGAGCTGCATACGGCGCTAATGAGCCTCCAGAATGGAAAATCACCAGGCATAGATGGTCTCTCTGTGGACTTTTTTAAGGAATTCTGGCCCCTGCTTGGTCCAGACCTGCTGGAGGTTCTCCAAGATAGCTTGGAAAGGGGGACCCTACCCACGACCTGCAGGAGGGCCATCATCACACTGTTGCCGAAAAAGGGGGACCTCCAGAGCCTAAAGAACTGGAGGCCAGTCTCTCTGCTCTGCACAGACTATAAGATTCTCTCAAAAGCTCTGGCCCGAAGACTGAGAAAGGTGATGAGCGAGCTCATTCATGTAGACCAGACTTACTGTGTGCCTGGCAGGCTGATTAGTGACAACGTCACTTTAATTCGGGATATTTTGGAGGTCTCTGGTTCATTGGCGGTAGAAACTGGTTTGATTTCAATTGACCAGGAAAAGGCGTTTGATCGGGTTGAACACCAATATTTATGGACAGTTTTAACAGCTTTTGGGTTCAGCCCAGGCTTCATAGCCAGGATACGGGTCTTGTACAGTGACATTGAGAGTGTACTGAAGATAAATGGGGGCCTGTCTGCCCCTTTAAAAGTCCAGAGGGGGGTTCGGCAGGGCTGCCCTCTCTCAGGGATGCTGTACTCCCTCGCCATAGAGCCTTTGCTTCACTGCCTGAGAAGGGATCTATCAGGAGTTACTTTTCCTGGCTGTGACACCACGTTCAAGCTGTCGGCCTATGCAGATGATGTAGTCATTCTGCTAAATAAGCAGAGTGACATTGACGTTCTGGTTAGGAGTGTCAATCTTTTTGGCCAACTTTCCTCTGCAAAAATAAACTGGGGAAAAAGCGAGGCTCTGATGGTGGGGGAGAAACTAGAAAATCAGCTTACGCTGCCTGGTGGGTTGATTTGGAAAAAAGGAGGTTTTAAGTATCTTGGTGTCTTTATTGGAAATCAGCAGTTTGAGCAAAAAAATTGGGATGGGGTCATAGAGAAAATTAACGGGAGACTAAACAAATGGAAGTGGCTAATGCCAAGAATATCTTTTAGAGGAAGAGTGCTCATTTTAAATAATCTTGTTTCCTCATCCCTGTGGCACCGCCTCATGTGCATGGACCCCCCTGCTGGTTTGTTGTCCAAAATTCAGTCTGTTTTGGTGGACTTTTTTTGGGGGGGTGGACTCCACTGGGTTCCTCAAGCCCTGTTATTTCTTCCCAAAGAGGAGGGGGGGCAAGGAGTGATTCATTTAGCTAGTAGAGGTGCTGCTTTTAGACTGACTTTCATACAGAGACTGCTGACGGGCCCCCAGGACCTGGTATGGAGGCCTTTGGCCTGTGTTATTTTACAGAGAGTCCTTGGGCTTGGGCTAGACCTCCCTGTGTTTTTAATGGATTTTAAGAACTCTAATGCACTGTCTTTACCCAGTTTTTACCGCAGTCTCTTTTCAGTGTGGACTCTTTTTAAAAAACAAAGAGGGCCATGCGATTCCCTCTACTGGTTGTTGAGGGAGCCGCTGGTTTTTGGTGGTCGCCTTGGTGTCCTGCCGGGAGTTGGAAGGACCTTCCTTGATAGGCTGTGTTCCAGGAACGTTCTCACTCTGAAGCAAGTGGTGGAACTGGCTGGTCCTGGCCTCAACAACGCCTCAGCTTTAGCAGCTCATCTTGGTGTCAGGTCGAATCGTTTCATCGATGGTCTTCTTGCACACTGGAAACAGGAGCTTCATGGACTTGAGCACTCCCTACTCTTGGACTTTAGCAATGGCACGCTGCAGCCGGAAAGCACTGACCCCTTTCCCTCTCTCACGCTCTATATGGACTTTGACGTCGCTCCTTGCTCCTTACTGGCATTCTGTGCTCCCACTGGTGTGGACTTTGGAGGAGCCAGTGGTAAGGCACTCTACAGACTGGTGGTGATGGCACTCAACAAGGACAGATTGAACACCTGTGTGGACACTCCTTGGAGAGCCTATTTTAAACTAGGAAAAGGGCATCGGCCTGCCTGGAGGGCTCTTTATAAAGCCCCTCTCCCTAAGAGGCATGGAGACTTACAGTGGAGGGTCTTGCATGGTATTATAGCAGTCAATGCTTTTGTTTCTGTGATTAACAGCAGTGTCAGTGATCAGTGTGTTTTTTGTTCCTCTAGGGAGACTGTTTTTCATTGTTTTATTGAATGTCAGCGCCTGAGTGGCCTCTTTGAACTTCTCACAGAACTTTTTCATATTTTTAAGGAAGTTTTCTCTAAGCAGGTTTTCATTTGTGGTTTTATGTACAATCGTCGTTTTAAGCAGAAGTGTCAACTACTGAACTTTGTTTTAGGGCAGGCAAAGTTGGCTATCTATGTAAGCCGGAGAAGAAAACTTGAGAATGTTGAGAGTGATGTTGATGTCAAAATTTTATTTGTGAGGCTACTTAAAGCCAGAATCAGGCTGGACTTTCAGTTTTTTATGGGGAATGGGGATGTGGAAGGTTTCAGGACCCTCTGGTCCCTGGAGAATGTCCTCTGTTCAGTTCATGATGGACAGCTTTTTTTGGGGCGTTTTTTGGGGGATTAATTTTCTGTGTAATATAGCATGACATAGAAATTGTATTGACTGATGGACAAATGTGTTTATTAAAGATCTTTTAAAAATCAAAATCTCTCTCTCTCTCTCTCTCTCTCTCTCTCTCTCTCTCTCTCTCTCTCTCTCTCTCTCTCTCTCTCTCCCCCTCCCTCCCTCCCTCCCTCCCTCCCTCCCTCTCCGGAGTGACAGCTGTCAGTGGCACTTCTGGGTTTTTGCTTCATTGTGGGCGGTGTCCCTGTCAGCTGTCAGCCCCTCTTCTCCCCTCTCATTGCTCCCAGCTGACCCGAGTCTATAATCATTGTTTCCCCCCCGTCCGCTCATGGAATCCACACCTGCCATCATTTGTGTTCAGTTGTCTCTAGCTCTATTTAAGGATTATGATTTCTCTCCTTTGTTGCTGGAGTCTCAAAGGTTCGTATGCTTCTGAATCCTGTCCCCGTTCGGACGTTCATCATCTATGTGTACCTGTTCTCTTCCCACCGTTCCTTTACCTAAGTTTTGTGTTTGTGCATAGTTTGGACTAATTGTGTTTTCACTAAATTTCGTGAACTAGTAGTCCAGCATCTGGGTCTTCCTCTCTGCCCCGCAGGGGCCAATTCATGACAGTAGACTCCTGCCAGTTGTGACCCAGCTGCTGCTAGTTTGTGTTTTTTGTTTCCACTCAACGTTTTTGTCCAGAGCATCATGTCCCCAGCACACCGGCCTTCAGCAAGTAAAGGAAGATCGACCACTGGGTCCCCGAGCCTGGAGGAGGAGTGGGCTGCTGAATTTAT